>JAREIK010003801.1:142500-606067 GCA_029783825.1 Sapria himalayana
CATCTTTTTTTTCATATTTTTGTTATTATTCTTATTATTCTTATAATTATTATTCATCTTATTATTCCTATTATTCTAATTCTTCTTAATCTTTTTATACTTCTTATTCTTTTAGTTCTTCCAAATATTGTTTTCTTCTCATCCTTCATACACTTCATATTATTCTTTTACTTCTATTTCTTCTTATTATTCTTATTCCTCTTTTTATTTTTTTTCATCTTATTCTTTTTATTCTTCTTATTATTCTAATTATTCTATTTTTCTTATTCTTTTTATTCTTCTTATTTTTTATATTATACTTATTATTCTTTTTTTATTTATTATTATACTTCTTTTTATTCTTATTATTATTATTCTTCTTTTTCTGATTCATCTTATTCTTTTTATATTCTTCTTATTCTTCTAATTCTACTTATTCTTCTTATCATTCTTATTCTTCTTATCTTTATTATTATTATTATTATTCTTCTTCTTTTTATTCTTTTTATTCATCTTATTCTTCTTATTCTTCTTATTCTTCTTATTCTTCTTATTCATCTTATTCTAATTTTCCATCTTATTCTTCATATTCTTCTTTTCCTTTTTATTCATCTTATTTTTCTTTTTCTTCTTTTCATTTTAATTTGTAATCTTATTCTTCTTAATCTTCTTATGTATGTCTATTCTTCTTATCTTTCTTATGTTTCTTATTCTTCTTAATCTTCTTATTTTTCTTATTCTTCTTATTTTTCTTATTTTTTTAATTCTTCTTATTTTACTTATTCTTCTTAATTATCTTATTCTTTTTATTCTTATTCTTATTATTATTCCTATACTTTTTATTATTCTTATTCTGTTTATTCATCTATTTCTTCTATTTCTTCTTATAGTTTTTATTCCTCTTATTCTTCTTATTATTCTTATTATACTTACTATTTTTTTCTTTATTTTATTTTTCTTACTATTCTTATACTTTTTATTCTTCTTATTTTTATTATTCTACTTATTCTTCTCATTTTAATTATTCTACTTATTCTTTTTATTAATTTTATTCTTTTAATCATTTTTATTATTCTTATTATTCTTATTGTTCTTATTCTTCTTATTATTGTATTTATTCTTATTTTTCTTATTCTACTTATTATTTTTATTCTTATTATTATTCTTCTTATTATTAATAATATTATTCTTTTTATTTTACCTATTCTTTTTATTCTTCTTATTTTTCTTTTTCATCTTAATCTTCTTAATATTCTAAGTCTTCTAATTCTTCTTATTTTTTCTTCTTCTTATTTTTATTATTCTACTTATTATTCTTATCCTTCTTATTCTTCTAATTCTTGTTCTTATTCTGCTAATTATTCTTATTCTTATTCTTCTTATTCTTCATTTTCTTCTAATTATTCTAAATCTTCTTATTATTTTTAATCTTCTTATTATACGTATTTTTTTTCTTCTGATCATTCTAATTCTTCTTTTTCTTATTTTTTATGTTTTCTTCTTTTTATTTAAATTCTTCCTATTCTACTTATTCTTATTTTTTTCTTATTCTTCTCTTTCTTCCTATTCTTCCTAATATATCTATTCTTCCTAATAATGTTGTTCTTCTTATTCTTTTTATTCTTTGTATTGTTATTATTCTTCATATTCATTTTATTCTAATTATTCTTCTTATTATTCTTATTCTTCTTTTTATTTCATTTTTCATCTTATTGTTCTTAATGTTATTATCATTCTTATTATTCTTATTCTTTTTATTCTTCTTATTCTTATTATCCATTTTAGTCTTCTAATTCTTTTAATTCTTGTTATTCTTCATTTTCTTTGTTTTCTTATTATTGTTCTTTTTTTTATTATTATGCCGATTATTCTTTTTATTTTTATCCTTCTAATTCTTCTTTTCTTCTATTTACTTTTCTTATTCTTCATATCCTTTTTATTTTTCTTATTCATTTTTTTATTCTTATTCTTCTTATTCTATTTATTCTTCTTATTATTATTATCCTTCTTTTTCTTCTTATTCTTATTATTCTTCTCTTTATACTTATTCTACTTTTTATTCTTATTCTTCTTTTTTTCTTTTTTTCTATTTCCATTATTTTTTTCATTTTATTCTTCGTTATTTTCTTATTCTTCTTATTTTTATTATTCTTCTTATTTTTACTATTCTTTTTATTCACATTTTTGTTCTTAATCTTATTATTAATTTTTTCTCATTATTATTCTTATTCTTTTTATTCTTCTTATTTTTTTATTCTTCTTATTCATATTATTTTTCTTATTTTTATTATTCTTCGTATTTTTACTTTTCTTATTAATTTTCTTATTTTTCTAATTATTTCTTTTCTTTTTTATTTTTCTTATTCTTCTTTATTCTTCTTATTCTTCATATTCTTCTTATTTTTCTTAATCTTTTTATTTTTTTTCTACTTATTTTTCTTATTCTTTTCATTTATCTTATTTTTCTTATATTTCTTATTTTACTTATTCTTCTTATTCTTTTTATTAATCTTAATCTTCTTATTTTTCTTATTCTTATATTTTTTCTAATGTTTGTTATTCTTTTTATTCTATTATTATTATTATTATTATTATTATTATTATTATTATTCTTCTTCTTCTTCTTTTTATTTTTTTTTCTTCTTATTCTTCTTAATATTTTTATTCTTCTATTCTTTTTATTTTTCTTTCATATTTTTCTTCTTATTCTTTTTATTCTTATTTTTCTTCTTAGTCATTTTAATTTTCTTATTCTTCTTATTCATCTTATTTGTATTATTATTATTATTCTTATTATTATTATTTTTATTCTTTATTTTCTTATATTTCTTTTATTCTTTTAATTATTCTTATTCTTTTTATTCCTCTAATTTTTTTTTTCTTCTTAATCTTTTTAGTATTCTTATTATTATTATTTTTATTATTCAAATTATTTGTATTATTCTTCTTATTCTTCTTATTCTACTTATTATTCTAATTCTTTTTATTCGTCTTTTTTTCTTATATTTATTATTGTTCTTATGGTTCTTATTCTTTTTTTCTTCATATTCTTTATATTTTTAATTTTTTTCTTATTCTTATTATCCTGCTTATTCTTTTTTATTATTCTTCTTTTTTTTATTTTTCTATTTCTTTTTATTATTCTTATTCTCATTATTTTTTTCTTATTATTCTTTTTATTCTTATTCTTCTTATTCTTTATATTCTTATTATTTGTCTTCTTCTTTTTATTCTTTTTATTCTATTAATTTTTTATATTCCCCCTATTCCTCTTCTTCTTCTTATTCTTTTTATTCCTCTTATTCTTCTAATTCTTCTTAGTCTTCTTATTCTTTTTATTCTTCTTAGCTTTCTTATTTTTCTCATTCTTCTTATTCTTCTAATACTTCTTATACTTCTTATTCTTTTAGTTCTGTAGTGGTGCTTGATAGAACTCCACGTACTCCATGAAGTAGCTCTGGCGAGCTCCAGCGAGCTCGACTGAGCTCCAATGAGCTCCTTCGTGGAGTTCCTTCGAGCTCCACGATGGAGCTCCAGTAAGCTACTTCGTGGAGCTCCAGTAAGCTACTTCGTGGAGCTCTATCAAGTTTACTGGAGCTCCCTCATGGAGTTTCGTCGAGCTCCATGATGGAGCTCCAGTAAGCTACTTCGTGGAGCTCCAGTAAGCTACTTCGTGGAGCTCTATCAAGTTTACTGGAGCTCCCTCGTGGAGTTTCGTTGAGCTCCATGATGGAGCTCCTAGAGTTCCTCGAGCTCTAGTGAGCTCAAATGTGGAGCTCAATGGATCTCGATGGATCTCCCTCATGGAGCTCATGGAGTTCTGTTGAGCATCATGATAGAGCTCTAGTGAGCTCCTTCATGGAGCTTGACGAAGCTCATCGAGCTCCATGAAGGAGCTCCTCGAGCTTCTGGAGCTCCATGAGCTCCACGAAGGAGCTCACTAGAGCTCCACGTCGAGCTTGACCGAATTCCATTAAGGAGCTCGTAGAGATGGGATGGGGGTGTGGGGTGGAGAGAGAGGAGTGAGAGGTTAGGGCAGACGGGCGAGGAGAGACGAGCGACGACAAGGGGCGAGGGTGAAGGAGGGGTGAGGAATGAGGGCCAGGGGCAAGGGCGAGGGTGGGGGCAAGGGAAGAGCGAGAGGCAAGGGGTAGGAGACAGGGGAGAGGGGAGAAGGACGAGGGCCAGGGGATAGGAGCAAGGGCAGTTTAGGACTTACGAATTCGAGTTCCCTTATTTTTAATTAAATTTTAGTTTTGTGACTTTTCAAAAAATATCCAAAGTTTAGTTTCTAAATATTAAAAATTTCTGGGGAAATACATCAAATCATAATTCCCCCTAATAATAATCCTTAATAATTATAATTAATAATAAAATAAATAAAAAGATACAAAAGTAAAAGATGTAATAATGGTATCTCATAATTATCACTAATACTCAAAACATAAATAACTTACATATATTTATTGGTGCACTCTCACATATAGTAGCTCATAATCATCAAAAATAATAATGATATATATTGGGACCCTTCAAACCCTAATTTGGCCCAAATATTTCTGATCCAATCAATCTTTGTTGAATAAACCCATTACCGTTAGTCTCATAATGAGTCCACTTGCTATAAGTAATAAATATTTAAAATAATATCTCTTGATATACATAATTCCCTCTCTCTTCAAATGGATTTGACAAGGAATTAAATAGGGCAGCCAAATTAAAATAATTGTTCTATGCACAGTTTTCTTTATCTTCAATTCTTTATTTTGTCACAATCCATCAAATTCTAGCAACAAGGAAGTAGACAAAAAACTATTTATTGTTTAATATTATTACACAAGTAAGTAGACAACCCACTTGAATATAAGTACAAATGAGGATTGGTTTTCTTTTTTAAGCATGATTGCATTTCTCAAAATATCACTTCTTTCTCATTGATTTCTTTTTAATCTTTATATTCATCAATATTTTCCTTAATATTTTATTTTCCCTCAATTTTTTCATCATTCTTTTCTTCTAGAACTTTCTCAACATTAATTTTTTTCTCAATTTTTTTATAATTCTTTTCTTCAGCATTTTATTTTTCCTTCTCTTCCTCAACAATTTAATTATCCTGTTTTTTCTACTTTTTTTTCATTCTCAATTTGTATTTTTTTTTCAAATTTTTTTCCATAACAATTTCTTTTTCTTTTTGCTTTTTTAACTTTCTTTTTTAATCTTCATCTCCTAAATAATCAAACTACATACCTTATCAATAATAGGGCGGCTAGTATGAAACAATTTTACATTTGTTTTTTTTTCATTACCTTATCTATTTACACTATCTAGTGACAAACTTAATTTCATTAGCATTGCTGAATTCTTTTTTTTAAAATCACATTCGACTTTACTGGATGCTGCCTTTCATATTTAGATCATTCTATGACTGATCTAAATTGGTATGCTTTATTCGCTCCAATCATTCACAAACATGTCTAAGTGGTTATCTTAAGGCATATCCAATCTCACTCATCATTTATTTCATAAACACGTTGCAATTAACAACTTGTATAATATTTTTTTGGTATGGTGACATATGGTTCTAAAGGAAAAATTCACATTCTCAATTTTTAAAAACAAAAAGAAAAAATTAGATTTGAGACTAAAGCAGAGTTTTGATACCAAATGATATGAACCTTGCTAAGAAGTAATGAAACCCATGATCAAATTTAGTGACAAAGATCTCTTTATAATTAGATCTGAAGAAAAATACTTCAACACATCACATATACAAAAGCAATAAGCTTGGCATAGTGATGAGGCCACATTCAATTATGAAGGATTAATTGACAAGTTAGAGATGAGTTTCATATGATATCTTGATAAGTTAAGAAGTTCTCAAAGAACCAAAGAGTTTACCCTCCCAAAAAAATATTTCATAATTTCATTCTACAAAATAATATATGTGGAGTGTTTGAGACACCCCCTCAAACTAGACAATAATACAATCTTCAATAATCGTAATTAATATTGAAATAAATAGGAATAATTATATTTTGGGGTGTTTCCTCTGAAAATTATAACATTTATAAACTAAACTTTTGATATTTTTTTAAAAGTCACAAAACTAAAAATAATTTAAAAATAAGTGCCCCCGAATTCGTATGTACTAAACTATCCTTACCCCTCTCCCCTGCCCCTCTTTCCTGCCCATCTCTCCTGCCCCTCACCCCTCCTTCGCCTTCACCCCTCGCTCCTCGTCCCTCACCCTCACTCTTCGCCCTCTCCCCTTGCCCTCTTCCTCACTCCTCACCCTCTCCCATCACCCCTCGCTCATCTGCCCTCATCTCTCACCACTCTCTCCCCATCCATCTCCCCCGCCCATCTCCATAAGCTCCTTCATGGAGCTCTGTTGAGCTCAAGTGAGCTCGACATGGAGCACCATCGTGGAGCTCAATGGAACTCCACGAGCTCCACAAAGGAGTTTGTCAAGCTCCAGCGAGCTCGATCGTGGAGCTCCCTGGAGCTTGACGAGCTCCTTCGTGGAGCTCCGTCGAGCTCTAGTGAGCTCCACGATCGAGCTCACTAGAGCTTGAGGACCTCTTTCGTGGAGCTCAACAAAATCCTAGGAGCTCCATGGAGGAGCTCCGTCAAGCTAGACGGAGCTCCAGTGAGCTCATTCATTGAGCTCATGGAGTTCCGTCGAGCTCGCTAGAGCTCCTCAAGCTCCATCGTGGAGTTTGACGAAAGTCCATGAGCTCTAGTGAGATCCATTTAGAGCTTGACGGAGCTGCTTCGTTGATCTTATGGAATTCCATCGAGCTCCACAGCGGAGCTCTAGGAGCTTTAGTGAGCTCTTTCGTGGAGCTCGATGTGGAGCTCGCTAGAGCTCGACGAGCTCCACGATCAAGCTCACTAAAGCTCATGGAGGTCCATCGAGCTCGACAATGGAGCTCGAAGAGCTCCACGAAGGAGCTCGTGGAGAAGGGTGGAAGAGAGGGGCGGGGAGAGGGGCGAGAGGTGAGTGCAAATGGGTGAGGGTGTAGGCGTGGCTGTGGGGGTGGGTGAGGGCAAGGGTGAAGGGCTAGGGGCGAGGGCGAGGGTGAGAGGCTAGGGGTGAGGGCTAGGGGAAAGGGTGAGGGGCTAGAGGTGAGGGCTAGGGGCGAGGACAAGGGTTAGAGGTGAGGGCTAGGGGCGAGGACGAGGGGTTAGAGGTGAGGGCTAGGGGCGAGGTTGAGGGAGGGTGAGGGGTAGAAGAGAGGGGCGAGAGTAGTCTAGGACTTACGAATTCGGGTACTTCTTTTTTAATTTATTTTTAGTTTTGTGACTTTTTAAAAAATATTAAAAAGTTTAGTTTTTAAATATTAAAAATTTATGGGAAAGCGCCCCAAAATGTAATTCCCCCATATAAATAAATACAAAAAGAAAAAATAAAAGAAATAATGATTATGTTCCATAATTTTTATTGTCATTCAAAATAGAAAAAAAATATTAAAAATTTTTGGAGAACTCCCATATATCTTTACATATCATACCCATAATTATCAAAAACTATAATGAGCCAATATTTGTGATCCACATATTTGTGATCTAATCCATATTTATTGAGTGGGTCACTTGCCATTATGCTCTCAATGAGCCAAGTTGCCAATAGTGGTGACTATTTAAAATGTTGTTTCTTGGGCACATCATTCCAATTCTCTTCAAAAAGACTCCATTGAATCCATTAGGTATGTCGAATTGTAAATTTTACAGCATACACAAAATTTACTTTGAGTTTATTTCTTATTATACATGATAATCTAGTAGGTAGATCATTAAACACCAAAAACAAGAAAGTAGACAAATAAATATTTCATTTTTGATTATTTAAACAAATCAGTTTAAGGAACTACAAATGTGGATTTATTTTTATTTTTGGGCATGATTGCTTTTCTCAGAAATATCACATCTCTTTCATTAATTTACTTATCATCTTTATTTTCTTCAATAATTTTATCAATATTCTTTTCCTCAACATTTTGTTGTTCCTTACTAATTTTTATTTTCGTCATTTTTTTCATTAAATATTTTTTTCTCAACAATTGCATTTCTCACTAATTTTTTTTCTCAACAATATACCAAAAATAAGTATTTAATTTTTCCTCTAACATTTTTTCATCAAATATTAATTTTTGATCATTATTTTTCTCAATTTTTTTTCTCAACTTTTTCTTTTTCATCCTTCTTTTTCTCAACAATTTCTTTTGGGGGATTATGTTTTGGTGTGTTTCCCCAAAAATATTTAAGTTTAGAAACTACAATTTTGATATTTTTTAAAAAATCACAAAACTAAAAATAAATTAAAAATAAATGCACCCAAATTAGTAAGTCTTAAACTAACCTCTTCCTTGCACCTCACCCCTCTCTCGTCCTCGTCCTCGCCCATGCCCTCGTCCATGCCCTCGCCCTCTTCCCTCACCCTCTCTCCTTGCCCTCTCCCCTCACCCATCTCTCCTAGCTCATCTGCCCTCACCTCTTGCCCCACTCTCCTCGCTCCTCTTTCCCCGCCCATCTCCACGAGCCCCTACATGGAGCTCCGTCGAGCTCCAGCAAACTCGACGTGGAGCTCCATTGTGGAGCTCCATCGAGATCAACGAAGGAGCTCACTGGAGCTCCTCAAGCTCCATTATGGAGCTCGACGGAACTACACGAGCTCCAAGAAGAAGCTCATTGAGCTCCATGAAGGATCTCATCGAGCTCAAGTGAGATCGATCATGGAGCTCACTTGAGCTCGACTAGCTCCGTCATGGAGCTCCATCCAGCTCCAGCAAGCTCTAAGTGGAGCTCACTAGAGCTCGAAGAGTTCCACGAAGGTACTCACTGGAGCTCCTCAAGCTTCATCATGGAGCTCGATGGAACTCCACGAGCTCCAAGAGAGCTCGACGAAGCTCCACGAAGGATCTCGTTGAGCTCAAGTGAGCTCCACGAAGGATCTTGTTGAGCTCAAGTGAGCTCCACGATTGAGCTCACTAGAGCTCGTGGAGACGAGCAATGGGAAAGGTGTGGAAAGAGAGGGTTGAACGGTGAGGGCAGACGGGCAAGAGGAGATGAACTAGGGCATCAGCGAGGTCGAGGACGAGGGGCGAGGGCGTGGGCGAGGATGTGGGCAAGGGCGAGAGGCGAGGGCTAAGGGTGAGAGCAAGGGAGAGGCGAGGGGCAAGAGAGATGGTAGTTTATGACTTATGAATTTGGGTGTACTTATTTTTAGTTTTGTGACTTATTTAAAAATATCAAAATTGTAGTTTCTAAATCTTAAAAATTTCTAGGGAAAAACCCCAAAACATAATTCCCCCATTTATTTTTATTCTTTTCTACTCTTTTTTTTTTCTATCAATAACATTTTTTTGTTACTTTTTTCATTTTTTCTCTTTGCTATTTTCTTTTTAAACTTTTCTATTTTCAATGTTTGCCTCATGAATAATCAAAAGACTTTTTTTATTAGTAATATCATCAAAAAGTATGAAACATATTTTCTATTTCTTTTTTTCATATCTTAGTAATTCACTTTGTGCCTTATGGCTCATCCCTTCTTTAATACTATTGAATTCTTCTTTCTTAAATTGCCTTCCAAAGCATTCATAATATCTATCAACATATTTCCTTCTTTAGATGCTACCTCTCATATTTAGATTATTTTGTGACCTATCTAAATAGGCATGATCCACCCACTCTAATCATTCACAAACATGTTTAACTTCTGATCATATCACATGCCTCATCTCACTCCTCATTTCTTTCATTAATAGGGTGTAATTTGTAACTTGTATGATAGTATGCTTGGTATTGTGAGATAGTTTCAAAAGAAAGAATTGCCATTTTCAATGTAAGCAAATGAGGAAAAAACTAGATATAAGACTATAGCTAAGCTCTAAGACCAAATGATATGAAACTCTCCAAGAGGTGATGAGACAAGTGATTGGATTTAGTGATCATGATCATTCTAAAATATAATATATAAGATAATACATTGACCAATTGCTTATATAGAATAATACCTTAGTATGGTGATGATTCTACAATCAATTATGAATGAATAATTGATAAGCCACAGATGAATACAATAAAAAATCCTAAATTTCTCAAAAAAAATCAAAAATTTCACCCTCACTAGAAAATTATTTTTTAATTATTCTACTAAATAGTATATATAGAATATTTGAGATATCCCCTCAAATTAGGTAAATTTCAAATAACTATGATTAATAATAACAAAATAAATAAAAGAAAAAAATAAAAGTAAAACATGTAATAATTATCTTTCATAATCATTACTTTCAGATAAAATTTGAATAAAATAATGAGTTTTGTATATAAATAATCCTATTTAAATATAAAATTTGAATTAAAATCCTGGTTTAAAAAATATAACCAAACTAGTGCATCTAGAAACAGGGTGGTAATGGATGCCGTTGTGAATGATGACCTTAAGTTTAAATCAAAGGATGACGTTCACAATGCCGACTATGAATTTTATAAATCATATCATTCCCTAGTGGTAACCTCTGCAATACCATGTCCATTGGCATAAAAAATGCATCACTTTCCACCATTGCAAATATACCGGAGACAGCATGTGCGAAATAATTGCAAAGATTATTTCCCAAAAAAAACCTTCTTACATGCTTCATAAACCAAGAAATAAACCACATGTGCCGGCCTAGCACCAAGGGCTATAGCAGCAATTCTTCAATTAAAGAGCACATAAACCCTAGGATTGAAGGATTGAGCAGAAGGCATGACTGACGCTGATCGATTTAATCAGTCACAAACCCAAAGTTTGCATGTCGGTCTTGGTGATGTCCATTGAGAACATTACCATGTGCTCTACAGAATCAGAGATGGAACCAGCAATCATGAATTGCCAAAAATGAAGGCCGTCATAAATATTAATAGCAATCTCGCGGGATGAGACTCTATGGGTTGCTGGAGGGGTCAGAAATTAGATTTTTGCAATTTCATGGATGTCTCATCTGAAGCCATGCAGGTTTTCCATTGTATATTGGGCTACTGATACGTTTATTATAATAGGAATAACACTACAATTTTCTGAGTGATTTGTTTTGGATCATAGCCATGCAAAATTGATGTAGAGCATGAGAAGAAGATGGTTATTTTCTGTTGCACTTGCACTGAATGTCGACCATAGTCAATTATGGTATTTTGCAACATAACCATTGTTTATTATGCTGGTATTTAAAAATGTGTAAAATTCAATAGTCGTCATTGTGAATGCTGGCCTTTGATTTAAACTAATGGCTCTCATTCACAATGATGACTATTGTCACCCTATTTCCAGACGTACTAGTTTGTTTATATTTTTCAAACTAGCATTTTAATTTGGATTTTTTATTTAAAAAGGATTATTTCCATACAAAACTCTAAAATAATAATATTTCTTCGAGCACTCTCACATACCTTTACATTTTATACATCATTCATAATCATAAAGAGCTATGATGCTATGGATTGGGATTTGGACATCTTCAAACTAGAGTATGGCACAAATATTTGTGATCTAGTTCATCTTTTTTGAATGAGTTCATTACCATTGACCTCATAATGAGCCTAACTACTATAAGTAATAAACATATAGAGGGAATTATGTTTTGGGGTTCTCCCCTAGAAAAATTTAAGATTTTAAAACTTATCTTTTTAAATTTGAAAAAATGTTACTAAACTCAAAAAAAAATTAAAATTTGGGGCACTCTATTACATTTATCCTAAAATACCATTCATTAAATCTTTAATCTAGAATTTAGTCATTAATTAATCACTTCCTCGTATCCCATAGGCATTCGCATTTCGCCCTCGGCCCTCTCCCAAGCCCATCGCCCTCTCCCATCATTTTCAGCTCGAAGACGAGTTCAAGGAGCTCATCGGGCAAGTCTTAGAGCTCCATCTCTCATCTTTCATGAGATCTTGTAAGTGTTACTTGTATAAATCAAGGTTCCATTGTGATTCTTTTAGTTGGAAGTTACACTGCTAGTTCGAATCCATGGATTTATTATCTAATTGAATATTCTCTAGGGTACAAAAGTCAAGCCATCAAGAAATACAAAGATATAAATAATTCTTCTCTATTGCACAAAGTCATGATGGTGAAAACATTATGACTAGGATAATTTCTTTCTAGAACATAAAGTCATAATATTATGAATGACAATGACATATTCATTTATCTGTTTAATGCAGAGTCATGACACTGAGAATGACCATGATTATAGTATTTTTTTGTCTGTAACATAAAGTCACAATAGCAAGAAATGTCATGACTAGAGTAAATACTCTCTGGAGCACAAATTCAAGGTGAATAATATTGTCATGCTTAAATTTACTTGGTATTTTGGATATATATCGATTAAGCAGTGACACTAAAAAATACTGTAGCTCCTTGTATTAGCGGTTACTTGACTTCTATAGCATTAAAACAAAATCATGACTATTATTATATTTTAGAGAAAGTACAACCATGACTCATAAAGAAATCATAGTCATGAAGATTGTAATTACCTAGTGAAAAGATTATGGCAACTTGATAGTAGAGTTATACTATACAAAGATTACCATGACTTGTTTTACAAAGTTATGGTCAAGAAAGGATGTCAGTACTAATCCATATGCATATGAAAAGTATAACTAAATTATTACTTGAAAAACATAATGATTCTCAATTACTTTTTTCCTTCTAAGTCTTTGATTTCTCCACCAAGTTTACAAATTTTACCTAAAATACATTCAATTTCACTAAAATTCATCAAATTCTATCAAACTATTTAGTGAAATATTTCCATTTAAAGATCAAATATATAAACACATCAATAATTTCATCCAAACAATCCAAAAAGGTTGGCACATGGAGTGTCAAAAACCCTTGTATTTATATTTTTTATTCATTAATCAAAGTTTAAAAGATTTTCTTCAATTATTCTTCTTTGAGAGCATGTGCAATGCTATTTTTGTAAATAGAAGTTTTTTTTTCTTGATTAATTAGAGTTTGGTTTTTTAATTTTTTTAACATTTGGTATTAGAGAGAGTTTGTGAAATCCCTAAGGTATTCTTGAGTCTTCTCTATGATTGTAGCACTATCTGATCCTCCACACTAAAAAAATATTCTCTGAATGACCTCATCCATGTGAGAAGTAGATTGTTGTAAACAAAATTACTGATATTCAAATCATTGTAGGGATCAATAAGTTCAACATCTAAAACTACAACATTTAGTCAGAATGTATGGAGTCTTCCCTAAAAGGTCAAGGCTTTTGGGAAGATGGTGGTGATGAAGTTACACAACTAGTAGTGGAAGATGAAAATGGCATATTGATGAAGTGAAAAATAAAAACATACAAAGTGATGTTTATCTTAAAAACTAAAATTGAAGAAAAAATGGAGAACATCCAAGATACAAAAATATCAAAGGAGGCATGAGATACTTTTGCTATAATTTTTTTTTTTAAAAGAATGATACAAGATTGAAACTTCTTGAGAATGAGATGTTATCAATTACGTAATATGACATGATAATTGATCAGTAATTTCACAAGAAAAAATCTTTATGCTACAAAATTTTTAAGTTGATCCAAAATTCCCTATTGGAAAAACTAGTCAAGAAGCAATGACTAAGCAAATGAATGGAGTCTCATTAAATAGTGAAGAAGAAACACTTGATAATAACAAAAGTAGAGGTAGTTTCAAGTGGACCAAAGGCAAGGAATCAATAGTAGATTGTAATAAAATGAAAGGAGGGAGTGACTCTCATCAAATGAAAAATTCAAAGAATTATGATAATAGTAGAACATTTGGTGGTAAGTATTATAACTACAAAAGGATGGGCCACATGACAAAAAAATTATTGGGCCAAGAAAAAAATATATTGAAAGTAATACTACTATTTTATGTTCTAAATTGAATTATTAAGATGATTGGGTTAACTTATCATTATTCATTAAGGAGGAAGAAGAATTAATTTTAACTATAACAACTAAAATATTGACTATGATAATGATTGGATCATAAACTTAAGCTATTCAAATCATATGGTAGGTAATAGAGAATAGTTGTAGAACTTGTCAGAGTACAAGACAGATCATGCGGTGGTGATAGCTGATAACTCAATATTACTGATAACTCACATTGATAAAATAATAATTTTACCTTGGAATACTACCAACTAAGTCCCACATTAAAATGTCTACCATATTTTGGGAAAGAAAAAGAAATCATTATCTATGCCTCAACTAACATCATTGAGCCACTATGTCCTCTTTGATTCATAAGATGTGAAGGTATATCTAGGTCTCAAGATCTCAGAAAACCTAATAATTAAGGGTTGATGATTAGATTCTTTGTATGTGATGTTAGTAGTATATGCATACATAGACAAAACAAGAAGAAATGAGATAATAGATTTGTGGCAAATGCGTTTAGATCATGTTTGATATTCAAAGCTGAGTATGATAGTCAATAAGTCAATGTTAAAAGGACTTGATCAGCTTGATGTATGGATAAGCATGGTATGTGCAAGATGTTAGTATGATAAAGTACATTTATTACCATACAAGGAATGATAATTCAAAGCAAAGGACCAATTGGAATTGGTTCACTTTGATGTATGAGATACATGATGATATTCATGGTGATATTCATTAAAGAACTATTGGAGTTGGTCCCATTAAATAACCATCAATTGGTGGTATGAGATACATAGTGATATTCATTGATGACTTTTCAAAGTATGTGTAGGTTATCTTCATAAAAAAATATAATACATTTTCGAAGTTTAAATAATTTTGAGAGTTGGTTGAAGTAGAAGTGGGGAAGAATATTTATTGCTTGTGCACAAATAATGGGGATAATTCAGCTTAAGAATTTTTTCACAATACATGAGAGAATGTGAAAATTTTCATCATTATACTTGTGTTAGACACCACGACAAAATAGTACACTCAATAAAAAGAACAACCATCTAGAGGTGTCAAATGGGCCATATCGTGTATGGCCCATGCCATGCTAGCGTGACTTTATAAATGGTCAACAAGGTATTGTCTATTGGGCGACCATTTGCTAGGTCATGCCAAATTGGGTTAAGACTAGCTAGGCTAGCATGGTGCCAAGTTCAAGCTAGTTTGGGTTCATTCAAGGATAGCTTTGTTCATTTCATACTAACCTAGGTTAGGTCAAAGCTAGCTTGAGTTTATTGTGGGCTAGCTTGGTTCGTTCTAGGATAGTTTGTGAGTCTAGATTAGGTCCTAGCTGGCCTAGGTTGGCCATCTAAGCTAAAACTAACCTGCATGGGTTCATCATGCTAGTAAATAATGTACCACATCTATCATAGAATGCACGTTAGAAACCTTTACCTAGCATGGCTAGGTCCATGCCATGGGCTGACACATCCAAGGTCTAGGCACAATTCTAGATTGTGTCTTGACAGGCTAAGCATGATATTTTCATGTTGTGCCTCATGCCATGCTTGGGATGCCCGACCTAGTTAATACCTCCAATACCATCTTGCAAATATTTATTGAAGTAAATGCTTTGTCTTGAAATTTTTAGCTCTTTTCAAGTATTTGGTAGTGTATGCTATGTTTTTGTTCTTGATCATTTGCGAAGTAAGCATGACAAGAAAGCTATTAAAAATATTTTTATAAGAAATGATAACCAAAGAAATGGATGAAGATGGTGTGATTCAATAAATAAAAGATGTATATTGTGACTTTGTTATGCCATATAATTTGTTAGTTAAGTGATGTCCCAAGAGCTTATTAAGGAGAGTATCTCATCAATAGAGATCCACAAGTGATAAAAAGGATTTTCATCTAGATATCAATCTCACATTATTATATCAATAGATCAATTATTTAATATTGAGATAACTTAATTCTAGTAAAATGAATATTTTGATTATGAGGTCAATCTTATATCTATGAGATTATTCATTTAATTTAGGTGATGGTTATCTAAATTAGATCAAATTATATTATGTTTAGACATAGAATGAAAGTTGAGATGTTGTGTAAAGACTTCTTTCCCTAATGGCATATAAGGTGGTTGTCACCATTGAACATATGCCAATGGTGATCCCCTCGTAGCTATCTCTTCATAGTTATTATTTTGGTACATCCCTACTAAGATAACAAATAATTTTTTCTTAAGATTTACTAATAATTTCATATCTTTCAGGCAACTTCACCAATTTTTCTTAATGGTTGCTTTAGATTCACCCTCTTATTCTTTAGCCTCAATTGACATAATGGCTAAAAATTAACATAGTTTGTAAGAATGTACTTTTAGCTTCATAAAATATTATACTCATATGAATAATATATGTATCCTTCAACTTTCATTGATAGGGACCATATTAATGAAAGCAACTCATAAGAGTTTTCATCCCCTTGTGAGTCACAGCAAACTTGCATATGTCACAAGGATTGCCTATCACCTTTCTTCTCAGTGATGATGTATCTTTCACACCAAAGTTGAAACTCTTAGGAGAATATTTTATATAATATCTATACCAATCAAGAACTAGTTTTTCTAAGGCATGTACAATAAATTAACATGTAAAAATATTAAGATTTTTGACTTTGTAAACACCATACTCATAATGATTGACATATCCAAATTTTGAGTTTTAACATATAGGTTTATTGATTGCTTCATAGTCAAAAGGGAAAACACTTCCTTCTTGTCATATGTAGGAGTGAGCCTCATAGATAAAATTTATCTTCATCCACCATGACAATCTTGCACAAACCTACCAATAGTCAAAACACTAATTTAAGTTCTATTTAATCACATATCCATCAATATCCATAACAAAATATAAATCAAACACATATATAAAATGTAAAACTCAATATCACATCATATAAAACAAATTACATAAACCCTAAACTACATACTTTTTTAATAAAAAGTCATAAATCTTCCATATAGGTGAAGGGTTAGAGAGTTGTGCCCCCAACTCTAGAGATTATCATTAAGTCTTGTATTCATTTATTCTTTGTGAAGCTTTTAGGAAGTGTTAAATTCACTCATAGGGTTTGATAGCTACATCATGATTTTGCTTGTTATATGGAGCACAATAAATATGAGAGACTTATAAATCTCTTTCTTCCACTTTTATATTAAGGTGATTTTTTATTACTCTAAGTAGGAAGTCATGACTTCTAGAAGAAAGTCACAACTTTGATCTTTATCTCTTAAAGATGAAGTCATAACTTAAGATTAAGGCCAGGACTCTGGAATGTATTCCAATTTTCTATAACAGAAAGTTATGATACTAGGAAATGATCATGACTTGAGCCTAATGGCTCTATAATAGTAAGTCATGACTTGTGAAGTGTCTTTCACTTTGTACATTTGTCTTCTTATTCTTCACTAAGGGCCATGATACTAGGAAAGGCTACGACATTGTGAATGACCTATCATATTGTGATATTCTAAGACAATGTGAACTAGTCACAACATGGGTATTTATCTTTCTCGATTATTATATGGTCGTGGTACTATGAAGTATCCATGTCATTGAGGTTCATCTATTTCATATAGCTATACGGTGATATAAAATGAAAACAACATAAATTTTCATCTTCATATGTCTAAGTATTGGCAATGCTATGAGTGGTCGTGATACTAGTCTTCATTTCTTTCATATATCACGTCATCACAATATTCTAAAAATTTAATGATATTAGAAATTAGTGCATACATAAAAGTCATAATTTTGCCTTCCTCAAGGACAAGAGTCACAACATTAAGAAATGGTCATACTTAAGTAATATTTTTTATAATAACTTATGTTATAAAGGTCATAATACTAAATAATTATCATGATTTTGGCTCAAGTAGTTTTAGCACTGTAATTTTCTGTGGCTCAAAAGTCATAACTTTATAAAAAATCATAATTATGACTTGAGACTGCTAATCCATATTAAAGAGAAAGTCTTAGTGCTAAGACATGGTCATGACTTTTATCACCAGTTGGGTACTTAGTTACCGTGAAATAAAATTAAAATTATAGCCATTTAAATTTTACAAGATAAAATGATTATCATGATATACAAAGATTATCATGACCAATTAGGTAGAGTTTTGACCAATAATAAATGCTAAAACTATGCAAGACTCCATACTCTTCCCCTAAGTCAAATACCCCTAAAAACCTATCAATTTTACAATTATTTATTAAAACATTCCAAACCACTTAAATAGATAAGAATATTTGATAGTTTGAATTCCAAACAAAATTGCACACTAAAATAATTGCTTATCTTCAAGCAATAACTTTTCTCTCTAAAACTAAAAAATTCTATAATATTTCTAAGAAACTCTATTACTAGATTTGAGTGTCATAAGATCTAATAATAGTGGTTAAACATCAATTAGACATATTGACAATTATAGTGGGGTTTGAGTTCCACAACTATACTCATGAGTCATTGAATACATACATTTATTTATGTGGTTGATATAAATATGTTTTGCATCGTACATACATGAAAAATAATCATTAGATCATCTCCCAAACAGCATTATGTTTAGTATTTGAAGATAACTATTTTTCATCCTAGCTTATCAACTATTTTATCTTATTTATTTCTTCCCTTGGTCGTGTAAAAAATATACATGTTTCTTAGTCCTTTTATTTGTTGGATGTCATGACTTCGGTGGGTGTCATGGCTTCTTCTTCTATGATGGCTTGTCTCTTTTATTCATGAATCCCCAAAAAATTTCTTAGTTATACTTCTACTTCGTCTCCTTTGACTTCATTCGTCCAACAATCTTCTATTAAATTTTTCTATCAAAATTTCATTTTTTGCTGCATTATAGCATGAAAGAGATTATCTATTCTCAAATACCTCTTTCCATCATCATCATCTAGACCTTGCAAGTTTTTGTAAAGATTAAACCTTATCTACTCCTTATTAATACTGAGAGTGAACTTTTATTTCTTGATGTTAATAAGGATTTGTTTCATGGCTAAAATGGTCATCCTAATATTTTATGATATATAATTGTCTTTCTCCATATCCAATACAATAAAATATATTGAATAGTAAAGATGCTTACCTTAACCAATATATCTTTGTTAATCTCATTTGGGTGCTTGATATTTGATAATCTTTATATAATTGACATGGACATCAAATTGATACATGGTCCCAAGTCACACAATACTTTTCAATAGATATGATCTCCAATAATGCAAAATATAGTACGGTCATTCAATTTCAAAAGAAATTTTCTTTGAATGATTGTACATTATTTCTTGGTCATATTCATGTACCCATACATCTCATACTGTCTATTACTACTCATTAAATCTTTCACAGACTTCACATAATTTGGTATTTACGTTAGAGCTTCAATAAATATTATATTTACTTCTAACTTCCAAAATATATTGAGAAACATCTCAAAATATTTATTCAATTTTTATTCCTAAACTATTATGGAAATAACAGATTTATCAAAAATCTACCTTTAGCTTCATTCTACCACATTTCTTTATCTCAATGGCTTCGACTAACCTCCATTTACTTTTATATATCTTCATTTCCCTCATTCACATCTTTGAATGAGATTTCAGCTTTCACTTTCTCTATAGACATAGCTTTATTATGTGTCACAATATCATATCCTTCATTCTTGTAACTTTCTTAAATAGGGTCCATGACTTCTTAGAAAATTTTAGTTAGAGTCATGACATTTGAATAAGTCACAGTACTATCAGCCTTAAAATTTCTAGAATCCTTTTATTCAATATTCTACCTTAGTAGCTCTTTTTTGCTTTTAAGTAATATGTAGCAATGTTTCTTTGGATTTTCTTCAATATCACTTGGTAGATCATTTACTCTTTCTCCCTTCATTAATAATATCAATTATCCTATTTGATTCTCTATATTTCTTATCACCAAATTCATTTAATTTGCTCTTACTTTAAGCATCCCATTTTGATTTTCTTGGATATCATTCATATTTTTCAATTCCACTAAGATAGCATGCATACATTCTTCCAAGGTCACCCTCTCTTCTCTTTATGATGGTTAATAATTAAAGCTTGAGATTTCTTAATTATTATAGTTCACTATATTATTCCTAATATTTCTTCAAGATAACTTAATATTTTACAGCCCACTCACATAGTCTCCATATAAAAAATTTTAGTAATTTCTCAAATTCAAATGGTAATACATTGAGGCATTATTGTTTGTTATAAACACAGACCATTTTAGAGGTGTTAAGTGGGTTGGGCAACATGAGCCTAGTACAAGGCATGACCTGATTGAGCAATACCTAGCCTAGGCCCCTGTTAGGCTACCTCAAGGCATGGTTCTTGCCATGTTGTGTTGAGGTCTCTCGGGCCTCATGCCAAACCAGGAATGACCCAGCTGCTTGGCCCAAAGACATAGTTCTTTGGTATGACCTGAATCATTCCCTAGAACTCAAGCTGAGTTTGGGTATAGTCTAACCTTGACCACCCATGACACCTGTCGAGCCTCTGCCCATTGCTCTAACAGCCCAACCCCCAAGTCCAGAACTAGAAGCTGAACTTTATGGATTCTAGAAATATCAACAATGGGCAATGTTAAAACAAAAGTAAATAGGCCCGTGCCTGCTAGCCATTGGATGTGCCCCCAAAGGCTAGTGGTAAAAAGTGATGGCTGTTGGGTTTCTATCCAAATTTTTTAATAAAAAATTTAAAAAATATTTAAAAAAATGATTTTTTTTTAAATTTTTTTAAAATATATATATATCCTCTTCTCTCATTCCTAATCTCTATCCACAATTCTACATTCTTTTTTCTTTCTATCTTGTCTCATCTCTCAATATCTCTCCTCTTTGGACTCAAGAGCAGACTATGGTGCAGACATTAGAAATTAGACATCGCACATCAGGAATTGGCATTTGATAAATGGCTGACTCACAAATATTTTTACATTTTATGGGTATTATTTTTTAAATTTTGTTTAGTTTTTTATTTTTATTTTTATTTTAATTAATAATTTACTATAAAATAATATTTAATTTAAAAATATAATTTAGAATATAAGTACTAAAAAAATAAAAATAAAAAATGAAAAATAATAATTTTAATGATGAGAACAAAATTAACATTAAAATAAACATTAATAATTTTAATATGTATAGTGATAACCCTATGAAAGGGTCCAAAACCACTGAAACCTTGTTTTATCTCATATACTCAATCCAAACATTTAAAGAATAAAAATCCAGAAGAAAATCAATAATTTGGACTCACTTTCATATTATACCAAATAAAAATATTAGAGATATCGATGAAGAATCAGTACATTGTAAATATTATAAATAAATATTAACGTGTAGGAGTGCATGTAGAACTAGGCACCTTAAGAGGCATGCCGAATAATGTACTGAAAAATATGGTGCATTAGATCTTAAGAAAACCCAATTGAGCGATGAGATCTTTAAGGTTGGATCAGTTCACATTTTATGTTTACCCCTTCATATACCACAATGAGCTAGGGAGAGTAGGCATGACCAAACTTGATATCATGATGAGTCTTTTGATTAAATTTTCAAAGGATCAAAGGGTAGTCAATATCATGCAGATCTATTTTCAACCTTCATATCATAGGATTCATAAGTCCATATTTAGGAATGACATTCTAAAATATTATATGTTAGAAAAATAAATAATAATTAATAAATTTAGGGAATAGAATGACGTGGTATCCATGACATTCGATATCTAGAGTAGCCATGATGATACATCTTATGTATACCTCACCACCTACTATGTAGATTCTAAATGGACACTAAATAAAAAAATATTAGGATTTTTAGAGATTCTTCATCCAAATGATAGTTTGACCTTATATAAGTGCATGATGAGAATCTTTAGAAAATATAATATCCAGAATAAAATATATAGTATCACATTCAATAATACATCTAGCATTGAAGTAGTTAATACCATGTTTGTTAGGACCATTAGAAATGGACCATTAGCAAAGATTTTTCATTTTATATGCATGTGTCACTTTATTAACTAGATAGAATAAGTGAGGATGAATGTTGTTTCCCATGCTTTAGCAAAAATACCTAACACACTAAAATTTCTTCTAACTACTCACAAACAATAGGAGTTTGGCATTATCTATTTGTTTGTGGATCTAAATACGAAGAAATTTCAATCGGATATGAGACATCATTGGAATTACACATACCCATATTGGAGTCATGTGTTAGATACAAACACATGATATCTAACTCTGTCAATAATAAGAGTAATGAGCTTATTATTGATGACAATGATTGAGATATAGGAATTTCATTTATGAAATTCTTGAAGATTTTTTATCGCATGACAATGTTCATTAGTTTATACTCTCAAGACTTGTATTGCACTTAGGTGTATATGTAATATTTGTAGTATGCTTAAGAAGTTTAGAGATGAACCGATAATTAGTGGCACATCTCTTGAGATGGAAACTAAGTAATGATCCACCATTCCATCTCTTTATTATCTGACTACCTATATGGACCCTAAGGTTAAGGTGGAAGGGATAGAAAATATTTTGACATACATATCTTCATGCATGAACCAATATCACCTACCTGAATGATTCATTCATGAGATGTTGACTGAGTTATTTATATACTATGATACAAGGTACGATAGTAATTGTAGCTAGGCTCCGAGTTTGGACATGGATGCCTTATTCAGAGATGATGACTTCATTTATTTAGCGATGGGAAAATGATGGGGTGGATCATTGAATAAGAGTGAGCATTCTCGGTACTTAGATAATAATTACTTCTCAATCCTATCACACACCGATAACAAAAACCTTGATAATTTATAATGCTGGAAATCATATGAGTCTGCATATACTATGCTATCTAAGATGGCATGGGATCTAATGACTCATCTAGTGTCGAGCATATCATCAAAGTTTTCTTTTCCTGTTGTAGCGAATATGATTTTGGATAGAAGATCAATATTGCAGCGAGATATTGTTGAGATACTAGCATGCATAAAAGATTAAGAGAATTTAAGCTTGGACATCTAGGATCATACTACAACTACAATAAGAGTGGAGGAGTTGGTGGCAGATGATTATTCGTTAGACTTTGATAAAGATTGAGATCTAGCCTACCACTAATGATACCATTAGACATTTATGAGATTCATCTATGATGTATTGATTTTTGAGCTTGTATTATTATTTTATACTTGTATTACGTTAGGCAATGATTTAAATTTATAACAATTATTTTATGTTATTTTCATGAGTTGTGAGTTATGACTTTTAATTATAATTTTGTTTTTTTTGTTATATTTATTGATTTAATTATTTAATTTTGTATCAAAATTTATAATATTTAGAGATGCCCCAAATGAGGTAGAAATGACACATCCTAGCATGACCCGACATGACCTAGCACAAAATCCCCAAGGCCCTGCATGAACATGCTCGAATCTAGCAGCCTTGGGCCGGAAGGGCCATGCAGACCTGCCCTTTTTGAGCCATCCGTAATGGCTTGGCATGGCCCTTTTGACACCTATATACCATTTGCTTTTTATTTAGTTGTTTTCTTCTATTTGATAAATGAGATTAATATACACCGATTCATGTATATGTAAAATGGCAATCTCTCTTAATACTCTTCTTTTTTTTTCTTTTTTAGTGTCAAGCTTCCTTAAAAGAGCTTTCATCTTTACTTCAATTATGGTGAATTAATTCAACTCTAACATTCTAGATTATCTTCTCCCAAATGAATGATTCATTCTTGTTTGGTAGCTGCTCAAACAAATAATAAGCAGCCTCTAATGATTTATTCATAATTAATTCTCTAGTAGTTACATCAACTGTATATCTCATCATATAAATAAACTTATTATAGAAATTTTCATCTTGAAACTACAACTCGAATCCATGTTGATGATATCTCATCAATAACTCCTTAAAATGGTCACAAGCATCATATATTGTCTCATACTAATCCCGTCAAAATTAACTTCTCTCTCTCTATTTAAGATATAATTTGAGGCATAAAGAATTTATAGAGAAAGATCCTTGCTAGGTTATCTCATCTCTCAATTTATCCCTGAGGTAAATATTGGAACCAACTATGTGTCTTATCCCTTAATAAAAATGAAAATAAGTATAGCTTTATTATGTCAGAGCTAACTTTATTCATTTTTATTATGTCACATAAGTCAAAAAACATTGTGATATGTCTATTAGGATCCTCTATTACCCTTTTATTATACAAGTATTGTTGAACCATAATTATCAGACTCAGCTTCAACTCAAAGTAATTGACTTCTACTAGTTGTAATTTAATACATGACTACCTATCCATCATCACATTCCTTCAAAAATATACTAAGGTATAGTGGTAGATGAGCTATTTGCCAGCTTGTCTATTACCACTTTGGTGCTCTCTATTACTACTAGTGCTCTCCTTAGACTCTTTATCAATAATTTTTCTAGTAATTACTTTTCTGGTTCTTTCTATTTTCATAGTCTAGATGTGTTAGCCCAGTCCTAGAGCTTTGGCTTATAAAAAAGTTTTTAAAGAAAAAAAAATAAAAAAGATACAAGTAAAAATCAAAATATAACAATCCACATTCCATACAAGTTAATAAGACTTAGTAATTCAAAAAGATATATCAAACTCAATGTCATCTAAACAACTAAAAATAAATTATTATTTTATAAGGATAATTACATCAACTCACATTGACTAAACAAACCAAACAATCCACATAATAGAACCAAAAATTTATTATAATTTTGTTATGCTATCAAATTTATTAGTTGGACAATATCACAAATGCTACTTAATAAGAGTATCTCATCAACATATTTTCATTAGTACATAGGTCATACAAGTAGTAAAGAGGACATTCATTCATATATTAATCTCACATGAATTCTATTGGTAGGTCGATTATTCAATAATGAGACAAATTAAATCAAATAAAATAGATATTTAGATTGCGGGATTAATCTTAGATTTATGGGCTCATCCATTTAATTTAGATGATATTTGTTAAAATAAGATCAAATTATATTATGTCTGGACATAAAATGAAGGTTAGGTAATATGTAAAGACTTTTTTCCCTAATGACATATAATGTGATTATTACCATTATGTTCATATTAACAGTAATCTTCTCATAACCTTCTTATCCATAAATTACTATTGAGATAAAAAATCATCTCAAATTGAGAGTCATCCATAATGAATACTTTTAATCTCTAGCCTTAGATATCATAAAAAGAAAGAATTGACATAGTTTATAAGGGGTTGTACATTTAGCTTCATAAGTATCATTTTCTTGCCCGATTAATATACATTTCCCTAAAGTTTTATATGTATGAACTATATGAGTTAAAGCAACTCATAAAAGATCTTACCACCTTGTGAGTCATAACAAACTTGTACATGTTCTAAGACTTGTCAATGACCATTCTCCTTAGTGATGATATTACTCTCATATTAAAATGAAACTCTTAGGAGAATGTTCTATGTAAAGTCCATCACAATTGAGATCCATTTCTTCTAAAGCATGTTTAATGATTTGGCATGTAAAAGTATTCATACTTTTGACTTTGTAAATAGCATACTCATAATAATTAATTTATCAAAATTTCTAGTTTTAATATATAGGTTTATTTCATGCATCATAGTCAAAAAGGTTGTCACTTTCTTCCTATCATATGAGTATAACCATAAATCAAAAACATTCATTAATATAAAATTCAATATTACATCACATAAAACAAATTATACAAACCCTAGACTACATGCTATTTTGATAAAATTTCTAAATTTACCCTATGGGGGGGTGGGGGGGGGGGGGGGGGGGATGTGTTTGAGAGTTATGCCTCCCAAACCTAGAGATTAGCAATATGTCTTACATCCCTTACTTGATTATGGAGTCCCTAGGGAGTATAAAATTCACTCATAGGATTTGGTATCTATACCATAGTTTTGCTTGTTGTTTTGAGGGAGAAGAAAAATATAAGAGATTTCAAAATAATTTATTTCTTTCACCTTTATACTTGGGTTATTCTACATTTCTCTAAGTAGGAAATAATAGCTTTTAAAAGAAATCACAACTTTGACTTTCATCTCTTAAGCTTGTGGGCGTGATTCTAGAAAATAGTTATGACTCTACAATACATCTTAATCTTTCTGTAATATAAAGTTGTTTTGTTAGGAAATGACCATGACTTAAACCTAATATTTTTATAATACAAAGTCATGACACTAAAACTTGGCTATAGCTTCATGCATTTTGTCTTCTTGTTTGTTAAGAGGCATGATGCTAGAAAATGTTGCAATAATTAAATAATCTCTAGTATTATTATATAGCGACAACACTAAAATAGCTTCATGACATTGATATTAGTCTTTTTTGATCATTATATGGATGTAGAGCTATGAAATAACCATGACATCGAGAATGTCTCTCATGTATATTTTATGACTACAACACTAGAAAATGGATATAACACAAAAATTACTTTTCATATGTCTAAGTGTCTATGACACTAATAGTAGCCATGACACTAGCTTTTATTTCTATAATATATCATATTTCCATGACACTACAAAGATGTGATATCGTCAATGACCCCATATATAAAATTTATGGTTTTATATTCCTTTAAGGACAATAGTAATGTCCTATGTAACATTTCATGTCCCAAACATCATGACACTAAATAATTGTTAAGACTTTTGCCCGAATAGTTTTAACTTTATAATTTTTAGTAGCTCAAAAGTCACAACTTTGTAAAAAAGTCATGACTTTGACATAAGATTATTAAGTCATATTAAAGATAAAGTCTTAGTGATAGGACATGATTATGAATTTTAGCACCAATGAGATATTTGGTTCCTGTAACATAAAATTAATATCATGACTATTTAAATTATATGACTTAAGTATTACTATAACTCCATGATAATATCACAGCCATAAAAAATATCACATAGTAGAAAGATTATTCTAATGAGTTAATAGGTTAATTACATACAAAGATTGTCATGATTTATTAGGTTGAGTTTTGACTAAGAATAGATATCAAAAGTATGCCAGACTCCATACTCTACCCATTAGTCAAACATCTCTAAGAACCTATCTAAAGTCACCAAAATATATAAAAATATTTGATAGTTTAAATATTAAATACTATACTTCATGGAATGTGGTGTTTGGCGAAGCTTCTTCATCATGGACCCTGAAAAAAGAGGAGCTCTCAGAATCAAGAGAAATTGAAGATAACTTGTAAGAAAAGATTAAACTTCTACCAAATTCAAATAATTAATGAGATTCAAATGGTGATGATGCTGAAAAAAATTGATTGAAAATCTTTAGCAAACTAGTGTATAAAGCAACAAAGTGAAGGAGGGTATAGTGAAAATGAAGAATCAGCTTCAATACCTTAACTTTGAAGGTCAACAAGTACCTAGAGGCCAAGTCTCAAATATGGTAATGCAGCCATAGTTGAAGAAGTAACTATGGTAGAACTTGAGTTATTTGAAGAAGAATCATAGAGCTCTGAGTGGATAACATCAATGTAAAAAGATATTGATGCCCTCTAACAAAATCAAACTTTGGATCTCATGCCAAAGAAAATTAATGTGAAATTGATATATGTAAGTGAGTTTAGAAGTTAAAGTATTATTAAAATGGGTTAATGAGAGATACAAATCATATTATTGGAAGCTTGTATTTTCTTTCAACATTATGGACTAGATTGTGATGAAGCATTTAGTACAGTGGCTAAACTCACAATTGCACAAGTTCTACTTGCACTTGTAGCCAAAAAATATTATAATTTTTGAAAAATGGAAATGAAGAAACTTATTCTTCATTGAGAAATGAATTGGGAGATTTATATGATCCAACTTATGAATTTTCAAAGTTGAGAACATCCTCAATATGTTTGTAAGATGCATAAAACACTCTATAGATTGAAATAAGCACATAGGGCATGATATGGTAAGATTGCTGAAAATTTAACACATAATGGTTATTCAGTAACACATACAAATTTTAGTCTGTTTATCAAAGAAAATAAAGAAAAGATAGTTTAAATGCTACTGTACGTAGATGATTTAATCCTAACTAGTGATGATGAGGAAGAAATCCTTTGGACTGAGAATAATTTATCAGTTCATTTCCAAATGAATGAACTTGGGTAAAAAATACTTTTTTGGTCTACAGATTGATCATACACATGCAAAAATATGTCTTTGTCAACAAATATGTTCTAAAGATTTGTCGAAGAGATTTGAATTACTCGAATGCAAGAAAATTTCAATATTAACGAAACCAAATGCTAAAATGTGCACACAAGAAGGAAAAGACTTGAAATATATGGAAATGTATTGCCAATTGGTAGGTAGTCAATCTACTTAACCTTTACTCAACTAGATATCTCTTTTGTAATTGGTGTGGTGAATTCATTACTTGCAAAATCCAAACAAACCCCACTTGGAAGTTCTTTTGTAATTGATTATGGTTTTTTGTACAAGAAGTAGAAAGACTACAAATTAGTTAGTTACTATGATGCTGACTATGCAGGTAATCATGACATAATGAAGTCAACAATTAGGCATCTAATTAAGCTTGGTTCTAGAACACTTTCTTAGTGTAGCAAGAGGCATCCATCAGTATCATTATTATCAATTGAACTAGAGTATCAAGTAGCGACAATGATAGCTTAAGAGATTATGTTGTTGGTATATTTGATGAATAATCTACATTAATTAGTAGATTATTCTGTTCCATTATATTGTGACGACTAGTTGATAATTCACTTGGCATAGAATCCAATCTTTCATTCAAGAACAAACATGTGGAAGTGCATTCTTACTTTGTTAGAAAGAAAGTTCTACTATAAGAAATTAAGATATGATAGATCAAGATAGGATAATCAAGGTGAGGGCATGTTCACAAAAAGTTTGAGTATAAGAAAACTAAAAATATTTTGCCACTTGGGAGATGACATCTAGGGGAGTGTTAAAAATCAATAACAATCCTACTTCAAGTACATTTTGGCTTAGTAAAAGTTTAATTTGTATTAGTGAAAGGTTGGTGGAAGGTTAGTGGAAGTTTAGTCAAAGCTAGGTAGATGTTAGGTAGATATTTATTTTCAATGGTTTAGTTTAATTTGTAAGGGATTTATTATGTGGCTAGGATTGGATCTTGTAACCTATAAATACTCAACTTGTATTTTTGGTGTTCATTCATCATCAAAACTTGATAGGTTTTTTTCAAGTATTCTTCTTTGAGAGAACATGGATTGCACCTTTTGTAAAGATACTTTTTTTTTTGGTTAATTAGAGTTTGACTCTCTAATTTTCTCAATAATAAGTGAATTTTACTCAAAGGAATCGAAGCAATAATAACTTGAATATGCTAATGGATGATACATTTTAATTAGACCTATATAAGGCCATATCACAAACATGATATATGTTTGATTGTAACAAAATTGATATTTCATGGAGATCAATTAAGAAAATAATGGTTGACCACATTATTGAATCATACAACAATTAAAAGACATCACAAAGCAAGTCATAAAATACATATGACTAAGATCAATGATTCTACATATCCAAAAATCATGAGGCTCCCCTCTTTTAAAGACATCCCAACTCCATTATTTGAAGAAAAACTACATACATTGCTTTATATAAATCATTAGAAATTATATCAAAAGAAATAGAACTAATCATATTTTTCCAAAATCATTTATATGCATGAACTCCATATGAGTGATAAAATTAGTGTTCAACAAATATGATTGAGTAATAATCTAGCAGACATATTCACAAAATCATTATCAACCTTAATATTTAAGAATCTAATATATCAAATTGAAATATGCCAACTTAAAGATATCAACATGAGGGAGAGCATGCTCATGAAGAGATCTTAATGTGTCATTCTCTTTTTTCCTTCATCCAAGTTTTATCCCTCGGAATTTACTAGTTAAGTTTTAACTAGGAAGTCCCTACATACTAAGAACATTCTATAATATCATAAATATTGTACTTTTTTTTTCTTCGCTAGGTTTTACTCTATTGAGTTTTACTAGTAAGATTTTATTGAAACATATTATTTATGATGGTCATTCAATGATAGTGTTATATATAAAAGATCATGCAGTGAATGACTATATCAATTATATGATGAATTATACACATCATATCATTCAATATACCTTATAAATTCATTTTGTAAATTCATGGATATACTTTATTATGATCATTAAAACATCATATTATGTTATTTAAAATAAATAATAAATTGTTGTACATGAAGTATATATAGAATGTCTCTCACTTTTTTGTAAGACCATCTTAATGTGAAATTTTGTCTATTTTTCTTCTTCCCTTTTATTCTATTTTAGTATATATTTTGTTATAATTCTATTTAGTTTTAAATTTTTTCATGCTATTTTATAACATTTTTCATATTAAATTATACCAAAATATACTTTTTTTTGTCTATGTATTTTTTATTAAACATAAAAATTTCAATTACTTTTTTTATAAATATTTTCAAAGTATCATACCAAAACATAAATTTACCAAAATAACGCATATCGTCTAAGTTTTTTTTTATAGTTATCTTAAAAAACACAAAACACAAAATTGGAAGTTAGCCAGATTTTGTTATAACAATTTTCATATTAGCATTGCCAATCGCTATCTAAAAATGCAAGCACACGCAGACCAAGAGAATAATTCATCCAGCATTATTAATTCCAGAACATGCAGCTAAATTTAGCTGTTTAAGTCTGCAACAAATCACTGATGTAGACAGTAGGCTGCAACAAATCACTGATGTAGACAGTAGGCTGCAACAAATCACTGATGAACAGTAGGATGCAACAAATCACTGATGCAGACTGCAACAAATCACTGATGCATCATGCATTCGATAATGAATGAAGAGTACGGAAAGAAATACCAATTTTCCAAACAATGATGATTCATTCTCTCAAGTTACATTATTCAGCTGCAAATAAATATCAACAGATAATTCATTTTGCTCAAGTTAAATTACTTAGCTGCAAATAAATGATTGTAGTTGATTCATTCTCGTCAAAGTTAAATAATAAACAAGGGGTTAGAATTCATAAATCATCAAAGAGTACCTCGTGGGAAATACACACTGGTTTAATCTCGAAAAAACAACAAATTGTGGCTTCCCCTTGTAAAAACAATGTGAAAATGAAAAATTATGATCTATGATCATTTAAATGGCAATTCTCTATGTTGGCCTTGCTAGATCTCTATTTACCCATCAGCTGGCGCAAATTGGTGTTCCCATGACTCACGGAATTACCTGTTTGAGATGGGATTTGGTCCTGTAGGAACTTCATGTGCTTTTTCTCGGAACTCCATTCCCGAAGAAAAAGAAGTGTTGTTAGTAATAGTATCAGAAGAATAGGGAGAAACAAAATCATTTGCGCTCTGTGGCGTGGTCATGAAGTTTAAAGATGCAGAAGAAGTTAACTTGGATGATTCCAAGATAACCCTTTTGAAAGAAATGGAATAGAAAAGATGAGATGGATTGGTTGCGTTAGTAATACCTATAAGAAAAATAAAAATGAAGAAGATGGCAAATGAAAGAAGGAATGATTGTGGTTTTGTATTGGGATGTACATTTAATGGCATAGTTTTCTGCGTTGCCATGAAACAGACAGAGAAAATACACCACCCCCAGAGTCCCAGAATGGTTCAATATCCATGAACGAGATAGCGTAATGTTGAGATAATTGAGGACCTCGAGGCTACGAAAGAGACGATATGAGACAAATTTCAGCTGCTGCCAGAAAAAGGAAAGAAAAAGATCGATGGTTCTAGCATCAGATGCAATTTCTGATAATGGTCATGGTGAACAATTACAGGAGGCAGCGATGGATGAGTATTGCACTGACCAACAAGTCCTTATTAGCTGATAAACATGGCAGAGTGCATCAGTGCATGGGGAATATGATACCTCGATGGGCGCAATGGTCTTTGTCCATATGGGACCAATCATATTCCACATCTAAATCATGGAGAATCTTATAAGAGCAACCCTAACCAATGAAAAATCATATTTTGGTCTTGGGTCATCCTCGTTTTGAGTTACTTTCCTTAGTCGAAATTGTTTTCTCATTATTTTTCTCTTATTTATTCAAGAGTCGCGAGAGAATCGATCCAATTAAAATAAAAGAAGGCTGTGCCACAAAGTTGGAATGCGACGTGAGCTACCCTTCCTTGTCCCTATTAGCCTCTTTATTTTTGCTGGAGGTCACTGGTAACATGATTCATGAACAACCATGACCCACATGTAAAGGAGAAGCCGGCACATTGGTGGATAAATATGATTTTTAAGTCTCATATATAGTTCATTATTTTTACAAATCTTATAATTAATGCTACATAATGATAAATTCATTTTAAGAGTGATGATAGTTGTACTGTTTTCCAACATCCAACATCCAAGACATTTGACATATAATGAGAATTGCTCCTGCATTACTACAATTTTCAAAAAGCATAAAACGGCATTATGCATCTTATGTTTTGATTTTTTTTTTAAAAAAAAATGTTATGATTTTGAATGTGTTAACAAATGCGCATTACATATTGAAATTGATGCTTACTACTAGCAATTGATATCAATTATTGTTTTAACATGTTTTTCATGGTCAAAATATATACTTGACATTATATATATATATATATATATATATATATATATATATATATATATATATATATATATATATATATATATATATTTATTTATTTATTAATTTATTTATTTGTTGACTATTGGAGAAATTCATGTTATTGGATTGAAACATTCGATTTGATCAAACATAAACATATTCACATGCCTTCAAATTATTGTATAGAAACATATCAAAAACCAAAAATATACATTTCAAACTATAGAGAAGAAAAGATTATTATTATTTTTTATGTATATGGAATTCACATTAACTCAGTCCATAAACATTATATCACAAATAAAAGAAAGAGGAGGTAGACTCTACCCTGCTACACCAAACATAATTAGATGATATTGCAAGGGTGTGCTCTTCTTTGAAATGAGAATAAAATCTAAAGAGCAATCAATAGGTACTATTGTTAATATTGCCATGAAAATAATTTTGTAACATTGTAAGCTCAAATATATGACTAAAAAATAAATAAAAGTACATCTTCCAATTACTAAAATTCTTGGATTAAAATTTATTGAGCATCGTCTATGTGAGAATTGAGCAATGGAAAGTGAGTGAATTTCAAAAAAGAAAAAAAAAAAATCAATAGAGCATCAAAGAATTAGATGTTGAAGCTCATTCATACAAATAAATTGGGCATATTTTTAATTTCATATTTAAGTGAGATATATTATTATGTGATTTTTATTAGTGATTATTCAAGAATTGTCTAAGTTTATTTTAGTCTACAAAGTTAGAAACCTTTGAACTCTTAATAAAGGTGATATCCATGAAAAAACAATGAGCCAAGATTAAAGACAAAAATTATGTTTAGATAAATATGAAAACAATTGACACAAAATTCTACCTTGAGAGTGACATTAAATTGAAGGGTACTAGCAAAGCATAGAAGAACATGCATTAGAAAAAAAGATATATTATTTGCTAAAGGTTTGGGTAAGCATAGAAGAACATTGCTAAAGGTTTGGGTAAAATAAAAATATGGCATTTAGAAGTTAAGATATATTATTTGATGAGATAGCTATTTATAAGGACATGAAGATACATATTCTAAGAAACATTGAATAATCAACTTTGATCCTAAATAAAAGGAAGGTATGGTAATTAATGAATAAATATGGAAAATGTTAAACTTGCATCTCTTCTAATTAGATGGTCTAATATAGGTCTAGTACTAACTCACATACTTTTCTTATTTACCCATGAATGGAGGTGAATATGAATTCTATGATAATTTGGATGGTGATCACAATAAGTTAAAGTTAGTTAATAAGAAAAAGATGAGTATCTCATAGTTAAACTATATTTGAAAGTTAGTTGAGTTATCTAGTGGGTAGAAGTCCTTACAAATTTATAAGGTCAATAATGAGAAAGATTGATTTGGGAGATACAAGGCAAGACATATGGTCAAGTAGTTTTAAAAAGTATGATACTGATTATACAAATGTCTTTTTTCCATTAGTAAGGTTGCCTATTATCATGATTATGCTCAACATGATTGCAACTTATGATTATTATACAAATGTCTTCTTTCATGATGAATTTAAACAAGATATCTATATTAAATAGATTGAATTAAAAATTGTGGTACAAAATGATGGGTTAAAAAAAGAATAATCCAAGGAGAAACCAAAATTGTGGTACAAGATTTTTGTCATCTTGTTGATCAAAAAATGGATCTAAAAAGTGTAACATTGGCCAGTGTTACTATATGAGGAGATATGAATCTCATAGTTTTTTTAATGTTTATGAAATGTTGATGGTATTAGGACATCTACCCATTTTTTATATTTTTAAAAAATATATTCTTTCTTTATCTCCTTTGGCATTTAAATGATTGTAATAAATCTAAATGATCTAGTTTCTTAATCCTATATTCACATTGATTATAATAAATTTCAATGATATAGTTTTATAATCTTTCTAGGGATCTATCTTTGTTATGATTGACTCATACTTATGAAGCTATGACTAGTATTAGATGTAGTGACCTAAATTGCAAAGGCATGATTTGAACAAAGGTGGAACCTATTTTTTATGGTTGTGACAAGAACACAATGTATTTGATATTACGACCTAAAATGTGAAGTCGAAACCTAAATGAAGTTGTGATCATGTTCTTTGGTGTCGTGACTTCAATGAAGTCAAAATTATATGTTTTGTATCATGAAATGAATTGTGAAGTCATGAGCAGAAAGAAGTTGTGCCCATTTTCTTTGGTATTGTGATAGTATCTAATTCACAACCTATTTTGTGATGTTGTGACCGAATGACTTAAGGATTCAAGTCATGGCTATCATTGGTATCATAATATCAATAAGTTTGTGACATGAGAGTTTGATATTGAAACATAAGTCTTAAGTTTAAATATATTTTTTGTTTGGTATTTAAGCATTTGTAAATAAATGTAATATGGATAGACATATTGTAATGTCAAAATTTCTAGTTAAAATTTTAATGTTATTACTTATTAGAAAAGTCACAATCAAGAAAGACTATCATGACTTCTCAATAGGACTGTACTAGTATAAAAATATTGACATTAGGAAGTCCAATATTTTAATGTAAATTATATTTGATTCCACTAGTATTCATCCACATTCATCAAAAAATATAATTTAGTAAAATACTTGCATTTAAGACTCATTTTCAGTATATCATATTATAACAATTATTTAAAATACCTATTAAAACCCAATACTTTGAGTATCAAATATAAGAGCTTAAAAAACTAAAGATTACTAGTCCACCATTGAAAATCTTAAACTAACTGTAGGTGATTAGAAACTAGAGATATCATTTATTCTTCCTTAGATTTCTCTCCAAACCTCTCCCTTTCTTCTATGTCGACTTCAAGGAATGCTAACACTTATTGACTCATATTAGTTGATTGTTTCCCATAAAAACTAACTTTCTCTTCTTATCACATTCAAGTCTATTTTACACCAACTAATATTAGAAGATATTCATGAGATCCATTCATCTCTATCTTTAAATGCAGGGCCTCCTTCGGATGACATAGTATAATGATCAAGGAATGATGAATTATATTGCCTAAAAATTCCCCTACTTAGAATTTAAGACTCGACTTCTTCAAAATATTATGAACATGAATTTTATACCTTCTTATGTGTTGGTAGATATGGAGAATTAGTTTTGAAATAGAACATAAAAAATACAATCACTCTTTGTTCTCTTCCATCAACTATCTGCTCACTAGGTGTACAAAAGAAGTTTTTGATGTTCCTCTTTAACTTTCCTTACTATTTGTTAAAGTCTTAGAGATTTCTTTGTAATTTATTTGTATTTTTATAATTTTGAAGCTTATACCTTGCACACCCCCATACAATCCAAAAACTTCATTAAAAATTTCCTATCATAACATACCTAAACTTCTCAGTATGTAGCATATCTTGTCTTGCATGTGTTTGACTTACAAGATAGTCATGGGTAAGTTTGATGTCATGACTTCATTTTGGTGTAAGTATAAGTATTTGACTTCGTAAAATGTAGAAAAATAAACAAAAGAAAACTACAACATATCAATATAAAAATAAACTTTGGGTTGCCTCTCAAGAAGTTTTAGGTTTACCATATTTAGTCTATATTATCTTCTCCAACAAATTTTTTCTTCAATATGTCTTCTGAACATCTCTTTCAATATTTGGCTATTGATCCAATTCCTTCGTTGAGATGTTCTTCATTGTATATTGTGACTTTATTAATTGTCGCGAAATCATTGAGTCTTATACCCTTCAATAATATCATGATTTTAAAAAATTCATAGAATTAACTTTTTCTTTCTAGAATAGTTGTTCCATGCCTAATGAAAATGTTGCGGCCTCTTCATATGTCTTCTATTTCAACATCACAATATATTTCCTACAATGACTTTTTCCTTTAGTTATTGTATGTATTGTATGTATTGACTTTTTTTGGGTAGTTTGACATGTATTTTTTGATGCATTTGTGTTGTTTTAGGTTTTAAATGAAAGATTTCACTAAATCATGGTATTGAAAAAATTTTATGAATAATTGTAAAATAAAAATTATTTTGTGTGCAATTGATTAACTTATTGATGTGATGTCTTGGAGGATAGAAAATTAATGGAAAATCATAACTGAGTCTAATAGTGATGGTTCAAAAGCACCAGTATAATGTGAGGATATTAGAGCATTTTAAGGGACATATTGTGATATTTTATAAGCTATTGAACATGATAAACATGATTTGAGTTAGTCATAGTCATGATGCAATAGGGTTTAGAGTTAGTTCCAATATTTATTTCATTGCTCTATTTAGAGTTGAGATGAACTTGTAAGGGCTTTTCTCACTAAGTTTTTTCCATCTCTAATTACTTTTCAATTCTGGAGTAAGTTAAACTAGTTATGGAAGAATGAATAGAAGAAATTATATGATACATGAGACTATTGTAAAGAGTTATTGAAATTGTGCACTGCACAAAGATTTGAGTTATAGTTCCAAGCCCAAACCTTTTACAATGAGTTGAATTTTATGATAAGATATATGATTAATATGACTGTAGGAAGCTTGATTATGAATAAATCACTAGAAGAGATAGTTTACTTATAAGAGGAGTTAGCAAAGAACAACTATCAATCTCAAACCAATCATTCCTTTGGGAGAAGTCAAGACACACTATTGAAGTTGTATTAGTTTATTGTAATTAAAGAAAAAATGGAGCATTTCTAAGGAATATTGAGACCCAAAAGGGGAAGAGAAGAGCATCAAGAGAAGTTATCATTTTGCAATGATATGAATAAGCAAATTTAGATCTTATATATAAAGCAAAGGTTATGTATTTCAACCCAAAAATAATGTCATAGCACATCATCATATGATCATGAGGAATCAGAACACCTTTTTATTTGAAGGCTATGGGAGTGAGCTATAGAATATTAGGCAAGCTCCAAGAAACTTTGGGAATAATTTAATAAGTTACAATAATTAGGAAGCATCAATCTTAAATTGTCAACCACCAAGAAAATAAGATAAGTTGATGATAGAAGATAACATGAATGATATATTATTAGAAATGATAAAAAGAAATTATCACCATGATACTTTGATGAAAAGGATTGAAGTTAGATTAGATCAAATGAGTTTGGAAATGAGGAGTCTAAAAAATCAAATTGGACAATTGGTATTATCAATGAAAAGAAAATGAGTTAATAAATTTTCAAGTAATACTGAGGTAAACCTAAAAAAGTAATAATCAATATTACTTAAAAGAAAAAAATGATCTAGAGGGGCAATGAGTGAAGCAAGATGATTCTAGAAATTCTAAAGATAATAGCATTGAGATTTTTTAAAATTTATGACTCCCACTAAAAATCTTTTAAAAGTCATGGCTCCCACTATGGATGAAGGAAGTAAAGAAATAAGGGAGCGAATAGAAGTTACCTACGGCTATAGAGAGAAAGAGGTGAATGAGAAAAAAGCTAAAGATTTGTTTATGATAAATCTTCTATTTCCACAATAATTTTGGAAAAAAATATTTGATAAATAATTATGAAAATTTTCTCAATATTTTTGGGGAACTAGAAGTAATTATACCATTTTCTAAAGCTTTAACTCAAATATTGAACTATGCAAAGTTTAAAAAGGATATCATGAGTAATAAGAAGTTAAAGATATATAAGAATATGAATATGACCAAGAAGTATAGTATAATTATTCAAAGAATACTTTCAAAAAAATTGAAGGATCTATAAAGTTTTACTATACCTTATACAAGAAGAGTTCAATTATTTTACAAAGAATTATGTGACATGTGATCAAATGTAAATTTGATACTCTTGTCGATTGTAAGTAGGTTGAATCTTATAAAAATTAATCTAACCTATCTTTTACTCCAAATGACTGATCAAACGATCAAACACCAGAATGGTATTATAGAAAAAGGTTTAGCTAAGGAAGGTATCTTTATTTTTCTAGCAAATTTTATGCATCATTGATTTTGGGGTAGCTATTTTTGCCCACTATACAAGCTCATATTCATGTCAAGAAGCATAAGTTTACTCTTCATATTGCTAAGGAGCAAGTGATGTTTAATCTTTAAAAAAGCTTATGGAGTCTATATGATGATGAGAGATGGTGTTGGAGAGTATACAATCTCCTCTAAATGACAATGCAATAAAAGTTTACCTTTGAGGGAAAAATTTTGTTGAGGATTATTTGTCAGATGAAGATGAGAAAGATGACTTAGAAGAATACTTTTGGAGCTATGAAACTAATTAAGATGAGTACTATGAATGTGACAAAGCTGCGACCATGCACAATACCATGACCTTGGAATTACATAAATAAATGGACCAAGAGATGCTAAAAGATAAAGCTTCGGTCATGTTCAAGGTCATGACTTTAGAGATATAGAAAAATGGACCAGACTAGAACCAAAGAAGAAGTCACACCATTTTTTTAAGCCATTGCATTTAAGGAAAAAAAAGGGTCAAAGAAACAAGTTTAGATGAAATAAGACAAATGGAAAGAACCAAAATGAAGGAAGTAAAACCACACACCATAAAGCTAACATAAACAACATAGATCATTAATGAAGGTGAGAAGGTAATGACGATCTAACTATAGATAGTAAATATAGTTTTGCTTAAGAGGCAACCAAGGATTGCTTTTGCATATGTGATGTTATAAACACCATATATCCTTCACATGAATGATTTTATACACCAAATTTACCTAAAGGTATCAGCTCGGCCCAATTTTAGGCTACCCAACTAGGCTATTGTGCCGGGCCATGCATGGCATGGTATAGTAACTGTTCCATGCTTGGCCCGACATGGTTTCTTCAGGTCAGGCATGGCACGACCCGTAGGCTTGGGATGTTTTTAACCATACCGGGTCAAACCCGTATTGGCAAATACTGGCCCGTATGGGCTGGTTTTTGAAATTTATTAATTTAATAGTTTTTTTAATTGTGTTATTTTTTTATGTAATAATAAATTAATTAATGTTTAACAATTATTATATTTGTAAATTGTTACTTTTTAATTAATTAAAACTTTTTTTAATGTTTATTGTTTGTACTTTTTATTTATTAGAATTAGAATTTAGATATGAATTAATAAAATATTCAAACTTTAATATGAATTAAATTTGAAATCGAATGCAAAATGAAAAAATAAATAAATATTCAAGTTTTAACTTTCAAGCAAAATTTATAATTTACAACCATAAATAAAATAAACACAGTAAGTCTGAAAGACTGAAACACAAATGACAAACTCAAACCAAACCAAATACAATGTAAATAAAAATGAGTACATCCAAATCAAACATCCAAATCAGAAATAAGCATAACATAAGTGTCGCAAATCACAATCCCACAATCATCAACAGTCAGGCATCAAGTGGCAATGCCATCAATCATCAATTATCATATCATTATCACCCTCAATATCAATATCACTATCAACATATGGATCATCATCAGCAATCAACTCCTATGCTTTTGCAGCAGTCCATGCATGATCCTGGATGCCCAAGCTCGAATCCTCCCAATCCTTCATGCTTGCTAAAGCCTCGGCAATATCTGGATGTAATCTCGATCTTCTATCCGAGATTACATTCACTGTAATAGAAAAAGTAGACTCCGATACTACGCTCGACACCGAAGGAGTCAGTAGATCTCATGTTATCCTAGATAGCATGGGAAAGGTGGACTCATATGATTTTTACCACTGTAATATATCAAGATTCTTAATATCTAAATGTGATAGGATTGAGTAATAATCGGTATCTAAGTATTGAGAAAGCTTGTTTTTATTTGATGGTCCACTCCATCATTTCCCCTCGCTAACTGAATGGGAAAGGTGTCATCTTCAAATATGGTATCAATGTCCATGCTCTAAGCCTCACTACAACTACCACCATTCCTAGTATCATAGTATGTAAAAAGCTTAGTTAACATCTCATGAATGAACCCTTCAGGTGGTCTTCCAGGTTCATATATGAGGAAATATAAGTCAAAATATTATCTACCCCTTCCGCCTTAACCATAGGGTCCATGCAGAAAACTAGATAATAAAAAGATGGAATGGTGGACCAGTATTTTAAGTACTTGGTTTTCATCTCTACAACCATATGACTAAGTGTCAGTTCAACTTGATACTTCCTAAACATTGTACTAATATTGCATAAGCACCTGAGTGCAATACAAGTTGTGAGAGTATAAACCGATGAACACATGTTCGTCATGTCATAAAAAATCTTCAGAAATTTCATAAATAAAATTACTGTAGCCCAATCAGTATCGTCAATAATAAGTTCATCACTCTTACTATTGACGTAGCCGGATATCACGTGTTCATATCCAACACATGACTCCAACATCAATTGAGTGTAATTCCAATAGTGTCTCACATCCGATTGGAATTTCTTCTTCTTAAAATTTGTAGACAAATAGAGACTACCGAACTATTATTGTCTACAAGGCATGTGAATATATTTTAGTGAGTTACATATTTTTTCTAAAGCAGGGGAACACACCTTCATCCCTGCTTGTACAATAAGGTTAATCACGTGACACATGTATTTAACATGAAAAATCTTTTCTAATGGTCAATCTCTAATATTTCTAACAAACATATTTATCGCTATTCTATTATTAGCTTTGTTATCAAATGTGATACTAAAATTTTATTTTGAATTTTATATTCTCTAAAGATCTTCATCATGCCCTCAAAAATGGCCCGGTCATCATGAGGATAAAGAATATTAGAGAATCCGAAATTTTTTCATTAGAGTCCATTTTGAATTTACATAATGGGTGGTGAGGCATGCATAAAATACATCATCATGATTAGTCTAGATATTGGACGTCATAGACATCACTCCACTATATAAATTCATTAATTATTATTTATTTTTCTAACTTATAATATTTTAGTATGTAATTCTTAGATGTGGACCTATGAATCCTATGATATAAAGGCTGAAAATATGTCTGTATGATACTCAATACTCTTGGATTCTTTGAAAATCTAATCGAAAGACTCATCGTAGTGATCAATTTGGTCATGCCCTCCCTTCTCAACTTGTTGTGGTATATGAATGGGGTAAATTTTGAGATTGAATTAGATCCAACTACAAAAAACCCACTACCGAGTAAGGTTTTCCTAGGATCTAATACACCATGTTTTTTGGTGCATATTTGGCATGCCTTTTACGGTACCCAGTCCCACACGAACTCTTACAAGTTATAATTTTCTTACAATATTTATACTATACCGATTCTTCTTTTGTACCTCTAATATTTTTTTGTATTATTATATTAAAGTGAGTCGAAATTACTGAAGTCTTATTGTTTTTTGTTTTTTTATATATTTGGGTCAAGGTAACCGAAGAAACCAAAGTTTCGGCAGCCTCGGACCTTTGAGTAGAATTTTCATTTTCTATTTTTAAATTAAATTTATTTTCATTATTTAAATTAATATTTATCATTTTTCTAACCTAAGGGTTGAGTAGAGATAGAGAAAGTGAAAGACTACTAAATAGTAAATACTAATGGTTTTTAAAATTAAGTTATAGTTAATTATATTAAAAAAATGAAATACCTGTAAAATAGCATAAAGCACGTGCACCACAAATCCAAAGCCCAGTCCAAACACCAACCAAAGTCGAGCCTGAGTTGCGATTCCTAAAAAGTCAAGCCAAAATTTCAAGAAAGAGAAATTTAGGAGAGATAGAGAATGAGAATTGAGATTTGAGAGATTAATATTTTTGAAAATCATAAATATTAGAGAGGGGAGAGTTTTATAGATCAATAAAAAGTATATTTTTATTAAGTCTTTTTGTATTTTTTTTAATATTTTTATGGATTTATTTTGGGCAGAATCATCTAGACCATCGAATTCTACCTCATAGCTATTGGAGGCGAAATCCAAGGGATCACATTCAAATTTTTTAATTTTTTTATTTTTTTGTTTAATTTTACCATTGGGGGGAGTGGACTCAGACTTAGGTCAAAAAAACTACGGGTCTGGATTAGGGCCTGATTCTTCGATAGAATTTTCAATTCGGACAGGGGCTAAGGTAGTTGATCGGCTCATGCCGAGTAACCATGCCCACGAGCCTTGATACCAAGCCATGATTAGCACGACATGAGGAATAGTTGGCCTTGGCATAGCTCGACATGAGCCATGCCGTGAACAAGCCTGACACGGGCATGGGCACGGATCATTCCCATGTCGTGCTAGGCCAGGCACAACCAAACCGTGCCATGCCTCGTGCTAGGCTGGACCAGCCCAGCCCGTTTGACACCTTTAAATTTACTCATAGATATAGTCATGGAACTCAAACCTCACTTTGATTATTAATATGTCATTGAGAAATTACTTCAATATCTTGAAATACCATGACACTCAAATCTTATTACAGAAAAAATGTTTTATTTGAGATGATTTAGAAAAATATTTTATTGTTGGGGAAGTAATTGCTCATAGATGAGCAATAGTTTTATTATGGGAGTTTGTTTAGTATATAATATACCAAATATTGTTGTGTGTTTTTTGTACTATTTGATGATGTGTAATCATAGAAATAACCATTATTGAATTGATTTTATGACTTTGTATTTTGATGGATTTGATGAATAATTTTGAAATTGATACATTTTTAGAGGTTTTTAATAACTTGGTAATTTGGGCTCATCGAGTAGTTTTAGTGTGTATTTATGGTCGAAACTCTACTTATTTAGTTTTGTTAATCTTTGTATATCATGACTAAACCACCTCATTAGTACAATCCTTCAACTATACAACATATTATTTTTGAATGTGATATTATTATGGAGTTGCAACTATATTTATCTCATAATAATTAAATAACTATGATATTAATTTCATGACACATAAACCATGCATCCCTCTAGTACTAAAAGTCAGTCATTTCCTAGTGTTGCAACTTTATCTTTTCCAAGACTCAATTTTTAAATCAAAGACATTACATTTTTCAAAACTATGACTTTTAAGCTACAAAAAATTATAAAGTTAATACTACCTAGGGCAAAATCATAGTAATTATTCAACATCATGACTTTTAGACACATAATATTATAGAAGACATTACTTAAGTATGACAACTTCATAAAGCATGACACTTTTCTTCAAGAGAAGGCAAAGTCACAATTATGAGGTATGAGCTAATTTCCAAGGCCACAACCATTCTTCAGTGTCATAACTATTTGATACACAAGAAAAGTGAAGGCTAAAATCATCATCATTTCTATAAGTGTTGTGTGTCATACAACCACTCATGAAGAGCCCCTTTCTAGATCAAATGGAGGCCAATGACCAGAAGAGATTTATATAGGGAGGTGAGAAGATTTTAGAAACTTGGAGATACTTGTTATTAATAGAATAATGTGGAAGGTTCTAAAAGATACCAAGATGCCCACACTTGTGGAAGAGTAAGGAAGGAAAGGGATTATCCTAGATTTTTCTATATGCCTTTTAAAAATACTTTTACATAAAAGAATACTCTAGAATTTATAAAATTTTAGAGAATCTTCAAACGTTCTACATACTTCCATTGATGTGTATATAAGGAGGAGGTGATCTCATTTTCAAACTATCAAATTGTGATCTTCTCTAAAGCATTGCAATGAGTTCTTTTTTCAATAGAGAGTCTCTTTCTACCTATAGTTTTGTTTAGTTCTCTTTGATTCTAAGTCATGAGTAGAAGTTGAGCATATCTTGCAAGGTTAGTGAAAGGCTAACTTAGCAAGAACTGAGGAGTAAGATGTCTAAGTTCCAAATAGAAGCTTAGTAGAAATACTAAGTCCATGATAATGGAAATTAAGCCTTAGTTTCATGTGGGGAGAAACTCGAATAAAATGATAGTGAGCACTCATGTGGAAATAGTTTTCAATGAAGGTCAAAGAAGGGACCTTGACCCCCCGCTATAGGAAGGGGAAAGAATGACAAGTCTCCTAATCCCATCACATGCTTGGATGGTAGGGTGATCAAGTTAGAGGTTGCTATGGTAGAAACCAATGAGGGAATGGACTTCATGGAAAAAAACATGGAGAAGTCCATGGAGGATATCAAAGAGCATATCCAAGTCCTTCAAAAGGGGATGGAAGGATCGACATTCTAAATTGTATCATATGAGGAGTTCAAGAGGGTCTTGGATATGTTCTCTAGCTTAGTAGAAAGGGTGGAGGTATTGACTAAGCATGAAGAGAAGCTAAGGTAAAAGATGACCATTTATAAGATTGCATTGTCAGCTTAGGTCATGCCCACCTATGAGGCACCAAGGATGGAGGTGCCTTAATAATGCATGTTTAGTGGACAGTGGGTTGCAAAGATGTTATACAACTACATATGGCACATACAGAGCTACTTTGAGATGATTGCACTAATCAACAAGGCAACAAAGGTACATACTCCTACTTTTTTATTCATCGATAATACAACTCTATAGTTGCATAGAAGGTTATAGAAATTTAAAAGAGAACATGCACCATAGATATTTAGGCTAACTTCAAAATAGAGATCAAAAAGTAATTCTATTCAAAAAATGTGGCATATATGGTATGTAAAAAGATTAACCATCTCAAACTCACATGATCAAGTTGTGACTATGTCAAGGAGTTCTTCTTCCTAATGCATGAGGATCCTAACATGAGAGAAGAGGAACTTCTCTTTAATTTTATAGACAAACTATAGAGTTGGACCATGGTAATGATTGTAGTAAAGTTACTCATGGATTTATAAAAGGGAGACTTGTCTCATGCTAAGGAACCAATCAAAGGTATTCATGCTAAAGGAAGTTGGAGAATGATCCCAAGAGCTATATTGCTAGAGAATGATCAAGTACAACCTGCAATCTCTACTACCAAAATGGATAAGGGTCAACACATGCATAAAGATTTCAAGCTAAAGGCCAATTATTTTTTGTTTGATGGATGAAATTGAGCTTGTGAAATTTTTAAGAGGAAAGCCCTCAATGTATTGATCGAGAGGAAGACCGAGCATAAGGGTAATGATGCTCAAATGGGGTCAATGTAATTTTTGAATGCCCTCAAGGTCAAGCAAGTCATTAAGTAGCCTCAAAGCTAATGACTCATATACATATATATCATGGTGAATGGGAGGTCCATCAAAATAGAGATGTGAAATGGGCCAGGTATCCCGGGCTTGGCCCAGCATGACATGGTCCAAAACTATGCCTAGACCAATGTCATGCCTGCTAGAGGCACAACTCGTGCAATTCTACGCTAGGGGGTGTCGGGCCTCATGCTAGGCCAGGCACGACCCAACTGCCTAGCATAATGGCATGGTCTAGTGGGAATTGAGATGAGTTTCAAGTGTAGTATGATTGGATAATGCCTGACCCATCCACTTTTATTTAAAAATTTATTTTTTAATAAAAAAACCTCATACCCTACTTTTTACAAGTGGTGGGTTTTTAAAAAATTATGATAATGTGTTTGGATGATGTTATTTACATTAACATAAATATAGATAATTTTAATATTTATAACCCTATGGAAAGGTGTGAGGGCAAAATTATATTTTCTCTCATGACCTCGACTCAAACTCAGTATCTAAAAAACAAAAATTTAGAAGAAAACCTATAGTTAAACTCACTTTAACATTATGAAAAATAAAAATATTAGGGGTGTCAATGAAGAACCAGCATAATACAAGTATTATAAGAAAATATCAACCTGTATGAGTACATGTGGGGCTAGAAGCCTAAAGAGACATGTCAAATAATACACCAAAAAACACGGTCCATTATATCCTAGGCAACTCCAATTGAGTTGTGGGATCTTTGAGGCTGAATGTAGTTCAGCTTTTATGTTGATCCCCTTCATATTCCACAACGAGTTAAGAAGGAAAGACATGACCAAACTTATCACTATAATGGGTCTTCCAATTAGAATTTTATAGAATCCAAGGGTAGTCAATATCATGCAGACCTATTTTCAACCTGCATATCATAGGATTCCTAGGTCCATATCTAGGATGACATACTAAAATACTATAAGTTAGAAAAAAAAATAATTATTAATCAATATAGGAAATATAGTAGCATGGTATCCATGACATTCGATATTTGGACAAGTCATGATGATGCATATTTTGCATGCCTCATTGCCTACTATATAGATTCTAAATGGATACTAAATAAAAGAATATTAAAATTTTTAGAGATTCTCCATCCTCATGATAGCCCGACCATATATGAGTGTATGATGAGAATCTATAGAAAATATAATATTAAAAATAAAATATAAAATATCATATTCGATAATACATCTAACAATAAAGTAGCTATTACCATGTTTATTAGGACCATTAGATATTGATCATTAGGAGAAATTTTTCATGTTAGATGTATGTATCACATTATTAACCAAATAGAACAAGTAGGGATGAATATTATTTCCCCCACTTTAGAAAAAATACCTACCTCACTAAAATTTCATTGAACTCCTCGCAGACAATCAGAGTTTAGCAGTCTCTATTTGTGTGTGAGTCTAAAGAAGAAGAAATTAATATCAGATGTGAGACACCATTGAAATTATATATACCTTATGTTGGAATCATATGTTGGATACGAACACGTGATATCTAACTACGTCAATAGTAAGAGTGATGAACATATTATTGATGACACTAACTATGATATAGAAATTTGATTTATGAAATTCCTAAAGATTTTTTATGACATGACAAACTTGTGTTCATTAGTTTATACTCTCATTGACTTATATTATACTCATGAGCATATGCAACATTTGTAGCATGTTTAGGATGTTTAGAGATGGCTCAATATTTAGTGACATGTCTCTTGAGATGGAAACTAAGTACTTAAAGTACAAGTCTATTATTCCATCTCTTTATTATTTGGCTACCTACATTGACTTTAGGATTAAGGTGGAAGGGGTAAAGAATATTTTGGCATATGTATCCTCGTGCATGAACCAAGAACACCTACCTAAAGGGTTCATTCACAAAAAGTTGACTAAATTATTTACATACTTCGACACTAGGTATTGTATTAATAGTAGCCAAGCTCTGAGTACGGACATGAATACCTTATTCAGTGAGGATGACTTCTCCATTTAGTTATCGAGGGAAAAATGACAAGGTGGACCATCAAATAGGAGCATACTATCTTGGTACTTGTATATTGTTTACTACTAAATCCTATCACATAATGAAAACAAGAACCTTGATTTTTTACAATTATAAAGATGACATGGGATCTACTAACTCCTTGGGTTCGAGCATAACATTAAATTCTACTTTTTCTATTATAGTCAATGTGATTTAGGATAGACGATCAAGATTGTGACTAGATATCCTTGAGATACTAGCATGCATGAAGGATTGATAGGATTCGAGGTTGAGCATCTATGATTAAGACCTTTCTTGAAAAAGAGCAGATGAGTTGCTAGTAGATGATGACTCATAAGACTTTGAGGAGGTTGAGCACATCACTAGTAATACCATCAAACAATTATATGATGATGATCAATTGCATACATATACTAGTTGGTATTGAGATTGATGTAGTTGAGCTTGCATTATTATTATTATTATTATAAATGAGATTGACGATGTTTATTTTATGTTTTTGTTCAGTTATTATGATTTATGAATTGTCACCTTGTGTAATTTTATTTATTTTTGGATTGAATGATGAGTGAATAATTGATATATTTTTTTGATTTTTTTTGTGATTTATATGAAATAAATAAATAATGTAATGTCACACTCGCAACTAAAAAATATTAACTTAAAATATGAAATTTATAAAAAAAATTAAAATCATTAATCTAGAATTTCAAAATCGAGATGGTGAGTTGGGTGTGACCGTGCGAGTCAGTCTCGAAATTGAACTCCTATCTATGTTAGGGCTAGGCTAAGCTACAAACACTAGGCCCAAACTAGCCCTACTCTGCATGGTCCAGCATGGGCCAGCTGGCCATCCTGGACTGACCAAAATTGAGACATACAATGCTAAGCACGATACTGTGGCTTACTTGAGCCACCAAAACTAGGCTATGCTGGCACGACCCATTTGACACCTCTACATCAAAACCATGATAGACACTGGTATCACATAATTTTCTCTAGGAATAGAAGATAATAAATTCAAGCTTCATACATCCAAGGAGGTAGGTCACCTCAAGGCAATCAACTCTACTACCAAGCTATCACAAAGCGTAGCTAGTGGGGTGATGATGAAGATCGAGCCAGGGAAAGGTAAGGTCAATTTGATTGTAGCAACAAAGGATGACTTCAAGGTAGTGATCAAGAAAGATTTTCTATTCCATGTAAAAGTAGTCCCCTTACCTTCTCTACATTCAATGACTATCTTAGAAAAGGAAGCATTATGCATGGTTCTCATAATCATCAAAGGCAAAGCTAAGATTCCTATACTTTCTACTATGCAATTAGAGAGGAGTTAAAAAAGAAAGATATGATTGATCTTATGGGAGATCCTACACCAATGGAAGCCTAGAATGTATTGGATGAATACAAACACATGATGCCATCAGGCTATAAATAAAGCTCCCACCAAGAAGAGAGGAAGATCACAAAATTGAGTTAGAGCATGGAGCCAAATCTTCTACCATTGTGCCTTACAGGTAGGTACTCAATCATTGATAGGGTTAAGAAGACAACTAAAAAAGTTATTGGATGTCTAGTTCATCCAACCATCCAAGACTCCATATGGTGTGCTAATCTTATTTCAGAAAAAACATGATGGGTTATTATAGTACTAGACACTCAACAAAATGATGGTAACAAATAGGTATTTCATTCCTCTTATTGCTGATCTATTTGACCAACTTGGTAGAGCAAGATACTTCACTACATTGGGTTTTTAGTTGGGTTACTACCAAGTGAGGAAAGGTAAAAGAAGCAAGCTGAATACTATGTACATGAAAAGGAAAGACTTTTAATTACTAGTGAAGCCTTTTGGCCTTACTAATGCACATGTTATATTCTACATTTTGATGAACAAGATATTTCATCTGTTCCTAGATAAGTTTATTGTAATATATTTAGATGATATTATTATATTTCGCAACACATTAGAATAGCATATTGATTATCTAAGGAATATATTTGGGAAATTTTAGAAGAATGAACTATGTGTGAAGAGGGAGAAATATTTTTTTACACAAGAGAGAGTGGGTTTTCTAGGATATCTCATTAAAGATGGAAAACTCAAGATGGATGAGATCAAGACCAATGCCATTCAGGAATGGATCCTCCTACTTAGGTATTATAACTAAGGTCCTTTTTAGGCCTATTTAACTATTACTAATAGCTCATCATGAGTTATTCAATGAGTTAAGCTCCATTGATGGATTTGAGCAAGGAAATGGCATGTATGAGATGTGCCTTCAAGCCTTTAATGACTTGAAGAATGCATAAATGTAGGAGATGATGTTGGTGCTACCTAACCACACCAAGATATCTAAGGTACACATAGACGTCTCTAACTTTTCTTTTGGAGAGGTTCTTATTTAGGAAAGACACCCAATAGCTTTTGAAATCCATAAGCTCAATGATACAAAAGACTAATACATAGTCTAAAAGTTTGACTACACTATGGGGTAAAGACAAGCATCACTAGTTGATACCTTAAGATGTAAAGTGAAGCTAGCATCTATGACTAGCAAGCCCTAGGGGGAAAAGATGGATCTCAAAAAGAAGGGGTTGCAACATGATCTTGTGGCTAAAAGTCTAATTTTTTTAGCTCATGAAAGAAAGACATGGTGAGTTTGGGTGGAGGATGCTCTACTCTACACAAATGGGAAGCAACTCTATGTACCTAAGTGAGGATTCATCAAAAAGAATCGCATCCAGAAGTATCATGACTTTAAATGGATTGGTCACCCAAAGAAATGACACAAGAGGGCACTACTAAAGTCTATCTACTTTTCCATAGAGATGAGATGATGTGGATACTTATGTGAGAACTAGTCTTCTATGCTAACAAGACATAGGGGAGCAACATTAGCCTAGCATTAGTGCCGCAACCTTTAGTGAAATAGCCTTAAGAGAGTACACCATTGACTTCATCATTAGCTTACCCAAGTCCAAGAGACATGGATCTATCATAGTGGTCATGGACTAGTTCTCAAAGTATACTACTTTTATAGCATCCCCTAAGGACCACAAAGTAGAAGAGATAGTTAGGTAATTTCACAAGAAGATGGTGAGGTATTGGGGGTTACCAAATTTCATTGTCAGTTATTGTGACTTATGCTTCACTAAAAAAATTTGGATGGAGCTCTTCAAGCTCATGAGTATGGTGCTTTACTTTTCTTCAAGCTTTTACCATCAAATTGATGGGTAGATAGAATGGGTGAAAGCACTACTAATGTTATACTTGAGGCATTTTGTGAGTACTAATCAAACTGATTAGGCTAAGATCCTAGATGTGGCTTAAGTCTCTTACAACCTATAAATGAGTCCATTCTAGATGGTCTTGGAGAATCAACTAATGACCCCTCACTTTCTAGCTGGAAGGTATACAAGGAAGAGTTTAGCAGCCTATTAACTTGCTAATGGATGGCATGAGTAGGCTAACATAGCATACTCATACTTTGAGAAGGCTACAAGAAAAATGAAGAAGTGAGCTAACAAGAAGAAGAATATGTAGAATTTCAAGTTGGAGACTTAGTTTGTCTCAAATCATAGCACAATAGTTCAAGTCATTTCAAAAGGTGCACAAAGGGCTTATGAGGAAGAATGAAAGCCCCTTTCCCACACTAGGATGGGTTGGTAAGGTGTCCTACAAGGTTAATTTCCACTAAGGCTAAAGATTCATCTTGTCTTCTATGCAAGCAAACTCAAGGCCTATCATGTAGATATGGAGGATCTAGGCCAAAAAATTTTTAAGAGGGCACCCACAATAGTAGTGATATCCTATGATATGGAGGTGTACTTTATCATAGTATATTGTATATTGAGTAAGAATAACTTCTAATCCTATAAGGAAAACTTAGTAAAATGGAATGAACTATTAGAAAGTGAAGCCAGTTAGGAGCCAACAATGACTTTGTGATAGTTCCAAGTACAAATCAAATAGTTTTGGGCAAGAGGATCAACAAGGATATCTACAACTTTGGTCTGAGAGAATATCATATAACAACTCATGACAAGCCCATCTCTTGATCAAATGGATACAATTGATCATTAGGGGTTTATATAGGGAGGTTGGAAGATTCTAAAAATTTGAAAAGACCTCCCTTTTCTAGAAAAATATAGAAGGTTATAGAAAATTCCAAATATGTCCACATTTATAAAAGGGTATGGCCTACATAATATACTACTTTATAATTCTCTAGACTTGTAGAGAACCTTCAAAAGTTTTACACAATTCCATAGATGTATATATAAGGATGAGGTGGCCTCATTTAAAAACTACCAAGTTGTGAGCTTCTCTAAAGTATCTGCTGTATATGTAATTTGTTTTTTACTTAATAATATATTTTAATATTTTCATGTAAGTGCAGGAAAGGAAAAATTAAAAGCCCGGGGATGTAGTAGTAGCACAATAATGGAGGTCCCGCTGTCCGGTCAGCGGGCCAAATTTTTGGAGCAGAGCCTGACCCGTTCCATGATCTGACCCGCTTCGGTTAAATGAACCGGATGTTTATTTTTCATATAAAACGATTTGTAATTTATTTTTCGGGCGGCTGTTTTTTTTGACCTGTCTGAACTATTCATCATCCCTCTCCTCTCTCTACGCGATTTTGCGACTGCTGCATGCTGCATACTATAAGACATTCTGTTTCTTGGTTTTAATCTGTAACGCACAAGCATTTTCTGGTGGAGGTTGCTAGTCATACTTAGCGACTAGCGAACCACGTTATTTCTTGTGTTGATTTCTCGTTTTTGATTCTGTCGTGGATGCTTGCTTGGTTTGGGATATATATTGTTTGTTTTTCTGTGTTTCTGTTGTTTTCTATTTCTTAATCTCACTACCCGTGGAAGCGCAATTACCCAACAGTATTGTAAAGTGATCTTTCTAATATAGAGTTTCATTCTTCCTTGTATTTTTTTGAGTTCTCTTTGCTTCTAAGTCATAGGTAGAAGCTGAGCATATTGTGAGGTAAGAGAAAGGCTAACTTAGTAATATCAAATGAGTGAGCTATCTTAGTACTACCTGGAAGTTTAGTGGGAAGACTATGTATGTGACACTTGACTATTTGATACATGAGAAAGGTAAAGAGAAAAGTCACAACCATTCCTAGTACTGTATCCATTTCATGCTGGAAGAAAGACCAAGACCAATTTCATGGTCATTTCTAGTGGTGTGACTATTTCATTCAAAAGAAAGACCAAGTCCTATATTGCAAGCTTTTTAAGTGTCATAGACACTTGATGTAGAGGAGAGACAAATGCCAAAGTCATGGTTATTCCCAGTATTATAACATTGTATTACATAGATATAAGACACAATTCACGGATACATTCTAGCATTATGACTTTGTTTTACAAAAAAAATAGGATGCATTTTAAAGTCATGATCACTCTCTAGAGTTATGATCTCAAGTTCAAGAGACAAAGGCCAAAGTCATGACATCTTATGAAATCCACTACTTTCTACTTAGAGAAATATCAAAACTCTCTAGTATTAAAGAGGATAAAAAATAAAAAAAAGGTTGCTACTTCTTCTTCTTTTAGACCATGATAAAGTAAAGTTTAGTAATGACCCTAGAGAAAAATTTTTCCACTCCCTAAGGGATTCTTGAGCAACAAGGGATGCAAGACATATTTTAAACACTAGAGTGGATACAATAAAATAAACCAAAATAATATGGAATTAATATTTGAGTCTTAGTTTCTCAAGATGGTTTTCATTGAGAATCTAAGATTCAAAAAACTTCTTTTCCTGTACCATGTAAATCTTATCCTAATATCAGACTAAATTGAGTTTATAGTTTGTTTAATTGTGATTTATTTGTTATATAAATTATTGTGTTTATTATTATGTTTGAATTATATTGTGGAATATAAATTGATAGATATGGTGCTTAGATAGAACTTGAATTTTGGATTTAACTATTATAGGATTTGTGAACCTTATCATGGTGGATAACAATATGTAAATCATGATGCTCACTCACACATATGGTTGGATATAAATGATAGACCTTATAACTATGATATGTGAGACAAACTTATACATTAAAACCTAGAATTAATGTTTATTAATCATAGTGAGTATGTCACCCACAAAGCCAAAAACACAAATAATTTTACACACCACTCTATTATATACATCTTACAAAAATTGGTTCCCTATTAATGTGGATATTTAATAAAATTTTTTTCTGAGGGTTTCACATTTAGAATGAGAACCACATCATCACTATGAAAGATGTTGATAGGCAATCTATAGGGCATATAAGTATGGTGACTCACAAGGTGATGACAACCATTTAAGCTGCTTTCTATTATATGGTTCCCACTAGTGAGATTTGAATAAAGCATATGTTAATTGTGTGAGTATGATGGTTAGGAAGCTAAATGTATAAATACTTATAAACTACATTAGGTCTTCATCTTTATGCACATAAGGCTACAGAATAAGAATATATATATGAAGCAACTATCAAGGATAGATGATGAGTTTCATAAAAGGTATTGTATATAAATGAGCCTCAAGAAAAGATTATTTATTATATTGGTAGTAAAATACAATAGGTATAGCTATGAGGAAATCATAATTGGGACAGGCTTAATAGTGATAATTACCTTGTATGCCATTAAGATAAAAAGTCATTCTACAACAATCCAATACTCATTATTGTAGTATATAATTTGTTTTGTTATCTATTTAACTATTTATTTTATTATTTTATTATTTTATTTTAAGATGCAAGTACTAAAATGTTGAGCGATTGGTCATGTGGCACTGGGATAATAATGGGGGTCTTGCTCATTCTGAAAAAATTTTTGGAGTATGACTTTGTCCACTTGGTTGATCCGACTCATTCCATTTATTGAACCCTTTTTGTTTTTCCTATAAATTTATTGTAATTTTTTAAGCATGCTCTATTCTTTGTCTCTCTCTCTCTCTCTGTGGTTTTGTATTATAAAATTTGGTTATTAATCTGTAAGCACTATGCACTTTTCTAGTGGAAGTAATTAGTCATGTTGAACGATTAGCAAACCACATTAAAACTAGTATTTGATTGTTGTGGTAAGCATTATTTATATTTCTATGAAATCCAATAGTTTTGCATAATCACAATCGAGAGATAAAAAATTATAACAATTGGTATCAACAGGTTTGGTTTTTGATAGTTTTTTGTTTCGTTGATGAATTTCTAGTAATATTATTATGATTTTTCAATCTATGATTTTTATTTGAAATGTCTAGAATATTAAACACAACAATTGAAAAGTTTATTGGTAGGAATGGGCTTAGTAATTGGAAAATAAAGGTTGTGAGCACATCTAAAAAAAATTTGATATGAAGAGCCATCTAGTCAATGCTTGTGATGATGATGATGCTATTATTGGTATAACTGAGACTAAGGCACAAAAGCTCGAAGAGAAGGCCCACTCTACTATTCTTCCGAGCTTGGCTAATGAGGTGATAGAAAAAGTAGCTAATGAAAAGACTATTGTAGGCTTGTGGCTCAAGTTAAAGTCACTTTATATGAAAAAGTTACTCATGTACAAGCTTCTATTAAAAAGGAGACTCTTCACACTCAGGATTCAAGAAGGGACTCCGTTGAAGAAGCATTTAGATATTTTGAATAGTATCTTTATGGACCTAAAACATGTAGATGTCAAGGTGGAAATTGAGGATGCTACACTTCTATTGTTGGTCTCACTTCCTGCTCCATATGTAAACTTAGTGTAATCATTGATAGTGGGAAAGAATAAAATTACTTTGGAAGATGTTTGATTTGCCTTACACCTCAGAGAGATGAGGTAGAAGACAGTTGTTGAATGGCTAGTGTAGTAGGCTACAAGTTTGGTGGTAACGAATAAAAGGCCCCAATCTGCTTTGTTCAAGAAAAAAAGAAAAAAAATTTAAAAATGTCCAAGGAAGGTGACACTTGTCACTACTAAAAACAGAAAGGGCACTGGAAAATTAAATGTCAAAGAAAAAAGATGAGAACTGATCAACCTGGTTAGTCTATTCCCCCACTTGTTGCTACTATAGCATGTGATGACATGGATGAAGATGACCTCGTGGTGGTCACCTCAGCTAATGTTGTAAAGTCTGACTCCTGAATCCTAGATAGTGGTGCTTCCTTTCACATCAATACACATTTAGAATGTTTTAGTAGATACAATATGAAGGAAGCTGGTCATACTTTTGTGGGTAACAACCAATCATGTAAAGTTGTTGAAGTCACCATAATTAGGCTGAGAACTTATGATGGTTAGATCATCTCTCCATCAGATATAAGGCATGTTCCATAGATGACTATGAATCTGATTCCCCTTGGTATACTGGATGATCAAGGATGTACCTTTAGTGGTAGTGATGGAATACTGAATATTCATCAAGGAGATGACATCATATTGAAGGGATAGAAGTGTTGAATGCTATACGCTGGTGGGTTCCATGGTGATAGAGGCTACTACTGTCACATCTAGAGAGCTTTCATCTAATGTTGAAGGTGATCTTACCAGATTATGGAAAATGCAGCTCGCACATATGGGTGAGAAATATATGAAATTCTTTCTGATCTTTACCTTCTTGGTGGTCATAAAATTAGGAAATTGAATTTCGGTGATCATTTTGTTTTTGATACGAAATATAGAACTAAGCTTGGTAAAGCTATACACTGCACAAAAGGAACCTTGGATTATATCCATGTTGACTGTTGGGTCTCTTCCAAGGTCTCATCTCTTGGTGGTGCCCAATTTTATTTATGTTTAGTGGATGACTACTCTAGGATGTCCTAGGTATTTATAATTAAACATAAATCTAAAACTTTTGGAAATTTTAGGTAGTGGGTTAGTTTAATAGAAAACCAAACACTTAAGAAGGTTAAACTTCTATGAACAAACAATGGTCTAAAATTCTATTCATCTGAATTTGAAGAATTTTGTAAAGACAAAGCTATAGCTATACATAAAATAGTTAGGGACACTCATTAGCAAAATAGCATTGCTAAAAGAATAAACTAAACTTTTTTGAAGAGAGCTAGATGTATGCTTTCTTAATTAGGCTTATGCAAATAGTTTTAGGCTGAAGCTATTAATACAATATTTCATCTAATAAATAGATCACCACATAGTGGAATTGATTTCAAAAAAAACCATTTGAGGTATGGTCTAGTAAACCTATAGATTATTCTAGTCTAAAGGTGATTGGATGTGTTGCCTACTATCATGTAAATGATGATAAACTTGAACCACATGCAAGAAAAGGAATATTTATAGAATATGATGATAGAGTCAAGAGATTCCATATTTGGTTACTATCTAAAAAGAGAGTGGTCCTCTCCAGGAGTGTTAATTTTGACGAAAATATCATCCTAAAACAAGTACTTAGTCATGTCCAATCATTTGAAGTTTCTCACTCTAAACTTAAGGTGGAGCTAAAATCTGATTCTATGGCTCCAGGAAGGATGTCTGAATTTATCTCTAGACAATTAATAGCTGATCATGAATATGATCTTGTGTCTATTTCTATACTCGATTTTAGATCTGCATTTGAAAGTATATGTTTCCTACAGTAATGCTATGGGTAGACCAAGGGGGATAAATGTAGGTCCTCCTCTTAGATTACTTTGATGAATTTGTTGGGTTTGTCATACAAGTTGCCGAAGAAATTGACTTTTCTAAACCAAAGATATTGTTAAATTAATTTGATGAATATGAATTTGTTAGATTACTTCAAAGATATTGTTAAATATTCTGAATCTGAGCCATGGTTAGGTGTCATGAATGAAGAGATTGAATCCCTCCATAAGAATGGTAACTGGGTTGTTGTACCTAAACCAAAGGGGAGAAAGATAGTTTCTTTCAAAATAGGTTCTCAAGAAGAAAGAAGATACCTCAGATATTGGTGGTGTAGAATTCAAGGCATGTGTCTAGTTGCAAGAGGGTTAGGTCAGAAAGAGGGTGTTGATTATAGCGAGATATTATCTTCTATAGTCAAACATATCTCAATCAGGGTGCTTCTAGCATTAGTGGCATATCAAAATCTTGAACTTGAGCAACTAGATATCAAAACAACTTTCCTTCATGGATATCTAAATGAAGAAATTTAATTGAGTCAACCTATGGGTTTTGAGGTATCAGGTAAAGGCACCCATATTTGCAAGCTTCTAAAGTCCTTATATGGACTTAAACAATTTCCTCATATTTGGTACAAGAGATTTTAATATTTCATGACTAGTCATGAATACAGTAGGTGTGACCATGACTAATGTGTTTATTTTAGAAGGCAAAAGGATGAGTCATATAACTACTTACTATTGTTTGTAGATGATATACTCATTGCTGCCATAAATAATTCTGACATTCAAGAACTAAAAAATCACCTCAGTTCTGAATTTGATATGAAAGATCTTGGAGGGGCAAAGAAAATTCTGAACATGAAAATTTTCAGAGATAAGTTTTAAAAAAATTATTTCTATCATAGAAACAATATATTCAAAAAATCCAATCTAGATTTGGAATGTCTTCTTGTAATTCTCTATCCACGTTATATGCTTCCAACCTCTATCTGTCATTGGAATTCTATCCTCAATCTGAATCTAATAAGGAACATATATCCAAGGTTCTTTAATCTAGTGCTTCCAGGAGGCTCATGTATCTCATGGTGTGCACCCGACTTGATATTAGTCATGTAGTCAATGTAGTGAATAAGTTTATGATAAATCCTTGTTAAAAGCACTAGAAAGCTGTCAAAAATTACTAAGGTACCCTAAGGGGACATTCGATATAGGTCTGATATTTGGTAATGAATTTGAATTCATGCTAGCTAGTTATTCTGATTCTAACTATGTAGGAGATATTGATAGTTGATGGTCTATGACTAGCTATGTCTTCCCTATTTATGGCTCTATAGTTATCTGGAAAGCTATTATTCAATTTTTGTCACTCTATCCTTCATTGAAGCAGAGTATATGGCTTTAACTGAAGCTATGAATGAAGTGATCTGGATAAAAAGTTTTCTCAAAGAACTTGGTCTTTAACAAGATGTTGCAACAATGTTCTGTGATAATCTCAGTGCTATTTTTTAGCAAAAAGACCAAGTACACCATGAGAGGACAAAACACATTGATGTGTGGTATCATTTACTTTGATCTTAGAAGAGGGTACAAGTGAAGAAGATTAGAACCTCTGATAATCCAACTAATATGTTTACCAAATCTATCACTCTAAATAAGTAAGACACTATCTTAACATACTAAACATATCAAATTAGTTGTAGTCTTATTAAGTCTATTCATTTATAGAGTGTCTTTCTATTTGCATACAAAACAACTTAAGGTAGAGATTGTAGTATATAATTTATTTTGTTATCTATTTAACCATTTATTTTCTTATTTTATTTATTTTATATAAAGGTACAAGTACTAATTTGTTGAGAGATTGATCACATGATGATGAGATAATAACGGGGGTCCCACTCATTCTGTAGAAATTTTTGGTGTGTGCCCCAATCCACTTTGTTGATCCAACTCGTTCTATTTATAGAACCTTGTTTGTTTTTCCTATAAATTTGTTGTATGCATAATTTGTTAAGCATTCTCTTATCTCTCTTTCTCTCTCTCTCTGTGTGATTTTTTACTATATTATTTGGTTATTAATTTGTAAGTGCTAAATACTTTTCTGGTGGACATAGTAAGTCATATTGAATAGCTAGCAAACCACATTAAAATAGGTGTTTGATTTTTGTGGTCTTTATTATTTTTATTTTTATGCAATCTAATAGTTTCTCATAGTCACTATCGAGAGATAGGAAATTCTAATAATTATATATCAAAACTCAACATAAATTGAATTATTTGAATATACATCATATGAATAAAGTAGATAAACCCTAAGTAATAAAGGTCATACCAAAATATAAAAATATTTTTATACTAGAATTGTGTTTTCTTAGTGTTGGCTAACTGGACTGCTAATAACATCTTTATGGGATCAACATATGGATGAAAATCATTTTAACTATTTGTATGACTCATATACTTTTAGATTTTTATTGATGAAATATACTCTCACTAATGAGATTTTTAGACACTATCTAACTAATAAATTTAGGCAACATAATAAAGTCATAGTAAGTTATTGGCATCATTGCTGAAGATTATTTAAATTGATTGGTCAATGTACGTTGATATAATTATTCTTTTTAAAAAATATATATCTTTTAATAGTTTAGATAGCATTAGTTTGATAAATTTTCTTGAATCCAATATATTATCTTGCTAAGTTGTTTTAATTATGAAACCAATAGAGAGAACTAGGATAGTTATTTAAAAATAAAAAGCTGATTAAAGCCCTTAGAAGGAATTGATAGTAATAGAGAGAACCAAGGTGATAATGGGAAATTTGTCTAACAGCTCATCAACTACCACACAAAACCCCAAACTATAAGTGTAAATAATTTTGAGTTGAAGTCAAATCTAATAGTGATGGTTGAATAGCAACAGTATAGTGAGAGGATATTGGAGGATCCTAATAGACAAGTGAAATTTTTAAAGTCATGCAACACTATAAAAATGATTGGAGTTAAATATGATGTAATAAGGTTATGCCTATTATCATTCTTTTTAAAGGATAAGGCTCATATTTAGTTATAATGCTTATATCATGGCTCCACAAAAAATTAGGATGAACTTTTGAGTGATTTTGTTACTAAGTTTTTTTCATCTCAAATCACTTCTCAATATTGGAGTGAGATAAGTTAGTTCTAAAAGGATGATTAGGATATGTTATACTATGAATGGAACCATTTTAAGGAATCATTAAGAAGGTGACCTCAATATAGATTTGTGTTGTACTTCATTGCACAAAATTTCTACAATAAGATAAATTATATGATGACGTATACAATTGATGTGGAAGTGATTCGCTCAATCATGAATAAATCATAATATGAGCCACATTACTTGTTCTAGGAGTTAATAAAGAATAACTATCAAACTCTAACTTATCCTTCCTTTGAGGGTCGAGAAGCTAGAGTATTATATTTGGATAGATCAACCATAATTAAAGTGAAAATGGAAGCTTTTCTAAGGAAGCTTGAAACCTAAAAGGAGTAGAGAAAAGCATTAGGAGAAATTATCATTTTGTAACAACACAATATAATGAATTAAGATCCTATTTATTAAAATGAGAAGGCTAATAAATTTAGAGGAAATTGAAGGATCCTGGAAGTTTTAGTATACCTTATACAATAGAAGATCACATATTTTAGAAGTTATTATGTGACATGGGATCAAGTATCAACTTGATGCCCTTGTCGATTACACAAAGATTGAGTCTCGTAAAAATTACTTCAACCTTTCTTTCACTCAAAATGGTTGATCTGACAATCAAGTGCTCGGATGATATTATTGAAAAAGTTTTGGCTACGGTCGGTATCTTTATTTTTCTAGTAGATTTTGTTATATTAGATATAGAGGAAGATCATTACATACCATTATTTTGAGGTCACTATTTTTAGCTACTAGACATTTCCTTATTGATATCAAGAATGGAGAGTTCACTCTCTATAATGGTGAGAAGCAAGTTACATTTAATCTTGACAATGGCATACTAAGTTCATTCTCTATAATGGAGAGTACATAATCTCTTCCATATGGAAATGTAACAAAAAGTTGAATTTCAATGGAAATATTCTATAGAGGACTACTAGCTAGATGAATACATTGGGGATGACTTGAAAGAATAATATTGGAGTTGAGAAAGTGATGAAAATAAGAAAGATGATGAGGAAGAACTACTTTATAGTTGTTAAAGTGATAAAATATAGAAGATGAATATTATGATTTCATTACATTCTTTGAAGCCACGAATTCATGGGAATCTAATATAAACAACTTCAAGGAAGTTGAAAAACAAGTGAGAAAGACAAGAATAAAACATAATTTTTGAATGTTTTTATCAATTACTAAGCCATAGTCGACCACAATGATGTGACTTTGTTGTTACCAAAAACAACTAGCTAACAAAAGTTAAATTAGAAAGTCATGGATGAGCATAATGCTATAGCTTTGGTGTTATAGAATAAAACTGCATATTAGAAGATCAATGACAAAGTCATGATTGTGTTCAATACCATGACTTTGCGGATAGAATAAGAAATGAGGATGGAAAAGGTAAAAGGAAAAGTCATGGTCGTGCACGGTACCATGACTTTGGAGTTACATAAGGAAATGGTCCAAGAGTAACTAAAATTATAAAGTCATGGTTATGTTTAGTTTTGTGACTTTGGAGATACATAAAAAAAGTTTTGCTAAAACTAAAGAAGAAGTTGCATCATTCTCAAAGTCATGGCATCCAAGGTAGGAAGGGCAAAAGCAAGAAGTGCAGCTGATGTAAGACAAATGGAAAAAACTAGAAAAAACAAAGTAAATTTTTACACTAAAAAGCTAGCATGAATGGTAAAGATCATTAACGGAGGCAAGAAAGTATTGATGGTCTAGCTATGGACATTAAATATAATATTACTTGGGAAGGGATACAATAAATACCATATACCCATAAAATGAATATACACACCCAAGTTACCCACAGGTTTAGTGATGGAATTGAAATCCTGCCATGAGTGTCAATATGTCCATTAGAAGTTACTTAACTACCTTGACATACTATGATAGTCAAACATAGTGATGGAGAAAAAAAATATTATGTTTGAGATGTTGTAGTAAAATTTTTTAATAAGGAGAAAGTTAATGCTTAGGAATGAGCAATAGTTATAGTATGTGAGTAATTTGTTATATAAAATATCAAACATTCTTGTGTATTGTTGGTATTATCCAATAATGTGTAAGCATGTAATAGACCAAAATACGATCAATTTAATGACGATGGATTTTTTTTATATTTTGATGAATAGCTATGAAATTAGTATGTTTTTAGAGGTATTTGATGACTTAGTAATTTGGGCTCATCGAATAATTTTAACATCAATTTTTAGCCTAAACTCTACTTATTTAGTCATAAATAACTTTGTCTGTCATGATTCCACTACCCGTTAGCATGATCTTTTAATTATGCAATACATTCTTTTTGGATATAATATTATCATGGAATAACAACCATATTTATCTCAAATAAATTAAATGGTGATGATATTAATTTCACATCATAGTAACTAAATATCTTACTATACTAAAAGTCATGGCTACTTCCTACTTCCATAATTTTTTATCTTTACCAAGACATTATATTCTAAAGTTAGAGCTAAAGCCTTTTCTATAAGTCGTGACCTTTATATGGTAGAAAATTACAAAGGCTTTACTACTCAGGTCAAAGTAGAGGAGTCAAACGGGCCGGGCCGGGGCGGTCCGTCCCTTTTTATTAGACCACGATCGTGCTTCCGTGCTGGGTCAGGCACGGTTTAAAAAAGCCAAGCCCGGCATGGCCCGAAGGCACGGCAGGCCGTGCCGTGCCTGGCCCGAGAGGCGGAAATTTTTTTTTTTTATTTTTTTAATATATTTAAAATTTTAGATATTGTATAGTATTATATATTTATATTTTTAAAAATGTTAAAATTAAAAATTAATTGAAAAAACAAAGTTTAAATTTTTTTTTGTAATATCAAATTAGTTTAAATTTTATTATAATTATTAATTATATAATAAAGTTATTAATTTTTAAAAGAAAAATTAAAACATAAAAAAAATAAATCAATACATTATGTTAGTAAAAATAAAAATAAAAAAAAAACATAAACAACACAACTAAAAAATTACCAATCATCCATATGAAACCGAATGTCCGAACAAAATAAATTACAGTTTTAACACAACGTACAAACAAAGCGTACAATCAATAAAAAAAACATCGAAAACAAGAAATAGTAGATGATCATCAATCGTCAATTGGCATATCATGAGAATCATCAGCCGCAACATCAAGATCAGTATCATATGGATCATCATCATCGGTAATCAACTCATCCGCCATCGTAGTGGATGTGGATGCGACTGCAATGCCTGTCCCAGTCCCAGCCCCAGCACGATCATGGATGGTAAACCTCAATTCCTCCCAATCCTTCAAACAAACCAAGGCCTCAACCATATCTGGATGTAATCTCGATCTCCTATCCGAAATCACGTTCACTGCAACAGAAAAAGCAGACTCCGATGCTATGCTCGACACCGGAGGAGTCAGTAGATCCCGTGTCATCCTAGATAGCACGGGATAGGTGGACTCATATGATTTCCACCACTGTAATAAATCAAGATTCTTAGTATCAGAATGTGATTGGATTGAGCAGTAATCGGTATCTAAGTACCGAGACAGCTCGCTCCTATGTGATGATCCACCCCTACGTTTCCCACTCGCTAGCTGAATGGAAAAATCATCATCTCCAAATAAGGTATCAATGTTCGTAATCACAGTCTCACTACTACCACCACCATACCTAGTATCGTAGTATGTGAACATGTCATTCAACTTCTCGTGAATGAACCCTTCAGGTGGCTCTTCCAGGTTCATGCACGAGGAAATGTAAGTCAGAGTGTTTTCTACCCCTTCCACCTTAATCCTAGGGTCCATGCATGCAGCGAGGCAATAAAGAGATGGAACTGTGGACCAGTACTTCAAGTACTTGGTCTCCATCTCTGCAACCATATGGCTAAGCATTGGTTCAGCTCGATACTTCCTAAACATGCTACTAATGTTGCATAAACCGACGAACACATATTTGTCGTGTCATAAAATATCTTTAGGAATTTCATAAATGAAATTGTTGAAGCCCAGTAAGTGTCGTCAATAATAAGTTCGTCACTCTTACTATTGACGTAATCGAATATCACGTGTTCGTATCCAACACATGATTCTAACATCAGATATATGTAATTCCAACGATGTCTCACATCTGATTGAAATTTCTTCTTCTTAAGATTCGCAGACAAACGGAGACTACAAAACTCTTGTTGTCTGCGAGGAGTGCGAATATATTTTTGTGCATTACGAATATTATCCAACACGGGGGAACACACCTTCATACCCGCTTGAATCAATCAGGTTAATCACGTGACACATGCATCTGACATGAAAGATCTCTCCTAATGGTGCGTCTCTAATATTCCTAACAAACATATTGATCGCAACTCCATTATTAGAAGCATTATCGAATGTGACACTAAAAATTTTATTTTGAATTTTTTTTACCTAAAGATTTTCATCATACACTCAAAAATGGCCGGGCCATCATGAGGATGAAGAATCTCAGAGAATCCTAAAATTTTTTTATTGATTGTCCAGTTAGAATCTACATAGTGGCTCATGAGACACGCATAAGAAGATTCATCGTGACTTGTCCATATATCGGACGTCATGGACACTACTCCACTATATGTCATAAATTCCTTAATTGTTTTTTGTTTTTCTAACTTATATATCTTTAGTATGTCATTCATAGATGTGGACCTAGGAATCCTATGATAAGCAGGCTGAAAATATGTCTGCATGATGCACATTATTCTTTGATCTTCCGAAAATCTGATCGGAAGACCCATTAATGTGATAAGCCTGCCCATGCCGTCCCTACCCAACTTGCTGGAGTATATGAAGGGAGTAAACTTTGAGACTGAACTCGATCCAGTCTCAAAAAATGCAGTTCCAAGTTGGGTTTGCCTAGGATCTAATGGTCCATGTTTTATTGTGCATAATTCGAAATGCCTTTTTAGGTGCCCAGTCCCAAATGAACTCTTACATGTTAAAAGTCTCATACAATATTTGCACTATGCCATTTATTGTTCCTCATCCCTAACATTTTTTTGTGCTATTATTTTAAAATGAGTCCAAACTACAGAAGTCCTCCTAGTTTTTTGTTTTTTAGAACTTTGGGTTGAGATGACTGGAGAAACCAAAGTTTCAGCAGCCTCAGTCCTCATTGTAATATTTTCATTTTCTAAATTTAAATGTGTCAGGTGTAATTGTCATTTTTTATGATTTTTATTTTTCCTAATTTTGGTCTAGAGAGAGAAGCTATAGAGAGAGAAAGTAAAAAAAGCATAAAATAAATTACCCAGTAAAAGCAGTGAGGTCGGTCATGTGCATGGTGCACCGCAGTCAAGCTCTAATGTTCAAAACTCAAGTCGAGTTTCATGAAAATCCAAGCCGAATGTCAAAATCCCGAGGCCCGAGAGAGAGAAGCAAGGTTTTTGAGAGAGAGAAAGATTTGAGAGAATTTATGTTTTTGAAAAACATAAATGTTAAAGGGAGTGGGGTAGATTTTATAGATTAAAGATATTAATTTTTTCTAAAAAATTATATTTTTTTTATATTTTTTTGAATTTTTATTAATTATTTAGGGGGCAGAATCATGAGGACCATTGGATTCTGCCCCCTAGCCATTGGAGGCGAATCCAACGGCTGAAAATAAATATTATTAGTATTTTTTATTTTTTTTCCCGTTGGGGACTTGGGTGAATAGGATAGGGTAGAGATGTCTGGGTCGGTTCGGGGCAAAGGGCCTCGTGGAAGTGGGACCGATGGTCGGGTCTAATCAGACGCGACCCGTGATCTTTTTTCGCGGGAGGGGCCAGGCATCGCATGGGTCTTTGGTGGGGCAGCCTGTGCCATGTAGGCAGCAGGCTCGCTCAACCGCACGAGTGAAACCGGCACGGGAAGAACCCGTGTCGGTGTGCCGTGCCACTGGCCGAACCGTGCTGTGCCAAGCACAGCACTGGCCAGGGTACGGGTTTTTACCATGCCGGGCCTGCCCAGGCATGGCCGAACCGTGCCGTGCCTCGTGCCGAGCCATGCCGGCTCGGCCTGGTTGACACCTCTAGGTCAAAGCCATTGTAATTATATAGTGATGCAACTATTAGATACATAATATTATAAAAAGTATTACTCGAGCACATCCACATTTTATTTCCTAAGGCTGTGACTATTACCCTCTTGAGAAGGCAAAGCCAAGACTTTGAGGTACTAGGTGATTGCCAACTTTATGATCATTCCTAAGTGGCGTGGCCATTTGATACATGAGAAATGTGAAGGCCAAAGTAATAGTCATTCCTTAAGTGTCATGATCATTTCATATGTGAGAAAGATCTTGGAAAAAGTATTTGTCATTTCTAATGACATGACCATTTTATATAGAAGAAAGAACAATGAAGGTTCCATGGTCACTCCCAACTAGAGGTGTCAAACGGGATGAGCCGGGCCGGCACGGCACGAGGCACGGCATGGTTCGGCCGTGCCTGGGCCGGCCCGACACATTTTTTAACCTTGCCCGTGCCATGCCCGGGTGGGGCACGAGCCGTGCCGTGCCGTGCCTGGCCCGGCACGCCGGCACGGTTTCTTCCCGTGCCGGTTAGGCTTCACGAGGGCACGCCGCACGCGTGGCCATGAGTCCAAGACCCAGACCCTCCCGAATTAAAGCCCGAGGGTCGGGTCATGAATGGACCCGACCCGCAGTCCCGACTCCCGACCCAATCCCAACGGGAAAAAAAAAATTTAATTTTGCTTGAATATCAGCCGTTGGATTCGACTCCAACGGCTAGGGGGCAGAATCCAACGGTCCTCGTGAATCTGCCCCCTAATTATATATAAAAAATTCAAAAAAATATTAAAAAAATATCTTTTTTAATAAAAAATTAATATCTTTAATCTATAAATTCTAACTCCTTCCCTATAACAATTATGTTTTTTAAAAACATATAACCTCTCAAAACTTTCTCTCTCTCACATAAACCATGCATCTCTCTCTCGAGCCTCGGGATTTTGCTTTCGGCTTGGATTTTCGTGAAACTCGACTTGAGTTTTGAACATCAGAGCTTCCTGCGGTGCACCTTGCACGTGACTGACCTCATTGCTTTTACTGGGTACTTTATTTACCATTTTTATTTACTTTTTCTCTCAAAATCTTCTCTCTCTAGAAAAACTTAGGAAAAAATAAAAAACACAAAAAATGACAAATACGCCTGACACGTATTTAAATTTGGAAAATGAAAATGTTAGTGTTACACAGATGTCTGTGGCTGCTGAAACTTTGGTTTCTCCAGTCGTCTCAACCCAAAGTTCTAAAAAACAAAAAACTAGGAGGACTTCAGTAGTTTAGACTCATTTTAAAATCATAACACAAAAAAATATTAGGGGTGAGGAACTAGAAATGACACAGTGCAAATATTGTATGGGACTTTTAACATGCAAGAGTTCATGTGGGACTGGGCACCTTAAGAGGCATGACGAATTATGCACAAAAAAACATGGACCATTAGATCCTAGGCAAACCCAACTTGGCACTACATTTTTTGAGACTGGATCAAGTTCAGTCTCAAAGTTTACTCCCTTCGTATACTCCAGCGAGTTGGGTAGGGACGGCATGGCCAGGCTCTTCACATTGATGGGTCTTCCGATCAGATTTTCGGAAGATCCGAGGGTAGTGCGCATCATGCAGACTTATTTTCAGCCTTCCTATCGTAGGATTCCTAGGTCCACATCTAGGAGTGACATACTAAAGATATATACCTTAGAAAAACAAAAAATTATTAAGGAATTTATGGCATATAGTGGAGTGGTGTCCGTGACGTCTGATATATGGACATGTCACGATGATTTTCTTATGCATGTCTCACGAGTCACTATGTAGATTCTAACTGGACAATCAATAAAAAAATTTTAGGATTCACTGAGATTCTTCATCCTCATGATTGCCCAGCCATTTTTGAGTGAATGATGAAAATATTTAGGGAATATAAAATTCAAAATAAAATTTTTAGTGTCACATTCGATAACGCTTATAATAATGGAGTAGCGATCAATATGTTTGTTAGGAATATTAGAGACGCACCATTAGGAGAGATCTTTCATGTCAGATGCATGTGTCACATGATTAACCTGATTGTTCAAGCGGGTATGAAGGTGTGTTCCCTCGCGTTGGATAATATACGCAATGCACTAAAGTATATTCGCACTCCTCGCAAACAACAAGAGTTTGGTACTCTATGTTTGTTTGCGAATCTTAAGAAGAAGAAATTCCAATCGGATGTGAGACATCGTTGGAATTACACGTACCTGATGTTGGAATCATGTGTTGGATACGAACACGTGATATCTAACTACGTCAATAGTAAGAGCGACGAACTTATTATTGACGACACTGACTGGGCTTCAGGAATTTCATTTATGAAATTCCTGAAGATATTTTATGACACGATGAACATGTGTTCGTCGGTTTATACGCCCACCACTTGCATTGCACTCCGGTGCATATGCAACATTAGTAGCATGTTTAGAATGTATCGAGCTGACCCGATGCTTAGCCATATGGTTGTAGAGATGGAGACCATGTACTTGAAGTACTGGTCCACAGTTCCATCTCTTTATTGCCTCGCTGCATGCATGGACCCTAGGGTTAAGGTGGAAGGGGTAGAAAATACCCTGACTTTCATTTCCTCGTGCATGAACCTGGAAGAGCCACCTGAAGGGTTCATTCACGAGAAGTTGACTGACCTATTCACATACTACAATACTAGGTATGGTGGTGGTAGTAGTGAGACTGTGATTACGGACATTGATACATTGTTCGGAGATGACGATTATTCCATTCAGCTAGCGAGGGGGAAACGTAGGGGTGGACCATCACATAGGAGCGAGCTGTCTCGGTACTTAGATACCGATTACTGCTCAATCCTGTCACATTCTGATACTAAGAATCTTGATTTATTACAGTGGTGAAAATCATATGAGTCCACCTATCCCGTGCTATCTAGGATGGCACGGGATCTACTGACTCCTCCGGTGTCGAGCATAGCATCGGAGTCTGCTTTTTCTGTTGTAGTGAACGTGATTTCGGATAGGAGATCGAGATTACGTCCAGATATGGTTGAGGCCTTGGCATGTTTGAAGGATTGGGAGGATTCGAGGTTTAGCATCCATGATCATGCTGGAGCTGGGATTGGGACAGGCACTAGAGTCGCATCCACATCCACTACGATGGCAGAGGAGTTGATCGCCGATGATGATGATCCATATGATACTGATCTTGATGTTGCGGCTGATGATTCTCATGATATGCCGTTTGACTATTGATGATGATCTACTGTTTTTTTTCGATGTTTTTATATTCATTGTATTTGCACGCTTTGTTTGTACGTTGTGTTGAAAATTATATTTGTTTTGTTCGGACCATTGGTTTCAAATGCATGATTGGTAATTTTTCATTTGTGTTGTTTAATATTTTTTTTAATTTTTATTTATACTAACATAATGCATTGCTTTATTTTATTTACGATGTAAATTTTAATTTAAGAATTAATAACTTTAATATATAATTAATAAATATAATAAAAGCTAAACTAATTTGAATTTGATAAAAAAAATACTTTTCAAAAATTTGTTTTTTTATTTAATTTTAATTTTTAACATTTATAAAAAAATTTATATTTAATAATTAATAATCTACACTTAAACAATAAAATTGACATAATATAAATATTTAAAAAAATCAATATTCTGCCCGGGTCAGCCTGTGCCGTGCGCGGTGTGCCCGTGCCGTGCTCGGGTCAGCCTGTGCCCTGGCCTGTATGGCCAGGCCGGGCCCGAGCGGGCCCGGCACGGCCCGTAGGCACGACAGACCGTGTCGTGCCGTGCCGGGCCCGCCTATAGTTAAACCGTGCTACCGTGCCGTGCCCGGCACGGCACGGTAGCACGGTTTTGCCGCTTTAAAACGGGCCGGGTCGTGCCGGGCCGGCCCGTTTGACACCTATACTCCCAACATCATATTCATTTCACATAGAAAAATACCAATGCCAATGTCATAGTCATTTCTAGCGGTATGACTATTTTAGGTAAAAGAGTGACCAATGCCAAAACCAAAATCATTCCCATCACTACAACATTGTGTTATAGAGACAAAAAGCACAAGTCCCAAATACTTCATAATGTCATGACTTTGGGGTACAAAAATATTATGAGAGATTCCAAAGTCATGACCACTTTCCAGAGTCATGATTTAGAGCTCGAGATAAAAAGACCAAAGCCATGACATCATCTGAAAGGCATGGCTTAAGACTTAGATAAATATCAACTTTACAAAATATAAAAGAGGAATGAGGACAAAAAACATATTACTTATAATTATTATTATTATTATTATTATTCTTTTTCTTCTTCTTCTCATGACATAGCTTTGAGTGTGACTCTCAAACTCCCGCCCACCCTCTATATGGTGAATTTGAAAAAATTAATTAAAATAGAAAGTTTTAGGGTTGGAATCATAGATTATCATGAAGGCTATCATTGGGAATTCGAGCTTCATAAGACTTCTTTTTTTTACTATGTTATTTCTCCTTGAGGTAGGGGGTTTGGGTAATTGTGATTTATTTTATGTATAAAATGATATTGTGATTAATAATTATGTTTGATTTTTGTTGTGCATTGAAAATTGATGGATATGGTAATTAAATAGAACTTAATTAGGGATTTGACTATTAGTATATTTGTGCATATTGTTGACTTCAATGGTAATAGACAAACTATGAGGCTCACACATGCATATGGAAGGAAATAAGTGATAGTTTTTCTAACCATGATGCTTGAAATAAACATATACGGTTAAAACTTAAAATTGAGATATGCTATTTATGATGAGTATGGTGCTAAAAAACCAAAAACAAAAATAAATTTAGATGTCACTCTATTAAATATATCTTATAAGAATTAATTCTCAATTGATTTGGATATTTAATAAAATATTTGTCTAAGAGTTTCACCTTTAGTGTGTGAGTCACATCATCACTATAAAGAATAATGATATGTAATCTAAAAGAGATAGATAGTATATGGTGACTCAAAGATGGTGATAGCCATTTGAGTTGCTTTCCCTCATATGGTTCACACCGGTAAGATTTGAAAAAAGTATATATTATTTATGTGAGTATTGCATTTATGAAGCCAAAAGTATAAACACTTATATATTTCATTAGTTTTTGATCTTTAAGACACCTAAGGCCAAAGAATAAAAATGTACATATAAACTAAATATCAAGGATAGTTGGTGAGTTTCCTAAAATGGTTGGACTTAAAAATGAACCTAAAGTAGAGATGAATTATTGTCTCAGTAGTAAAGTACTAAGGGGGCATCTATGAGGGGATCATCATCGGGATGAGATCATTGGTGACAATCACATTTTATGTAATAATGACAAGGGTGATTATATAATAATCCAACCTTTATTTTATATCTAAACTCAAAATAAATCAAACTATTTGAACATATATCATACAAATCAAGTAGAAAATCATAAGATCTAAGACTCATACTAAAATTCTAAAATATTTTCTCTACTAAAATTGTGTTGTTTCATTGTTCATTGACCAAACTAGTAATACATTCCCCATTAAACTAACATCTAGAAGAAAATCCACTTTACTAGTATGGCCTATATTTTTGTATATCATTGTTAATGAGTTATCCTCATAAATAAGCTTTTAAAATACTATCTAATTAATAAAATTGGGCAGCCTAACAAAGTCATAATAAGTTTTTTTGTTTTATTGGTGAGGATTATTTAGTTTTGTTGATTAATTTGAGTTGACATAATTATCCTTGAGAAGTGATAATTCTTTTTAGTAGTTTACATAGCATTAGTTTGATTATTTTTCCTAAATCTATTAGCTTATCTTATTACCTTGTATTAATTGTGGAATTGTTATGTTTTTTCTTTTCCTTGTCCCTTTTGTATAGTTCATATTTTATTAATAGAAGTGATGGGACTGATTTAACCCCTTTGGACCTAAAAATTGAGAGAACCAAGAAAGCTATTTCAAAATAAAGAGTTGACAAAGAGCCCATGGTGGGAACTAGCAGTAATAAAGAGCCAAAGGTAGTGATGGATAGACTATCCAATAACTTATCCTCTACCATATATTAGGAGAACATTGGTGGTAAGTGATGATGGATAGTTATTCAAATATTTAAATAAATCATATAGAAGTAAAATATTTTGAGTTAGAGTCGAGTCTGATAGTGATGGTTCAGTAGCACTAATATTGTGCAAAGACATTAGATGATCCTAATGGACAAGTCATGATATTTTTAGAGTTATGTGACATGATAAAAATGATTCGAGTTAATCTCGATGTAATAAGATTATGTCTATTTTCATTTACATTAAGAGATAAAGCACAAAATTGGTTCCATTGCTTATTTCTTGGTTTCTTTGAGAGTTGGGATGAACTTGTGATATCTCTTTTTTCTTAGTTTTCTTGCCTCAAATCACTTCTCAATTACAAATTGAGATACCCCAGTTATGGCATAATGAGTAAAAAATTTATATGATGTTTAAGATTATTTTTAAATAGTTGTTGAGAGGTTACTCTTAGATTTAAGTGGTAGTTCTAAGCTTAAATTATCTACAATGGGTTGGATTAAATGATAAGGTGCATGATTGATGTCGCTGAGGGTAGATTGATTATAATTAAATTACTGGAGAAGACACATTACTTGTTTTGAGAGTTTGTATAGAATTGTTATCAAACTCAAACCCATTATTCCTTTGGGAGAAGAGAAATTTGAGTATTGGAGTTGGATTATTTCAGAGCATTTGAAGTGAAAATGCTGGTTTTACTAAGGAAGCTTGAAATCCAAAAGAAGAAGAAAAAACTTTGAAAGAATTCTCCATTTTTCAATAACAAGAAATAGTAAATTTAGATCCTATTTATCAAATTGAGGAAGTCAATCAATTATGAAGCCGATTTATATAATTTGACCTAATAATAATGGCCCATTGGATAATTATATGAAAGTGAGAAATAATGAAAATATTTTGTTTGGAGGCTATAGGAGTGGGTTCTAATAATCTTCAAGAATAATTTAATGAGGTACAATAATTAAGGAGGATCAGGATAAAATTATCAACATCTAAGAAGCGAAGAAAAGTTAAAGATGTTGGATACCATGAATGATATATTATTAAAATAGAGAAAAAGAAATGATCACCAAGATATTTGGATGAAGAGGCCTGAAGTAAGATTGGATCACATTAGTTCTACAATAAGACGTATAGAAAATCAAATTGGATAATTGACATTATCAATGAAGGAAAAAGAGTTAATAAATGACCAAATAATACTATGACAAAACCAAAAAAAAATACTTATTTATATTGTTTTGAACCAAAAACAAGGTAGAGGGGCAATAAATGGAGAAATATAATAATGGAAATACTAGAATTGATAGCACCATGACTTTCCCAAAGTCATGGCTTCCATTTATAATTTTTTTAAAAGTCATAGCTAGCATAAAAATTTTTCTATAGATGAAGATTAGAGCATCGCAACACCTTACAGAGACACAAATCTAGTGCATGTGCACGCCCATCTCTTACCCGTAGCTATGAATGAAGGAAGTGAAGAAATAGATGAGTGAATAGATGTTACCCAAGGTTATAGAGAGAAAGAGATAAACCAGAAAGAAGGTATGTTTCTGATGAATATTTAATTTCCATAATATTTTATGAAGGAGAAATTAGATGAACTATTTGGGAAATTTCTCAATATTTTCTAGAACTAGAGGTAAATATACCATTTGTTGAATATCTAGTTCAAATATCAAGCTAAGTGAAGTTTAAATGATAAAAAGTAGTAAGAAAAACTTGGAGATGCATGATACCATGGATATGACTGAGAAGTATAATGTAATTATTCAACAAACACTTGTGAGGAAATTAAAAAATCTCAAAAGTTTTAATATACTTTGTATAATGGGAGATCATATATTTTAGAAAGCATTATGCCACTTGGCATAAAGAGTTAATTTGATGCCCTTTTCGATTGGGCTAACATTGAGTCTCAAAAAAATTACTCCAATGTCTAATCTCCCTTTCACTACAAATGATTGATCTGACAATCAAACACCTAGATTGTGTTATCGATGATATTTTTGTTAAGGTCAGTATCTTTATTTTTATAGCATATTTTGTCTTAATTGAATGTGGAGAAAGATCATTATGTGCTATTAGCCTGGGAGAGGTAGTTTTTGACCATTGGACAAAGCCTTGTTGATGCCACAAAGGGGAGTTAACTCTCAATGTTGGTAAAGAATAAGTGAATTTTAATATTTATTAAGGCTTATGGAGCTAGATGATAATGAGACTAGGTGTTTGAGAGTAGATGATCTTCTCCATATAGTGAAGCAAAAGAAAGTCAACTTTTGATAGAAGTATTTTATAAAAGACTATTAGGTGGATGAAGATGACTTAGATGAATTGTAAAAACAACTTTGAAACTTTGAAAGTAATAAAGATAATAAAGAAGACAAGGAAGAACAACTTTATAGTTCTGAAAATGATGAAAATGAGAAAGATACTATGAAGTCATGGCATTCTTCGAAGCTATGACTTCTAAGGAATCTAATATAAACTACATCAAAGAAAGTGAGAAAATAAGTGAGGAAGACAAGAATAAGAAATAATTTTTAAATGATTCAATCAATGACAAAGCCATGACCAAGCACAACATTATGACTTAGGTATTGTAGAAACAATTAGCTAATAGATGCTAAAGGATAAAGTTTTGGTTGAATATAACACCGTGACTTTGATTTAAAAAATGAAATGGTCCATCAGAAGATGAATGCCAAAGCCATTGCAATGATTTTAAAGATACATTAAAAAATGGACCAATAAAAGCTGAAAGACAAAGTATGGATGTTCTTAATACAAAAACTTTGAAGTTACGAAAAGAAATAGACCAGGGGGGACTAAAAGTTAAAGTCATGGTTGTGCTTAGCACCATAACTTTGGAAATATAGAAAGGAAAAAATCATATAAAAAGAAACTAGAAACTAGAAAGAAGAAAATTATACATTAAAAAGCTAGAAATTACTCAAAGCCTTGGCATCCAAGGAAGACAGGGACAAAGTTGGAATTAGAGTAGATCTAAGATAAGTAAAAGAAACTAGAAAGAAGAAAATAAAATTATACATTAAAAAGCTAGCAAGGATGGTAGAGATCACTGATAAAGGTGAGAAGGTATTGATAGTCTAGGTAAGGATATTAATTGTAGCACTACTTGGGAGGCTGCCCTAGAGGTATCAACCGGGCCGGCGAGGCACGGCATGGTGAGGCCGTTCCTGGGCCGGCCCGGCATTAAAATATTTCGTGTGTGGGCCCGTGCTGCCCGGGTAAGGCACGACCCATTTCATGCCGTGCTGAGGCCAACCGGCCCTCGTGCCGTTCCTGACCTGGCATGGTTCGGTGGCCCGCGACACGGCCCGTAAGCACGTCAGGGTCACCGTTCACACCCGGCTCCGGCATCCCGCACCAGTAGACCTGGCTTCCCGCACCCTCATGAGTCACAGGTCACAGGAGGGTTCACTATGACTCGGGCCAAGCCATGCTTCCCCTTCTCGCAAAAAGACGGCGGGTCGGGTCCAATTAGACCCGACCCATGGTCCCCCCGACCCGACCCGATTCCCCCTCCCCCCCCCTAATGGGAAAAAAAAATTAAATTGTTGCCATTGGATCTTGCCTCCAAGAGCTAGGGGGCAGAATCCAATGGCCCTCATGATTCTGCCCCCTAAAAAATTTAAAAAAAATCAAAAAAAACATAAAAATGACTTTTTTATAAAAAAAATTATTTTCTTTAATCTATAAAATCCTCCCCCCCTCTCTATAACATTTATGTTTATCATAAATATTTTTTCTCTCAAATCTAACTTTTTCTCTCTCTCAAAACTCTTGCTCCTATCTCTCGGGACTCGGAAAGTCAGGATTGTGTCATTTGGCTTGGCTTTTCAGGAATCTCAACTTGGGTTTTGAATTTTGAGCTAGACTGTGGTGCATTGTGCACGTGATCAACTTGACTGATTAACCGGGTAATTTATTTTAAGTTTTTTTTTACTTTCTCTCTCTCTCTCTAGTCTCTCTCTCTAGTCCTAAAATAGTTAAATCTAAAATCTATCATCTAGTCTCTAAATAATGTCCCGTTTAACAAAAATCATAAAAATGACAAATACTAATGAAATATATTTAAATTTAGAAAATGAAAATCTTACACAGTGGTCTAAGACTGCTGAAACTTTGGTTTCTCTAGTAGTCTCAACCCAAACTTCTAAAAAACAAAAAACAATGAGGACTTCTATAGTTTGGACTCATTTTAATATAATAAAACAAAAAAAATTTAGGGGTGAGGAAGAAGAAATGACACAATGCAAATATTGTATGAGATTTTAACATGTAAGAGTTTGTTTGGGACATGACACCTTAAGATGCATGCCGAATTATGCACCAAAAAACATGGTCCATTAGATCCTAGGCAAACCCAACTTGGCACTACATTTTTTGAGACTGGATCATGTTCAGTCTCAAAGTTTACTCCCTTCATATACTCCAGTGAGTTGGGTAGGGACGGCATGGCAAGACTTATCACTTTGATGGGTCTTCCGATCTGATTTTTGGAAGATCCAAGGGTAGTGCGCATAATGCATACATATTTTCAGTCTGCTTATCGTAGGATTCCTAGCTCCACATCTAGGAATGACATACTAAAATTGTATAAGTTAGAAAAACACAAAATAATTAATGAATTCATGGCATATAATGGAGTGGTGTCCTTGACGTCCGATATCTGGACAAGTCATGATAAATCATCTTATGCATGTCTCACCAGCCACTATGTAAATTCTAATTGGACTATGAATAAAAAATTTTAGGATTCTCTGAGATTCTCCATTCTCATGATGGCCCGGCCATTTTTGAGTATATGATGAAAATCTTTAGGGAATATAAAATTCAAAATAAAATTTTTAGTATCACATTCGATAATGCATCTAATAATAGAGTAGCAATTAACATGTTTGTTAGATATATTAGAGATGCACCTTTAGGAAATATTTTTCATGTCAGATGCATGTGTCACGTGATTAACCTGATTGTTCAAGTGGGTATGAAGGTGTGTTTCCCCGCATTGGATAATATACGTAATACACTAAAATATATTTGCACTCCTCGCAGACAACAAGTGTTTGAGTCTCTATTTGTCTATGAATCTTAAGAAGAAGAAATTCCAATCGAATGTGTGGAATCATTGGAATTACACGTACCTAATGTTGGAATCATGTGTTGGATACGAACAGGTGATATCCGACTACATCAATAGTAAGAGTGACGAACTTATTATTGACTACACTGATTGGGCTTCAGGAATTTCATTTATGAAATTCCTAAAGATTTGTTATGACATAACGAACATGAGTTCGTCGGGTTATATGCCCACGACTTGCATTACACTTAGGTGCATATGAAAAATTAGTAGCATGTTTAGGAAGTATCGAGCTGACCCGACACTTAGCCATATGATTGTAGAGATGGAAACCAAGTACTTGAAGTACTGGTCCACCGTTTCATCTCTTTAATGCCTCGCTGCATGCATGGACCATAGGGTTAAGGTGGAAGGGGTAGAAAACACCCTGACTTACATTTCCTCGTGCATGAACCAGGAAGAGCCACCTGAATGGTTCATTCATGAGAAGTTGACTGACTTGTTCACATACTATGATACTAGGTATAGTGGTGGTGGTAGTGAGACTGTGATTACAGACATGGATACCTTGTTCAGAGATGATGATTTTTCCATTCAGCTAGCGAGGGGGAAACATCGGGGTGGACCATCACATAAGAGCGAGCTTTCTCGGTACTTATATACTGATTACTGCTCAATCCTATCACATTCTGATACTAAGAATCTTGATATATTATAGTGGTGAAAATCATATGAGTCCACCTTTCCCGTGCTATCTAGGATGACATGGGATCTACTGACTCCTCCGGTGTTGAGCGTAGCATCGGAGTCTGCTTTTTCTGTTGCAGTGAACGTGATTTCAAATAGGAGATCGAGATTACGTCCAGATATTATTGAGGCCTTGGCCTGTTTGAAGGATTGGGATGATTCGAGGTTTAACATTCATGATCGTGCTGGAGCTGGGACTCTGACAGAGACTGCACCTACATCCACTTTAAAAGCGGAGAAGTTGATTGCTGATGATAATGATTCATATGATACTAATCTTGATGTTGCGGCTGAAGATGCTCATGATATGCTGATTGACGATTGATGATGATCCACTACTTTTTGATTTTGATGTTTTGTTTTTTATTGATTGTATGCTTTATTTATATGTTACGTTGAAACTTTTATTTGTTTTGTTCAGACCTTCGGTATCTATTGGCTAATTGGTCATTTTTCATTTGGTTTGCATTTTGTTTTTTTTACTTTTTAATTTTTTTTAACAAAATTTTTTGATTTATTTTTTCATTTAAAAATTTATAACTCTATAATTTAATTCTAATAAATTATAAACTAATTTTATTTTAAATAAAAAAAAATTAAACTTTGTAATTTTATAAATTTTAAACAATTTTCTTTTTATAAATTTATTATAATATACATTATCTATAATTCTATATATAATTTAATATATTTTATAATTATACTAAAAAATAAAACTATAAAATTTAAAAAAAATTTAACCTAGCCCGTACGGCCAGGCTGGGCCCCACCGGGCCCAGCCTGGCATGACCTGGCTTTTATAAATCATGCTGGGCCAGGCACGTCACAGTACAGTAACTTTGTCGTGCCTGGCCCAGCACGATAGCACGGTCGTGCTCTAAAAAAATGTGCCGGTCCAGCCCGACATGGCCCGTTTGACACCTCTAGGGTGCCCATGATGTTTTTTCATATATGTGATGTAATAAACACCATTTACCTATCATATAAATGATTGCACACAATCAATTTATTCATAGGTATATTCATGTCACTAAAGCCCCACCATGACTATCAATATGTTCACAAGAAGTTTCCCCATTATCTTGAGAAACTATGATACTCAAATATAGTAGTTTAAACAAATATTTTTTTGAAATGAAATATTAAATTTTTTAACTAGGAGGAGGGGGGGGGGGGGGGAGAGGGAGTTATTGCTCGGGGATGAAAATTAGTTTAGTATGAGAGTTATATTGTTATGTAAATTATTGGACATTCTTATGTATTTTTAGTGGTATTTGATGATATGTAAGCATGAAAATGCACTATAATTGGATCGATTTATGACTTTAGAGTTTTGATGAATTTTGATAAATAATCATGAAATTTATATTTTTTTGGAGGTAATTGATTAATTGATGATTTGGTCTCATGGAGTAGTTTGAGGGTAAATTCTTGACCAAAACTATATTTATTTAGTCATAATAATCTTTGTATATCATAACTCTACTACCTCATTAGCACAATTTTTTAATTGTGCAACACACTTTTTTTAGTTGTTATATTATCATAGAGATATAACCATATTTAACTTATAATAATTAAATGGATGTCCAATTACCTCACTAGCGTCTGACTTTGTATTCTTAGCGTCTGACTTTGTATTATTAAATGGACGGCTACTTCATAGCATCTGACTTTATCTTTACCAAGACTTTGTATTCTTAAGTTAGAGTCATGACCTTTTCCAAAAACAATGACTTTTTAGCTATAGAAAGTTATAAATCCAATACTTCTCAGGCCATTAGAAGGATCCAATACATGATAAATCCATGACCAATCACAATACTACAACTTTAGTATTACATATAGAAATTAATTAAGAGAAGCATAAAAATAAAATTATGGTTGATCATAGTATAATTAATTTAAAATTACAAAATGAAATTGCAAATCAGACAATCAATGACAAGGCCATGGCTATGCTTAGTGTCATAGCTTTGGGGATAAATAAAGAAATAGGCCAAGAGAAGCTAAAAGAAATATCATGCTTGTCCTCAGCACAGCAACTTCAGAGTTACAAAAGGAAATGGACCAAGAGAGGCTGAACATTAAAGCCATAGTTACCATGACTTTGAAGATATAGAAAGGAAAGGGTTAGGCTTGAACAAAAAAAGAAGCCAAAAATTTCCTCAAAGCCTTGACATCCAAGGAAGAAAGAGCCAAAGCAGAAAGTGGAGCTAATGTAAGATAGATAGAATAAATTAGGAAGAAGGAAGAAAATGTATACTGTGAAAAGCTAGTGAGTATGACTAAGATCATTGATCCAAGGAAGATGTTGCTCCACAATCTTGAGACATTACAACACTCAACCTAGTCATAGATATAAATATTTTTTGTTATGATATAATAGAATATTTTACTAGGGAGAAAGTCATTACCTAGGGATCAGGAATAATTTTAGTGTAAGAGTTCATTTGCTATTTAAACTATCAAATATTCTTTTAAATTTTTTGTGCTATTTGATGATATGTAAGCATAAAAATAAACAAAATTACATCGATTTCATGATTTTGGAGTTTTGATCAATTTTGATGAATAGTCATGAAATAAGTATATTTTTTAAGATATTTGATGACTTGGTGATGTGGTCTCATGGAATAGTTTCACTGTCAATTCTTAAATGAAACTATACTTATTTAGTTATGACAATCTTTGTATATAATGAGTTCACAACCTAGTTAGTATAATTCTTCAAATGTAAAACATTTTATTTTTAGTTGTGATATTATCATAGAGTTGCAACCAAATTTATTTTATAATAATTAAATAAATATAACATTAATATTATGTCACAGTAACCAAGTATCCCGTGTATGCTAAAAGTTGGGGCCACTTTCTTGTGTAGTTATTTTATCTTTACCAAGTCTTTGTATTCTAAAGTTAGAGTCATTATCTTTTCCAAAAATTAACTTTTGAGCTATAGATAGTTACTATGTCAATACTACATAGGCCAAAGATATGGTAATTATCTAGCACCACAACTTTTAGATACATAATATTATATAGGATATTACTCAAGCACCGCCACTTCCTAAGGCTATGATTCTTGCCCTCAAGAAAAGGTAAAGCCATTCCTAAGCACCATGCCTATTTGATACATGAGAAAGGTGAAGGCCAAAGCCAAAGCCATTATTTAAGCATTATTATCATTTCATACATGATAAATGCTAAGGCCAAAATCATGGTCATTCCTAGTTTAAGGCCATTTCAAGACAAACCAAGGCCAATGTTGTGGTCATTCTTAGTGTCATGGTAATTTCATGTAGAAGAAAGAGCAAGGCTAACAATATCATAGCCATTCCAAGCACCAAGACTTTGTTTCATTGAGACAAAAGGCACAAGTTTTAATTTTTTCTAGTGATATGATTTTGTGTTATAGAAAGATTAAGATATATACCAAAGTCATGGCCACTTTTCATAGCCATGACCTATATAGCTCAAAAGATCAAGGTTAAAGTCATGGTATCTGTTGAAAGCAATAACTTTTCACTTGGAAAAATATTAGGATTCATAAGTATAAAAGAAGAAAGTGGTCAAAAATCAGACTATTCTTTTTTCTTCTCACACACTAAGAGTAAAGAAAAGTTTAGTAACAAACCTAGGGGGTGAATTGTATACTCTCTAGGTGAAAAATGAGCAAGTAAAAGATATAAGACATAGGCTAAACCCTATAATATTGGGTGTACTCTCTAACCCCCCCCCCCCCCCCCCCCCCCCCCCCCAGGCTGGATTAAAAAAAATTAATAAAAATAGCATGGGATGAGGGTTTGAATCCTAGATTCTCGTGAGCTTGCCATTTGAAAAATGAGATTTAAGAAACTTCTCTTGTACTATGTAAATCTTTCTTTGATGTCAGACTAAATTAAAATCTAGGATTTATGTTAGTGTGATTTATGTGATGTATAAATTGATCTGTAATTAATTATTATGTTATGGAATAAAAATTTGATAGATATGATAATTAAATATAATTAGAATTAGGGATTTGACTATCAGTGAGTTTATGCATATTGTCATGGATATGGTGATAGATAAACCATGAGGTTCACTATTACATATGGTATGAAAGAAGTGGTAGCCCTTCTGACCATGATGTCTGAAACAAACCTATATGTTAAAATTCAAAATTGAGATATTTTAATCATTGCGAGTATGGATGTCATGAAGCTGAATGCATGAATGATTTTATATGTCACTCCATTGTAATATCTTAAGAGAATTAGCTCTTGATTGAAGGGGATATTTAATAGAATGTTCTTTTAAGGATTTTACCTTTAGTGTGAAAGTCAGATTATCACTATGAAGAATAGTGATAGGTAGACCACATGACATGCATGAGTATATAATAACTTACAAGGTAGTGGCAACCTTTTGACTTTCTTTATCTCATATTGTTTCTATCGATGAGATTTGAGGGAAGCATATATTAATTATGTGAGTATGATATTTAAGAAGTTGAAAGTGCAAATACTTATAAACCATATAAATTATTAGTCTTTTTGATACATGAGATCAAATAATAAGAATATACATATGGAGCAACTAACAAAGGTAGTTTAATAAATTACTTAAAAGGTATTGACTTATAAATGAACCTTGAGTAGTTTATAATGATGTATAGAATTTATAAGTCCATTAAATAAGAATTTATATGGACTTATAAATTCTTATTTCTTTTAGTAGTTTATACTGATGTATAGTCATGGAAAGGAAGATATTTAAGGTTGATTTTACTACTTTGGTGTTTTGAAATATTTTGATGAATACTTGTGAAATTAATAGGTTTTAAGATGTGTTTAGCTAAAGGGTATATCATTGAGTCTCACATAGCTTTGGCATCCATTTTTGACCAAAATTCTACCTTCTTTGTTAAAGAAAATGTTTGTATACCACAATACTAATAACTCATTAGCACAATCTTTTCACTATGTGACATATTCTTAGTGACTATAATATTATTATGGAATCACAACTATACATAGGTAAAAAAATTTTAATGGGTGAGACATTAATTATTTGTCACAACAACCAAGTTCCCACTAATGTTCAAGGTCATATCCAAGTCTAAGCATCATACCTTTATCTTTATTATGTCTCAGTAGTCTCAAGTCAGAGTTGTGGCCTTTTTATAAGTATGACTTTTTAATTATAGATAATTATATAGCCAAAACTTCTCATGTCAACTGTTAGTAATAGTGCTCTAGGCCTATCGTATAGATATGGTACTTTGACTATTTATGAGAACTAATTATTATTATGATTTACATATTTTATATATATATTATTCTTAAATAATATTATTAATTATTTTAAATATCCTTAATCACTTATTGTTATGGGAATAATAATAAATTAAGATTAGTATAAAGTTTGATTGATATTTATGGGATGAATATGTGTATTAGATACAAATCAAATGTATATCTTTTTGTTGAGAACAAATATTGGACAGACCCATCTTGAGATTAATACATGGATCAAAGTCATAAGTTAATCTCTAATAGTTATGTTATTAAATCTCTTGACCTGAGATCACTATTGTTCTCAATATAAAAAATATTGTGTTTTGATATAATCAAATGTTGTCTTTAATCAGATGACTATAATGGTTATATTTGAATATAATAAGAATTATGTAGTGAGATATGAGCGACTAAGATGGAATTTGTTCCTCTTATTATAAGAGAGATATCACGGAGTCCCCTTGGTAATTAAGATTGAGAAATACATGGTCGCGCTCAAATGAATTAATGAAGATCAATATCATTTGTTTAGTCAGTCAAATTGGGTTTCGAGTAATTAAAGATAAAATGATATAAGGTTGACTCTGTCCATGTCATATATTTTATCAAGATATCATAAAATAAAAAGATTATATCATTAACTAAATTAAGGTTGTCTCGGATAATGAGCTTTTCATTTAACTCGGGTAGTCATAATCTCTTGCTATAGGCCACTTATGACTTGTAGAATGAAAATGTGATTTAGGCCAACTGCCAATGTTAATTGAACTTATAGGGTTGCACATTAAGAATGAAAGACAATGGTTATGGTTTTTCACTCTCTATAGTAATTTAAAATGATAAGATTATTTTAAATCAAAAATAACAATTATTTATTATATAAATTTAAATTTTATTTTTAGAGAGTTTAAATTGTGATTTAAATAAATAATTAATTTGTTATATTGAACTTGAGTTTTTAATGAATAAATTCATTTAAAAAGGGGTTTTAAGGATTTGAATTTAAGTTGTTATTATTTAAAATAGTTTAAATATATAATTACATTCATTTATAACTATGACCCTAGCAAACTTGTGTGTGTGTGTGTGTGTACGAGACATATTTGATGCAAGTAGTCATCTTTTATAAAACAGAAAGAAAATTTTTTGTTTTGAGATAACAAATCTAAACTAGCATTCAACAAGATCATTCATTATTTATTCGTATGTGAATACTAGTAGAGGGTTTTTGTTTTTCAGAAAGGTAGTACATTTGAAGATCCAAATAAACTAGGATGCACACTTTGAAGGCTTGATGAATCGATCTATAAGTAGAAAGTTTTGATTTCCCTTCCTTTGTATTTTAATGAAACACATATGATCCTTGGTGGGTTAAGAGATAAAAAATTATAAATTCCGCTACATTAATATTCCAATTAGATTGGATATTCTACCTGAAATCCCAACAGTAGTATCGAAGGAACTTGTGTCTTCATAAAAACCAATAATACCATATTTGATCGTATGTATGTGATGACTTGATGTATATGATTCTGGCATGATTTTGATTTTTGAATATATGTGATATTATGGTTTGTGCAAACGACTTAGTTAATATGTTTTGTTAAGGTATTAATTGATTGAATCCAAAACCTAAAAGGATTCGTTAATACGATTGAGAATCTGAATGGGATATTGTCATTAAAGTAAATAATAGCATGATATATGACTAGCTTTGTATTAATCAAATTAATACACGGACTAAATTCATATATCAATTTTGATTTATCAATAATTATTTATGTTGGTGCCAAAATAAGTCCTATGTGTAATGAGATTACATAATATGTTGTTTAAATGTGATTTTGATAGTTTCGACTTATTTTAAATTTATTGATAAGATCAATAAACATTTTTTGATAATACTTATAAAATTTTATTGAAAAGATCAATGAAAATTTATTGATGAGATCAATGAAAATTTATTGATGAGATCAATACAAATTTAAATTTTTTTTCCTAGGGTGCTGCCCTTGACTTCGTGAGGGTGGCCCCCCTTCACCCTATCTACTAATCGGCTAGAAAAACCACCATAATAGCTCAACATAACACCTTATAAATTTAATTGTTTTTAAATACATGGCTATTATAATTTATTCCTTTTAATGCAAATTATTTTTGCTATAAGATAACATTATATATTTTTCATATTGTGTTGCTTCACGTGGTGCACAACATGACCTTTTTAACCAATGTGTTTGGTAGATTATTATTTTTTTAAGGGTTGTAATTATTAAATACGGCTTGCATACCATTTTTGTTTTATTGTAATTTTTTAATTGTTGTAATAAAATAAGAGAGAAAATACAAGTCATTTGAAGTCATGCAATCCAACCATGATGATGGAAGAGCTAGGTATCTATGCACAAGTTGGTGGTCAAATCAACTTCAAGGAGCTACTTATTACTACCTATGATGCTATGTATGATTTACATGAGTATGTGATACTAGATATATTAAGATATATTAAAAATTAAAATCAATCAAGATCTCTCATATAAAATTTAAAGTTAACATGTCATCCATATTTAAACACTTGTCAAACCTTTTAACACCTTAATGTGGGTTCTACCAAAGTAGTACATTAGGTGACATGAGTTAGCAAGATGAGTAATGGTGCTACCCAGATGTTTAAAAATAGTTTAACTTTATTAAATTATCAAAATGGTTTTGACCCTAATGGCATTAGATGAGATTCAAACATGCTAGGACATAAGATGTCAAAATCCCATAAATATATAAGAATTTCATGAGAAGTAATTGGTAAGAGTTACCTACCTAAATAGCTTAATTTTAAATATCATGCCAAAGTTGACTTAAAGTTGAGTAAAATATGGATCTTAACACACTAGATTAATCTGTTTATTCTTGAGGGTTATTAATTTAGTGAGACTTTTTCATAATCAAAATACTTATCAAACTTTGCATTCATTATAGATGGCCAACAATAACAACAATAATTCTACTATGTCACTACGATCAGTTCTTGAGAAGTATAACTTACTGGGACTAACGTTCTTGACTGGTTTCAAAATTTGAGAATTGTTCTCAAACAAGAAAGGAAGATTTATGTCTTGGATGAATATCTTTATTAAGAACCAGCTAATGATGCTCCTAGAGATGATAAGATTGCTTATGAGAAGCATCATAATGACTCTATTGATGTTGCATGCTTGATGCTGGCTACCATGAGTTTTGAACTTCAAAAGGATATGGAAATTATTGAAGCTTATAATATGGTCTTCAATCTTAAAAAAAATGTTCCAGCAACAAGAAAGACAAGAAAAGTATGAGACTACTAAGGTACTACATTCTTGCAAGATGGTTGAGAGTACTTCCATTAGTGCTCATGTTCTAAAAATAAAAGACTATGTTGAGCACCTTGAATTGGCTTAGATTTCTATTGAGCCAAGAGTTGGAAATTGATTTGATAATGAATTCACTTCATGATAGTTATGACCAATTTTTCATGAATTATAACATGAATGAAATTGACAAATTTATTGTTGAGCTGCATATTATGCTTAAAACTACTGAGCAGAATATTAAATCCAAGCTTGGTCATGTTCTAATGGTTCAAAATAGAAAGGGCTTTAAGATTAAGAAAAAGGGAAATGGCTATGGCAAGGGCAAAGGAAAGTGTAATGCTCAACTCAAACCCAAACCTGAACCTAAGGCTAAACCCCTAAAGGAGGGTGTTTGTTTCTTTTGCAATGAACCTGGCCAATGGAAGAGAAACTGCAAGTTGTATTTAAAGGATCTAAAGAAGAAGAAAACTGATGAGACTAGTTCTTCATGTATTTATGTAATAAAAATTAATTTTTCTAATTCTAGTTTTTGAGTATTAGATACTGGATGTAAATCACATATTTGTACAAATGTGCAGGGACTCAAAAAAAGTAAACAACTAAAAAAGATTGAAGTTGATCTATGAGTAGGCAATGGAGCAAAAGTTACTTCTTTCGCGGTAAGAAGTTATGAACTTACTTTGCCTAGTGGGCTTTTATTAGTTTTGGATAATTATTATAATATTCCTACAATGTGTCGAAATATTATTTCAGTTTCTTGTTTGGATAATGATGGTTTTTCTTTTATTATTAAGAATAATAATTTCTCCATTTTTCATAAAGACGTGTTCTATGCAAATGCCTATTTTCAGGATGGTCTTTATGTTATGAACCTTTAAAAATCTAATGATTATTATATCTATAACATAACTACTAAAAATTTTAAATCAAATTATCTAAATTCAACCTTTATTTGGCATTGTTGCATTGGCCATATAAATGAGAAAGATATCTCAAAACTCTATCAAGTTGGACTTTTAAATTTATTTGATTTTGAATCATATGATAGAAATTAATCTTATCTATTGGGTAAGATGACAAATGATCCCTTTACTAGACACAGTAAAAGGGCCAATAAATTATTGTCTCTCATACATACAGATGTATGTGAACCATTAAGTTTAGATGCTAGAAGAGGTTACTAGTACTTCATTATTACATTTACTGATGACTTTAGTAGATATGGTTATGGCTACTTGATGAGACAGAAATTTGAATCATTTAAAATGTTCAAATCTTTTCAAAATGAAGTATAAAACCAACTTGGCAAGGCAATCAAGACACTTCGATCTGATCGAGGTGACAAATATTTGAGCTAAGAATTTGATGACCATCTTAGAACTTGTGGAATCATTTCACAATTAACTCCCTATGGAACACCATAATAGAATGGTGTGTCTGAGAGGAGGAATCATACTTTATTAGATATGGTTCAATCTATGATGAGTCGAATAGATCTTCCATTAACCTTTTGGGGTTGTGCACTTGAAATAGCTACATTCACACTAAATCGAGTTCCATCCAAAGTGATTGAAAAAAATACCATATGAGATGTGAACTGGTAAAAGACCTAATTTTTTTTTTCTTAAAATTTGAAGTTATGACACTTATGTAAAATGCCAAGTTTAAAATAAACTAAAGGCCAAATCTGATAAATATCATTTTGTGGGGTATCATAAAGAGACTAAGGGATACTACTTTTATAATCTCATAGAAAACAAAGTATTTGTTGCTTGAAATGGTGTCTTTCTAGAAAAAAAAATTATTTTTAAAGAAACTAGTGGGAGTAAGGTACAACTTGAAGAAGTTCGAGAACCACACGATAACATTGAACTGACTGTAGATACTCATAGTCAACAAATTATTGCTAACACACCTCCTATAGCACAAAATTCACATAGATCTGAAAGGATATGTCATGAGCCCGAGAGATATGTATTTCTTATGACTGATAACAATGATGTATTGTTAGTGGATCAAAATTAACCCACTACCTATCAAGAGGCTATGTTGGTTCCAGAATATGAGAAATGGTTAGAGGTCATGAAGTCTGAAATTCAATCCATGTATGATAATTAGGTATGGACCTTGATTGACCTACCTGAAGGTACAAAGACTATTGGATGCAAATAGGTTTTTAAAAAGAAAACTGACATGGATAACAAAATGCATACTTACAAAGCAAGACTAGTTGCAAAAGGTTTCAAACAAACTCATGGTATAGACTATGATGAAATTTTTTCACCGGTAGTTATGCTTAAGTCTATTAGAATTCTTATCATTGTTGTATATTATGATTATGAGATTTGGAAAATAGATGTTAAAACTATGCTTTTTAATGAAAACTTATGAGGATGTGTACATGACACAACCAGAGAATTTTATACAACCTAATAATTTTGGTAAAGTATGCAAGCTTCAAAGATCCATTTATAGTTTGAAGTAGGCCTCTTGGAGTTGGAATCTTCATTTTGATGAATCAGTCAAAGGGTTTGGATTTGTCAAAAATGAAGATGAGCCATGTGTTTATAATAAAATTAGTGGGAGCGTAATTATATTTTTGGTCTTATATGTTAATGATATTTTATTCATTGGGAATGATACCCATGCCTTACAGAATGTCAAGTCTTGGGTAGTGAAGTATTTCTCAAAGAAAAACTTAGGCGAAGCTACCTATATCCTTGGGATAAAGGTATATAAAGATAAATCAAAGAGGCTAATTGGGCTAAGTCAAAGTACTTACATAAAGAAAGTACTGAAATGGTTTAGTATGCAAGATTCCAAGAAAGGATACTTGCCCATGTCTCATGGTATTCCTCTTAGAAAATCTTAGTTTTCTAAAACTAAAGATGAGTGAGAGCAGATTAGTAAGATTGCATATGCCTCAGCAATAGAATTTATCATGTATGCCATGTTGTGCACTAAACTAGATGTATCTTATGCTTTAAGTATAATGAGTAGATACCAGTTAGATCCTGGTGAGAGTCATTAGATTGCTGTCAAAAATATTCTTAAGTATCTGAGAAGGTCTAAAGATATGTTCTTGGTGTATTGTAGATTGGAAGATGATCTAGTTGTAATTGGTGACACATATGCAAGCTTCAAATCTGACAAAGATGATTTCCTATTATAGTCAGGATATGTGTTTTGTTTAAATGATGGTATAGTTAGCTGGAAAAGTTCAAAGCAAAGTACTATTATTGATTCTACAACTGAAGATGAATACATTGTATTACTTGATGCAACAAAGAAAGTAGTTTGGATCAAGAAGTTCATTACTGACCTTGAAGTGGTTCCTAGCATTACAAATCCTATTGATGTTTATTGTGACAATAATGGTGGTATTGTACAAGCAAAGGAACCTAGATCACATTAGCAATCCAAACACATTTTAGCCATTATCATCTTATTCAAGAAATCATTGAGAGAGGTAACGTTAAGATATGTAGAGTTCCAGCAAATGATAATGTTGCTAATCCATTGACTAAACCTCTACCATAATCAAAGCATGATCGGCATGCTGGGTTCATAGGTATTATATACATTGTTGAATCGGCCTAGCACAAGTGGGAGATTATTAGTAATAGTACTCTAGGCCTATCATATAGACATGGTATTTTGACTATTTATTAGAATTAATTATTATTATGATTTGCATGTTTATTATATAAAATATACTTGGATAATATTATTAATTATTTTAAATGTTCCTAATCATTTATTGTTATGGGAATAACAATAAATTAAGATTAGTATAAAACTTTATTGATATTCATGAGATGAATAGTGTTTGAGATATAAATCAAATTTATATCTATTTGTTGAGAACAAATATTGGACTAAGTCATCTTGAGATTAATTCATGGATCAAAGTCATAAGTTAATCATTAATAATTATGTTATTAAATCTTTTGACCTGGGATCGCTATAGTTCTCAACATAAGGAATATTATGTTTTGATATAATCAAATGTTGTCTTAAATCAGATGACTATAAAGGTATACTTGAACATAATAAAAATTATGTAATGAGATATGAGCGATAAAGTTGGAATTTGTCTCTCTTATTATAAGAGAGATATCTCTAGGTTCACTCGATAATTGAGACTAAGAAATGCATGGTCGTGCTCAAATAAATTGATGGAGATCAATATTATTTATTTAATCAGTCTAATTGGATTTCGAGTAATCAAAGATTTAACGATATAAGGTTGACTTTATCCAAACCTTATATTCTATCAAGATATCATGAGACAAAAGGATAATGTGATTAGCTATATTAAGGTTGTCTCGGATCATGAACTTTTTATTTAACTTGGGTAGTTATAATGTCTTGCTAGAGGCCACTTATGACTTGTATGATCAAAATATGATTTAAGCCTACTTCTAATGTTAATTGAGCCTATAGGGTCACACATTAAAAATGAATAATAATGGTTTTGGCTTTTCACACTCTGAAGTATTTTAAAATGATGAGATTATTTTAAATCACAAGTAACAATTAGTTATTATTTAAATTCAAATATAATTTTGAAAAAATTTAAATTTATGAATAAAATAAATAATTAATTTATTACATTCAGTTGAGTTTTTATGAATAAATTCATTTGGGGGGGGGGGGGGTTTAAGGATTTCAATTTAAGTTATTATTATTTAAAAAAGTTTTAAATATATAATTAAATTCATTTATGAATAAAACCCTAGCAGACTTATATGTGTGTGTGTGTGTGTGACATATTTAAAGAAAGTAGTTGTCTTTTATAAAACAAAGAGAAATCATTTTATTTTAGAAGACAAATCTGAACTAACATTCAACAAGATCGTTCATTATTTGTTTGTGTGTTGATACTTGTAGAGGGTGGTCATTTTTCAGAAAGGCAGTACATTTGAAGATCTGAATAAATTAGGATGCACACTTTGAAGGCTTGACGAATCGATCTAGAAGAGATAAGTTTCATTTACCCTTCCTTCATTTTTTATGAAATGCATGTGATCCTTAGTAAGTTAAGAGATAAAAAATTATAAATTCTATTGTGTTTATATTCTAATTAGATTGAATATTCTGCTTGAAACCCTAACACCAACATCATAGAAATTATTCAAAGACAACTTTTGGGCTGCTAAATGTTATAGATGACATTACTTGAGTATGACTATTTTCAAGGTTGTGACTCTTGTCCTCAAATGAAGACATAGTCATGGCTTGTACATTCAAGCTCAGTTACAATGTCACTACATTCTATTAGTATTATGGAAATATGATATTTAAGAGAAAAATATATTATTGTTGCAGTCACTCATAGCATCACAGACACTTGAGAGATATAAAAAGAAACACATGTGCAACATTCATTTCCTAGTGGCTACATCCAACAAATGAAAGACCTCAGCATCATAGATAGTTCTCAACACTATGACCATATAAAACTCAATGAGTATTACCAATGTAATGGCCTCTACATAGTGTAATGTCTATATAACAAGATGAGAATTCATCACCACTTTGGCCTGTGAAATGGCGCAGTTCAGTCATGCCTAACCTAGCACAACATGATTCAGAACCATGTCGGCCCGGGCTAGATGGTGCCCGGCCTCGTGCCTAAGCTAGGCACAACTTGGGTGCCTGGCCAGGCACGACATGAGTGCCTAGTCCATAGGCATAATCCAATAGCATGGGTACCATACCCCAAACATTGGACTGGATATCGAGCACAATCCAATTGGAATGTACCCAGTCTGACTATTTTTTTAATTATTATTTTGTTTGTAAAAATCTACCCACCTTGCTTGATACATATGAAGGGTTTTTTTAATTAACCCACCAGGTGGTTGGCTAAGAGAGAGAATATCCAATGGCCGTCAAGTTCCTACCATATTTAAATTTAATAAAACATTAACAATTTTTAAAAATGTATATTTTCTAAAAAAAATTATATGAATGGGTTTAGAGATGAGTTTTCATTCAAATCTCTCAACTCCTCTCTCTCTCTCTCTCTTTGTATCTATCTTATCTCTCCTCTCAGTCTTGGAATTCTCTCTCTCAAAAGCTAAATTTTATAATTTTAGTTTTACAATTTTTTGGTAAAGCTTAAAGAACAATGACCATGGATGTGGAGGTCTAAAAATCCAGGTGTGGATTGTGGTTTTTTCTCTCTTCTTCATAATCTAATGCTAACCATGTATTATTTTTTAATTTTTATTATTTTTTTAATTTTTTTAATAACAATTATTTTTTAATTTAGAATTATAGTATAATTCATAAACTAAAAAAATTAGAAATAATAAATAGTGAATTTAATAATAACAAAAATAATATTAACATAGACGTAGATAATATTAATAATGATAATCATACGGAAAAGTATGAAACCAAAACTATGTTTTCTTCGATAGCCTCAACCCATACTCAAACATCTAAAAAATAAAAAATTATAGAATATCTATAATTTGGACTTACTTTAACTTTGTACAAAATAAAAATGCTAGGGGTATTGATGAAGAATCAACATAATGCAAGTATTATAAAAATATATACACATATAGAATTATGCATGGGACTGGGTTTCTAAAAAGGTATTCCAATTATTATATTAAAAAATATGATGCATTAGATCCTAGGCAAACCCAACTATACAGTAAGGTCGTTGATGCTGGATCTAGTTGAGCTTCTATGTTGATCCCCTTCATATATTGTAACGAGTTAGGGAGAGAAGGTATTACTAAACTGTTCACCATAATAGGCCTTATGATTAGATTTTTTGAGAATCCAAGGATAGTCAGCATCATGCAAACCCATTTTTAGCCTACTTATCATAGAATTCCTAGATCTACATGAGGGAATGACATACTAAAATATTTTTAAGTTAGAAAAATAAATAATAACTAATGAATTCGTATACTTATTCATTTTCATGATATTGTTTCTTCTTCATGATTTTACTACTTCATCTTCATCTTCATGATTTTTCTCTCCTTCTACTTCTTCTTATTTTTCATCTTCATTTTGTTATTCATATACATGATCTTCTTCTTCTTCCATTTTTTTTTCCTTTTTTTTCTTTATTTTCTTCAACACATTCTTGTTTCTTCTTCTTCAACATATTCTTGTTTATTCTTCTTCTTCTTCTTCTTCTTCTTTGACTACTTATCCTTCTTCTTCTTCATCTTCCTCTTCTTCTATATTTTATTCTTCATTTTATATTAAATCTTTGTCTTCATAATCTTCTTATTCTTCTTCTTCTTCTTCTTATCCTTCTTCTACTTCATCATCATCATCTATCTTCTTCATCATACTTTTCTTCTTATTGTTATTATAATTCTTCTTCTTCTTGATTCTTCTTTTCATTACTTATTTTTCTAATTTTTATTCTTTTTCTTCTAATTCTTCTTCTTCCTCCTCTTATTATAACTATTCTTACTTTTTTTCTTCTTATTATTCATTTTTTTGCTTATTCTTTTTTTGTTCTTCTACTTGTTTTGTTCATCAATATCATCATCTTCTTCTTCTTTTTATTTTTCATCATCATCATTTTTTCTTCTTATTCTTCTTCTTTTTTAACTTCTTCTTGTTCTTTCTTCTTCTTATTCTTCCTTCCTCCTCCTCCTCCTCCTTCTCCTCCACCACCTCCTCCTCCACCACCACCTCCTCCTCCTCCTCTTCTTCTTCTTCTTCTTCATCTTCTTCTCTTACTTTTTCTTCTTTTCTTTCTCCCCTCCCTCCACTTCTTTTTCTACTTCTACTTCTTTTCTACCTCCTTCTTCTTTCTCCTATATTTTTTCTTTCTCCTCTTTTTAAGTATATTCATCATATTCTTCCTCTTCTTCTTCTTTATTTTCATCTTCTTATTCCACTTCTTATTATTCATTTTCTTCTTTTTTTCTAATTCATCTCCTACTTCTTCTTCTTTTCTTTATCTTCTTTTTGTAGTTCTTATTATTATTTTTCTTCTATTTATTATTCTTTTACTTCTTCTTCTTACTCTTAATCTTTGTTTCTTTTACTTTTTATTTTTCTTCTTCTTTTTCTTATTTATCTTGTTATTTTTTTCTTCATCATCATCATCTTATTCTTCTTCATCTTGTTCTTATACTCTTTTTTTTTTCTTTTTGAGCTAATTATTTTTCTATATCTTATCATTATTTTTCTTCTTATCTTATTTTTTTTGTTTTTCTTTGTCCTCATCATATTCACCTTTTATCTTTCTCCTTCTTCTTCTACTTCTAATTGTTCTGCATTTTCTTTTCTTCTTCAGCATCTTCTAATTCCTATATTCATTTTCTAATTCTTCTTGATCATCATCATCAGCATCATTTTCTTCTTAGTCTTATTCTTCTTCTTGTATTACTTATTTTTACTTTTCTTCTTCTTTCATTTCTTCTTCTTCTTCTTCTTCTTCTTTTTATCTTTCTTCATATTCCTCTTCTACTTCCTTTTATATTCTTCTACCTATTATTATTATTGTTATTATTCTTATTCATCCTAATGGTCTTCCTATTCTTCTTTTGTTGCTGTTGTTGTTGTTATTCTTCTAGTTCATCGACATTATCTTTTCTTCTTCTTTGTCTTCTTCTTTTTGTTTTTATTTATCTTCTTCCTATTCTCCTTGTCGTTATTAATCTTCTTCCTCATCATTATCATCATCTTCTTTTTCATTTTTATCATATTCTTTTTATTATTTAATATTCTTCTTCTTCTTTTCCTCTTGTGCTTCATTATATTCCCTTTAGGCTTCTTCATCTTTTTATTATTCTTTTTCTTCTTATTTATCTATAAATTATTCTTATTTTTTTTATTATTTATTGCTTCTTATTATTCACCATGGCTTCTTCTTCTTTATTTTCTTCTTATTATTCACCACTGGTTTCTTCTTCATCATCAACATCATCATAAACATCATCTTTTTCTTCTTCTTGTAAATATTCATCTTTTTCTTTTGTTTATTCTTCCACATCTTCTTCTTCTTTTGTTTATTTCTCTATTTCATCTTTTTTTTCTTCCTCTTATTTTTTATCTTTTTCTTTATCATCTTATTCTTCTTCTTATTCTTCTTCCTCTTGTTTTTTTTCTTTTTTTCTTTTTCTTATTCTTCTTTCTTTTCTTCTTCTTATTATTCATATTCTTTTTATTAATCATTTTTTCCCCTTATTATTATTATTTTGTTTATTCTTCTTTTTGTTCTTTATTTTTTTCCCATAATCATTTTTCTTTTCTTTTTGCTTCTTCTTCTTATTTTCATATTCTTTTTTTATTCTTCATATTCTTGTTGTTCATTTTCTTATTATGTTTATTCTTCATCATCGATATTTTCATTTCTTGTTATTCTTATTCTTCTTCCTATTTTTTATCCTCTTCTTCATCTTTTTTGATCTTCTTTTTTCTGAACTTTTTTTTGTTGTTCGTCTTCATCTTTTCATATTGTTTCTCTTCTTGTTATTCTTTTTCTTCTTCTTTTCTTTTTACTCTTCAACCTATTATTATTATTATTGCTATTATTATTCTTTCTTTTGGTTTTCTTATTCTTATTCTTCTTCTTATTCTTCTTCATTTTTATCATTATTTTCACTTTATTGTTATCTTCTTCCTCTTCTTTTTTTTCTTGTTCTTCTTCTTCTTCATTATAATGATCATCATCTTCTTCTTTTTTATCAACTTATTATTATTATTATTATTATTATTATTATTATTAGTCTTCTTCTTATTAATCTTATTTTTCTTCTACTTCTTTTTCTTATCCTTCTTCTTCTTGTTCATCTACTTCTTTCTCTTCTTTTTTGTTCTTTTTTTTACTCTTTTTCTTCTTTATTATCATCTTATCTTTCATCCTCAATAATAATTTCTTTTTCTTCTTCTTCTTCTTCTTCTTCTTCTTCTTTTTAATTTTGTTCTTGTTCATCTAGTTTTGCTTGTTATTTTGTTGTTTTTATTCTTTTGTTTATTCTTCTAATTATTAATCTTTTTTTGTTTATTCTTCTATGTATTCTTTTTCTCTTATATATTTCGTATACTTCTTCTTCTTCTAATTTTCCCTCTTATTTTTCTTCTTCTTCCTCATCTTTTTCTTCTTTATCATCTATTCTCCTTTATCTTGTTTTTTTTCTTCCTTTTTAATTTTCTGGTTTTCTTCTTCTTATACATCTTCTAGCCCTTATTATTATTATTATTATTGTTATCATTATTCTTATTCATATTATTATTTTCTTTTTCTTTTTATTCACCATCTTCATCTTTTTCTTATTCTTAAACTTCATCTTCTTATTTTCTTCTTATTTTTCTTTTTCTACTATAACTACTTCTTTTTCTTCTTTTTCATCATCATCATCATCATCATCTTTTTCATAATATTATTCTTTTTCTTCCAATTTCTAATCTTATTCTTTTTCTTCTTTTTCTTTTTCTTCCAATTTCTAATCTTATTCTTCTTCTTCTTATTCTTTTTCTTGCCCTTTTTCTTTTCAACTTCTGCTTTTTTATCTTTGTCTTCTTCACATTGTTTATTTCTTTTTATTATTCATCAGCTTCTTCTTCTTCTTAATATTCTTTTCATTTTTTTCTTCTTTTTCTTCATCTTCCTTACTCTTATTGTTCTTCTTCTTCTCCATCATTATCAACTTCTACTTAGTCATTTTCTTCTTCTTTTATTTCTTGTTCTTCCTCTTCTACATCTTATTGTTCTTATTTTTATTCTTCTTCATATTATTACTAGTATTATTATTATTTTTTATTCTTTTTTTTCTTCCTCTTATTCTTCCTTATCTTTTTCATCTTTGTATACTTTTTATTCTTCTATTTAGTCTTGTTCTTCTTGTTCTTTCTCTTGTTCATATTCTTATTCTTCTTATATTTTCTAGTACATATTCTATTTTCTAGTTCTACTTCTTTTATTTTTTTAGTTCTTCTTCTTCTTTTTCTTCTTTTTCTTCATCTATTTACTATTCTCATTCTTGTTCTTCTTCTTTGTCTTGTTGAACTTTTTCTACGTCTTCTTGTTCTTGTTAAACTTGTTTTTAAACTTTTTCTTCTTTTTTTTATCTTTTTCATATTGTTTATCTTATTCTTCTTCATTTTTTTTTCTTCTCTTTCTTATTATTATTATTATTCTTTTATAACTTATGCTTCTTCTCAATTTTATTTTCTTATATATTGTTCTCTTCTTCTTTTTATTCTCCTTTTTTTTCTTATTCTTTTACTAATTCTTCTTCTTGTTCTTATTATATTTATTTTACCACTTATACTTGTATTCTTTTTTTTCTTTCTATTATTCTTCTTATCCTTCTTGTTATTCTTATTATTCTTTTCTTTTTTACTTCTAATTGTTACATTTATACTTCTTATTCTTCTTCTTCAACTTCTTATTTTTCATCTTTTGTTTCTTCTTCTCTATCTTCTTCTTCCTCCTCTTCATCTTCTTGTTTTTCATCCCTTGTTCTTCTTTATTATCTTCTTCTTTAACTTGTTCTTCTTCTTATTTTTCTTCCTCTTCTTATTTTTCTTCATCTTCTCTTTTTCTTCATCTTCTACTTTTCATCTCCTTATCCTACTTCTTCTTCCTCACTATCTTCTTATTCTTATGTTCTAGTTCTTCTTTTACTTATTCTTCTTCAGCATATTCTGTTCTTCTTCTTGTTGTTTTACTTCCTTAGTTTATTCTACTTTTTCTTCTTTTTCTTTTTTCTTCTTCTTATTATTCTATTCATCTAAATCTTCTTCTTTTTGTTGTCATCATCTTCTTCTTTGACATGTTATCCTTCTTCTTTTTATTCTTTATCTTCTTAATTTTCATAATCATCATCATCATCATCTTTATCTTCTTATTCTAATTCTTATCCCTCTTTTTCTTCTTCTTCAACAAAATCAACTTTTTCACCATATTCTTTTTATCATTATTTTCTACTTCTTGTTTTTATTTTACGTCTAGTTCTTATTATTATTATTATTCTTATTATTCTTCATGTTTTTCTTCATATTCTTATACTTCTTAATCTTTTTTTTTCATTTTTTTCATCATCCTCTTGTTATTCTTCATCTTCTTGCTCATTATCTTCATCATCATCATATTTTTCTTCTTTTTCTTTTTTTACCTCTTCTTCTTCTTCCTCTTCACCCCCTATCATCTTTCTTATCATCATCATCTTCTTTTTATTATTTTTCTACTTTTTGTCTTCTTCTTGTACTTCTTCCTCTTCCACTTTTTCTTTTTCTTTTTTTTCTTCTTCTTCTCTTGCCTCTTCTAATTAATCATATTATAGTTATTCTTCCTTTTTTTCTATTTCTTCCAATTCTTATTTTTCTTATTCTTCTTCTTCTTATTCTTCTTCTTCTTATTCTTCTTCTTCCTTATCTTAGAATTTTTCTTTTTCTTCTTCTTATTCTTCTTCTTTCTTCTTCTTCTTCTTCTTCTTCTTTATTTTTATTTTCTTATATATCCTTTTCTTTTTATTTTTATTCTATCTTTTCTTCTTTTTCTTATTCTTCATATTTTCCTACTACTTCTTATTCTTCTTTTTTTTCTTCTTTATCTTTTATAATGTCTTTTCTTCTTCTCCTCCTCCTTCTTATCCTACCTCTTCTTCATATTCTTCTTTGTTCATCTATTTCTTTTTCATGTTCTAATTCTTCTTATGCTTATTCTTATTCTAACATAAATTTTTAATGGTGTGAAATAATTAGGACTTCATGCCTTTATTTGTTTTTAGACCATAAAGGACTATAGTGTTAAGAAGTGGCTATTGATTGGTGATGACTTCTCATTTTATTTTATAACTCTAGCACTATCTTGAGGCTGTGATATTGATAATGATATCTTTTTGAGTTTTATTAAGACATAATCCTAAGAACTAGTCATGACACAGTTTAGGTCTTTTGTGTGTTGGTTATGGTCGTTACACTAATAAATAGTTATGGAAAAAAAAGTTTTCTTTTTTATTTCTCAAGTGTCCACTACATTGTGGGTTGCTATGATTTTTACATTTTCTTCTTTCATATCTCATATATCATGTTTCCACAATACTTCTTGGGTACTATTACATTGGCAATTAGCTTGAGCATATAATTCATGGTTATGCTTTCCTTTGAGGGCAAGAATCAGGGTCTTAGAAATGCTTGTACTCATATAATGTCCTCTATGGTATGTAGTATCTCAAAAGTTGTGGCTTTGAATAATTTTCATGGCTTTGACATGAGTAGTTGTGGCTCTATAAGTTTCTATAGCTCAAAAGTTATGACTTTGTAAAAACTTTGTAACTCTAACTTAAAACTACCCGGCCATATTAAATGCAAAGTAATGGTACTTGGATTTGTTCATAACCTTGAGCACAAGTGGGATACTTGATTGCTATGATGAAAAATTAATATTATAGTCATTTATATTTTTTGAGCTAGGTTTAGCTATGATTCCTTGATAATTTCATAACCATTGAAAATATGTCACATAGTAGAAGATGATGCTAATGATTCAATATTTACCAATGTAATAGACAATTTTTGTGTGTCATGAACCTGCCAAAGTAGGATCGTGACACACAAAAATTATCTCGACGAATTAGGTATTGTTTTGACCAAGAATAAATACAAAAAATAAGTGAGATTCAATGATTTACCCCTTTGTTAAACAACTTTAAAATCCTATTGATTTTATGATAGTTCATCAAAACTCTTAAAAAAATCAAATTTATGCAATCAATACACATTATCTTTGTTTCTATATCTACACATCATTATAAACTACCAAAATACATAGGAATATTTAGTAGTTTAAATAATAAATACAACCCTTCGAATCTTAATACATGAGATGAACCAGCATGTGAAAATCTTTAGTTTAAGCATGTTAATCATTTTGATTATGATGCTCACAAATTCGAAAGAACAAATATATAGAAAACCAATCCATATGTACTATCTAGATGAACTAACCTTAGATTAATATGGGCGTTAAGTAGTATGCCTTACCTAGGAGTTTCATCATATTATAGGCACCATTTGTTGTCTATGGTGAATGTTAAAAAGTATGTCATGAGGCACATGCAAGTGGAGATGACTCATTCAGTGGTATTAGCCTATGAATCATTCCCACTTGTACAATTTTAAGGGTAAAATTCTTGAAAAGATATATTTAAATACACAAGATTTAGTATCATTTTATCTTAAGTCATTAAGACAATTAGATATTGCAGAATAACAATACATACTTAAAGTAATTGTTGAGGGAAATTGATGATTGATTTGAATATGTACCTCTATTCTCCAACCTCTACTTATATTAAAGATACGAAATAATTTGGAACTAATTGTGTTTGTGTTTTCAGCTTTGTTAGCACTATACTCATGATAATGAATATATATCTTCTCTTAATTTTAATATCTGGAAGTCATACGAGAGTAAATTACATGCAAGCCTATCACCACTTTACTAGGCTTACCCATTTATATGAGTCTCATAACATACCTATCACTTATCGCCATTTAGCACAATTGACACATGACTTCCACACTATGATGAAACTCATAGGTTTGACATTCTACTTAACCCTCACATTACTCAAAGGTTAGTTCTTCTAGAAAGTTTAAAATGGATTGGTTTTAAATATATTAGTGCTTTTGACTTCATAAGCATCATACTTGAAATGATTAACTTACCTTTACTTCAGGTATTCATACATTAATTTTTCTCATGTGTCAAGATAACAACTGATACCACTTCCTTCTAACCATACCATGTAAGTGTATTTTGTGATTTAATTTTTACCATCCACAATGACCAACATGCAAAAACCTATTTATTCTTCAAAACCTTAATTTTTTGTTTGAATTTTCAATCTTATCTATCATAACCAAACACAAACATAAACACAAAGATACATTCATAAATTTATTAATTAATCATAATACATTATATTTCCCCAATCATAGAGATCAATTTAGTTGGACATTAGAAAAAAAATTATGTGAAATTTATTGAGCGACATCTCATGGATTTGAGGGTTCTCAATGAATGCCCAAGTGAAAATCTAAAAAAATTGTTTCCCTTGGATTTTCCTCAAATGGAGGTCAAAATACTTTTCCTAAGGTTCTTGGCATCATGGTTTCATGTTTCCCCCAATTTATCTTTTTTTTTTTCATTTTTTTTCTATTACTTTTATAATTTGCCTAAGGTTCTTGCTCATTTGACACCTCTATGAAATATGTCAATTACCCTTGATGACTACTTTAATTATGTATTTCTATTCTCTGACTTCTATTATCATATGAAATAATATGGTGATATACATATTTAAGCTTTCGACTTCATAAGCAACATGCTCATGATAATTAATATATGACTTTCCAAGAATCTTACCAATAGAAATCATACAAGAGGTAATGACTCACATAGATGTCATTACCATATGGAATACCTCCAACTATGTGTGTCTCATGATATGCATGTGACTTTCTAAATAGCTTGGTTATTATTGAACTTCATTATAGAATAGAGGTAAGACTATTATGAAAAATTCTACTATACTAATGGCATAAAAGATGGTTCCCTCATAGCTATCTCCTTGAATGCTTAAAACTAAAATGACAAATCATACTGGCTTAAGGGTCATTCAGAAGTCCATACTTTTTAGGAAATTCATTAACTACTCTTTATGGTTACTTCATATATGTATTCTTATTCATGATCTCATATATCATAGTAACTTAAACTGATGTTATATAAAAAGTGTATGTAGTATTGGATGCATAAGTACCATACTCATAAAATTAACATATTTTTTTCTCTCAAATCTCTCCAATAGAAATCATATGATAGAAAGTAACTCATTGGACTATCACTATCTTATGAGTCATCTTCATTTATGTGTAACTCATGGCTTATCTATCACTATCTACCATGATGACATATGATTCATACAATAAAGGTAAAACCCTTAGAAAAAATATTATTTAAAACCCCCATATCAATTATGGGCTAGTTCTTCTAAGATATGTATAATGGATTGGCCTATAAATGTATTCATGCTTTTGACTTTGTAATCACCATACTCATATGATTAACATTATCTCAATGTTAGCTTTTAATTTATAGAGTGGTCGTGCAACACAATTGAAATGGTTGTCACTTTTTTCCTCTCATTAGGCATGAGTGTGATGAGTAGCTTATCTCTCACCAACCATCATGATAATATGCACATACCCACAAATAGTAAATCACTAATTTGGATTCTTTATAAATACCATATCTATCAATAATCAAACCACAATATAATCTAAGCATAAAAATTATTAATTAAGTATTCACAACACAAAATAAAATATACTAACCTTTGACCTCAATTTAGCTTGAGATTGGTGAAGAAAATTTACATGAGATACTTCAAAATACATGTTGTATAATTTTGGATTTTTAATAACAACCTTCAGAAGTGTATATGAAAGAAGCCCTAGGATTATAATTTTTATTCATCCATCTCAAATTTACCACTAGGTGAGAGACAAAAATTACACCCCCATTAGGATTTATAGTTGTGTCTTGAATTACCTCTTTGCTCATGAATCTCTACTAAGTTTGGGTGAATTTGTGATTCCCAAAGCCTAATTTTTAATTTATTTCTTGTACCTTTGAATTCTTTTTTAAAAAAAAATCTTTCATCTTGCACTTTTATACTTGAATGGATGGGAGTGATGTCTACATAGAAAGTCACACCATGAAGGAATGTCATGATTTTGGCTTTTTGTATCTATAACAGAAAGTCATTACAATAAGAATGAGTCATTTTTTTATCTCTTTCTTTTTAGATTAACTTAATATTGGGAATGAAAATGGCTATATATTTCATCGCAATAACCCAAATTAATGGTTCTAGGAATGATTTATAGCATTGGTCTTTATCTTGCATCAAGTTTTTATGGAATTGGGAATGACCTAGAGATGTCAAATGGACCGTGTCATGCCAGCATGGCCCATTTGAGCGAGGCATGGTCGTACCACCATATTACACCGGAAATGACATAGTATGATTCATGTGTCATGCAAGGCATGACATAGCAACCAGCTAGCTAGCATAGCACGGCACAGTGGCACAATCAAGTGTAAGATCATTATGGACCATGCTAGAACATCCCTATCAAACCCATCGCATGAAAATGCAATGGGTCGCTAGCTTACATGGTTAGCTAATTGCAATCGGCCACGTAAGCAAGATCCAACTTACATGGCTAGCTTTTTTTTAAATACCTCATCCCACCAGGCAGTTACCCCATGGGACTTGACCCATGACCCATAATTGCTCCTAGGTCCTCGGGTTGGTGGACCATGCCATTAGGCTAGGCACACATGTCATACTAAGTCGAGCACAATGCATGACTCATGCTGGTGCAGCACGAAATGAACCATGTCATGGGGTGGCAGGTCCAGGACTAGGCATGGTTCTAGACCATGTCTTTTCGGGCCAAGCATGACCAAACCGTATCATGACATGGGCCATGCCTAGTTTTCTTAGCCTGGTAACACCTTTAGAATGGTCGTGACTATCTATTTTATCTCTATATCATGAAGAGATAGTATTGGGTGTTAGAGAATCATCATGGCTTTTGACTTAGTGTTGGTGACTTTGTAATAAGAAAGTCATAGTACTAGAGGATAATATGACTTTTAGCACTAGTGGATAGAGATAGCAATTGGACCAGATATCCTAGGCACGACATGAAGCAAGGCACAATTCAGTCATTCTTAGAACGACATGATTTAACCATGCCTTGATGAGCTATGAGCCAGCCTATGGCATAGCTTAGGTTGTGTTGGGCCAAAGTTTCTAGCATGATAGGTGCAGCGTGGCATGATAGGTGCAGCATGACATGCCCCAACACAATGGCCATGCATGCTGGTGTCAACCTAGCTGGCCAAATAAGCTAGCCTAATCCTGACCTAGGCTAGCCTAGACCTGACATAGGCTAGCCTAGAATGAATAAGGATAGTCTAGACTGAAACCAAGCTAGCATGGACTGAACTCATGATAGCCTGGACTGAACTCAGGATAGCCTGGAATAAACTAGGCATGATCCAGTATGGCAAGACCCAACATGATCTAACATTACTTGACAATACCCAACTAAAAGGCATGTCAATGAGCTATTACGAGCTACCCATTTTTAGAGTCATTCCATCATGACATGGCCCATTCTAAAAATGTTGTTGGTTTGGGCATGACATGATAGCCCAAATAGGCATAAAAAATGTGTTGTGCCAGGACAACATAACCCATTTGAAACATTTATTAGTTGGGCACTTGGATGTTGTAACATAAATTAATGTCAGTGTCATAAAAAATATTACGAGCTAGTTTGGATGAAACTCTAAGAAATTTTTTGTAGTTGAACAGAATATATTACACACTAAAATGATTATGTCAAGAAGATGATAAAGTTATGGCATAGAAAGATTATTGTGACTATTTGTGTAAATTTTTGACTGAGAATAAATAATAAAACTATCTTATAAGCTTAGTGAGATATAATAAAGTCATAACACAAAAAATATTATGACTTTACATGACTTTTTACTCTCCTCTTTCTCAACAAATTAAATAAGTCTCCTATTTATCATGAAAATCACTTAATTTTACTATTATTCATCATAATCAATCAAAACTATAATTAATTAAAATGTATTTAAAATATTTTTCTATGCAAGAATTCATTATATAATCACTAAAATAACTAGTATTATTCGGTATTTGGCCAACCAAATTACTTCTCACAAAAAATTAATTGCTAGTCCTTAAGTAAGTACCCCTCATCTATATTTAAAGAATGGTTTTCTACTCACTCGAGCAATTGTTAGCATAGCCATCCTACATATCTAGATGGTAAGGTCACTTATTTTTATAGATATGTAAATAAGTCTTGATAGAGTTTGAGTTCCGTGACAAAATTTTTACGAGTAAAAAGTTGTGCAAGATGATATGTGTGAGCGAGTATATTTATTTTATCATACCATCTAGCATTATATTTTATGTCCTTAGCTAGACAATCAAAGAGTTGTTACCTTCATCATTGATCTTAATTATACATGCTAGCTTTATTGTATAATCTCTCATTTTCTCTTTCTCCCATGAACTTGTTATCATCATTGAATCATATTCTATTATTTCCCCCGTGGGGCTTCCTTCATTTGTTTCTTTTTCCCACGATGTTGCTAATTTTTGGATCATCATGGCTTCATACTTCTTGGATGTCATTGCTTTATTGAGCATCACAATTTTTTTTGGGCTTTACTTTGAACCTTTTTCTTTATAGATCTCCAAAGTTGTGACACTAGGGTTTTCTACGCCTTCTTTCTTTAGATTTTGCATCTCTAAAGTCATGGTGCTAGTCGAGGCTGCAACTTTCATTGTTGTATCGAATTTTTCTACTTCTTTCAGATTATTGAAAATTATTATTAAAGACATGTCTTCCTCTCATTTTTTTCATTAACCACCAATTGGGATTCTACCTCTATTTTCATTATCAATATATTCTTTCAATCACCTACATTATTTTTTTCATGTAATTTTGATAAGAATTTCGGCATTTTTATTTCCTTTTCTACCTTTCAAAAATACTATTTTAGAGCTTTCTAAAGTCATGACTTTAAAGTAGAGATGTCAAATAGGCAATGCTGACATGGCTCTGAAAATGGGTAGCTCGGCATGACTTATTGGCATGCTTTTGATTGGGTCATGTCGGGTCATATTGGGTCTTACGAAGCTGGGATAGGCCTTGCATGGCTAGACCATTTAATTCTAGGCTAACTTGGGTTCAATCTAAGCTAGCCTAATTCATTCTAGGTTAGCCTAGTTCAATCTAGGCTAACCAAGTTCATTATAGGCTAGCCTGGGTTCAGTCCAAGGTAGCATTTTTCATTCTAGGCTAGCCTGGGTTCAGTCCAAGGTAGCATTTTTTATTTTAGGCTAGCCAAGGTCAAGCCAAGCTAGCCTAGTTTATTCCAGGCTAGCATGGGTCGAGACTAAACTAGCATGTTTGCTCAACCATGTCGAAATTAATTTGCACTATCATCATGTCGGGTCATACCATGTTGCAACCCCCATTCACAAATCATTAGTCTAGCATGGTCTAGGCTAGGTCATGCCATGGGCTAGCCTACAACATGTCCAGGCATGGTTCCATTCATCTCACTTTAGTCTTTTTAGTGCTTCGAGTAATCTTCATTCAATCATTTATTACACCATTTTTTATCAATACTAGGAGGTTGAGATAGGCATTTTGTTCATTGGGAATTATTACTTTGGAATATAGTGTGATGTTGGGAGATGTGGCTTTCGAAAATGTTGTGGTGAGAACCATGACTTTTAGAAACTTTGTAGCACAATTAGATCTTGCTCTCTTTATTCAACTTTCTCTATTTGTTTTCCCTCAATTTCTTTACTGCTTCTAAGTATAATTGATATGCACTTTATTAGATTTATCTCAATATCACATGTTGGTTCATTAATGCTCTTCCCCTTCATAGATAGTGCTAATTATCCAATTTAGTTATTTATACTCATCATTATAATATTCGTGTGCCCCGAGTTAGTCTCAAACCTATCAATACCCTCTTTAAGATGATTTCTTTATTTTTTCTTAGTTAGTAATTCTATCAATTTATCATTGAAAAAAGACTTTTCTTCATCATTTGAATGTTAGTTTTGTGAATTCAATCCTCCTTGATTAATGTGTTCCATAAAATTTTTCTCAAAATGTATTGCCACCTATCTCACATTCTATTACTTATTTCCATAGTTTCATATAAAGAATATTTGTGATTTCTCATGTTCAAATGATTGTGTTTGAGAATAATAGTATTTGGTCAACTCCCATATCTTTGTTTTAAAAACTATTGGACTCCTCTACTTGACAAAAAAAATCAAAATTCACAATTTCTTATGGTGGTAAAATGGTGATTTCTCTCATTCTTTTCTATTTTTATTCTTGGGCTTTTAACTTTTTAAGAAATATTTTCATATTTTCCTTTATCATGATAAATTTGTCAACTCTAATACTCTTGCTTAATTCTTCTAAAGATATAGTCATTCAAAGTTTATTAATTATTTTTTGATAACTTTTTAAATAAATAATATGTCCCCCCAGGTGATTTGTTCATAATCGATCTACTTGAGGCCACTTTAATTGTGTATATAATCATATAGTTTGGCCCATTGGAGAAGTTTTGGGCTTGGAAACACAACTCAAACTCATATTATGAGAATCTTATTAACAACTAATTAAAATGGTCCTAAGAATCTTACAAAGTCTCCAATTCCTCCTGAAATAATTGACTTATCTATCAACATAATTATAAGGTGATTTGGGGTAAAAAGTGGTAATTAAATACCAAATATTTTAGTATTTTTTGGTGGTTTTTGACTATGTATATAGTGCAAGCAGTCTTAAACCGACAACTTTACTATGGGGACATACTGGTCTATCTGAGTAGACGGCAGGACCTCAGAACATAATATAGCTTTGTAATTCGAAATATCCTAGGATTTAAAAAAAAAGTTACGAAGTAAGTTTTGCAAAAAAAAAAATTTTCAATTATGTGATAAGGATTTATTTTGTATGGGGGATTGATCAATTGGCACGTGTGTGAGAAATTTAAGGAATACACATAGCGGGGCCTCTTGCGCAACCCTCTCTAGGAAATGGGCATATGTTTCATTGTAATGGGATGTAGAGAAAATCCATGGCTCTTCCTAATAAGTAGAAGTGCCGGCATCTTCTTTTGTAGGAAGTGAAGTAGGAGGCAAAGGCAAAACAACAAGCTGACCTTAAGTTAGAAGAGCAAATCGCTATCGCTGTGACTATTCTTGGAAGACCTTGCAAACAATGGTACCAACAGCTATGAGTTCCATTTCTTTGGCCTATATTCATAGATTTGCTCACAAATTAGAGTGATACATTGATACATATTGACTGAAGGATGGTCATGTATGTTTGACCACTACTTAGGTCGAGTATACTATGAGAAAGTATCGATCGCATCGCCGAATTCCACAAAAAGATTTTGGATGAAATCTGAAGGTACAGTACCATTTGGGCTACATATCTCTCAATTGGCATGAGCTCCAGCACAACCCACCAAAAAATAAAATTAGCATAAATTGTTAATTTAAGATTGCATGCATTGTAAGTATAGAAAACTAAAAAATTAGAATGATTTCTTGAAATGAAAGTTTTGATGAATTATGATGACTTATAGTGAAATCATTATATTTTTGGAGGTAATTATTTATTTGATGATGATTAGTCCTATCGAGTAGTCTTTGCATCCATTCTTAGCCAAGACTATACATAATTATTTATGACACTTTTTTTATGTCATGACTCTAGTACCTCAATAACACAATTCTTTTACTATGCAATATATTCTTTTTATCTATGATAATATCTTGGAGTTGTAACCATACTTATCTCATAATATTTAATTGGTTACTACATTAATTTTATGTTATAACAACCATGTAGCCTACTTGTATAAAAATTCATGAATGATTTTTTAGCCCCACAATTTTATATTTACCAAATACCTTAATATTTGTAAGTCTAGAGTCATGGTCATATCATAGTGTCATGACTCTTGACAACATAGAGTTAAGGAGGGCATTACTCAAGTTGTAGCCATTTTTAATGCCCCATCTTTTTTCTCTCATGAGAAAGCAAAGCCATGACCACTTCATAACATAGTAACTTTTTGGGTATAGAAAGTTCAAAAAATATTCCAAAGCAATGGCCACTTCTCAGCACCATGTTTTTTTGGGTATAGAACTTTTAAGAAGCATTGCAAATCCCTAGCCACTTCTCAACACCACAACCTAGAGATCAATAGACTAAAGGCCAAAGTCACAATATCATTCTAATGTAATGACTTTCTACTTTGAAAATACCTAAGTATACAAGGCACAGTAAAAGTGAGGACCAAAAGAGAGGGAAAGAGTTATGTTCTTATTCTTCATCTTCAACTAGGCACAACAATAACCCTAGAGATAATTTTTATACTCCCTTAAAAATCCATGATCAAGTAAAGTATGCCAGATCAATACTAAACCCTAGAGTTGAGAGCCAAAACTTTTAAACTCTTTCTATCTAGGGTAGAATCAGAAATTTAATTGAAATAGCATGAGAAATTAGGCTTTTAATCCTAGATTATCAATTTTAGGTCAATGATTTAAGTATTTTGATTTATGTGATATATAGATATTTGATTATAAATGCAATGTTTGATTTTTAATATGGAATGGATATTAATATAATTAGTGATTTTATTGAAATGAAATTATGATTTGATTATTTGTAGGTTTTTGAATGTTGTCATGGTGGATGATGATAGGTATACCATGGAACTCACTCATATATATATGATAGGAAGGAAAGGATAGCCCTTCTAATTGTAAAGTGTGACACAAACCTATACTTTAAACCTGAAATTTAGGTATTTAAATCATTGAATTTAGTGCTTATGAAATCAAACGTATGAATAATTTTACAATTTAATCTATTGTACATGTCTTAGAAAAGCCATCTCTCAATTAATATGAGGATTTTATAGAATGTTCATCTAAGAGTTTTACCTTTAGTATGAAAGTCATATCATCACTATAAATGATGATAACATGTAAATCATATGATATATGCAAGTGATTGTGACTCATGAGGTGGTCAGAATCTTTTGAGCTACTTTCATTTGTATGGTTCCTACATATGATATTCAAGGGAAAGGCATATGTTAATTTTGTAAGTATGTCAGTTATTAAACTGAAAGTTCAAATACTTTTAAGACCAAATTAGTTCATAGTCATTGAGACATTGGAGGCTAGAGAATAAAAACATAAATATAAAATAACCATCAAGGGTAATTGACAAGATTCCTAAAAGTTTTGGACTTTTGAAAGACACTCCATTAGGAATGATATGTTATCTCAATAGCTATGAGAGAGGCATCATTGAGATATGCTCAATAGTGACAAGTATCTTGTATATCATAAGTAAAAAGGTTATTCTGATAAAAATTCAACTTTTATTTTGTATCCGAACTCAACACAAACTAAACGACTTAAACATGCATCATATGAATGAAAATATGCAAACACTAAAATCTAAGATTCTACAAAAATCCTATATTAAATTATCTACTAGGATAATGTTATTTCATTATTATATGATCGAACTACCAACACAACCCCTATGAGATCAATACATGGATAAAAGTCTTTTTTATTATTTATACAATTGGTGTGCTTGTGGATTCTTATTGATGATATATCATCACCAACAAGCTTTTTTGATACTATATAACCAATAAAATTGGGTAGCATAAAAAAGTCATAATTCGTTTTTAACATTGTCGTAGCAAATTATTTAATTTGGTTAGTCAGCATGAGTGACATAATTATATTTGAAAAAAGATAATAGTCCCAAGGTGATGATGGGAAAGCTATCAAATATTCCATCTACCACCACAAATTAAGAGATTATTGATGACCAAAGATGATGAATAGTTATTTAGGTATTCAAATGAAACTAGTGGATGCAAATTAATTTGAGTTGAAATCTAGTCTAATAGTAATTGTTTAGTAGTGCTAGCACAATGGGAGGATATGAGAGGATATGAATGTACATATCACAATATTTTTGGAGTTATGTGACATGTTGAAGTTGAATGAAGTTACTCTCAATGCTATCATATTATATGTATTTATATTTTAATTGAGGGATAAGACATTAAGTTGATTTCAATGTTTATCTCGAGGTTGTATTAAAAGTTAGGATGAACTTGTGAGACCTTTTTGACAAAGTTTTTTCCACCTCAAAATGCCTAGAAATTGTAGAGTGAGATAAATCAATCCCACCAAGATGAGTAAAAGAATTTATATGATCCTCGGGGCCATTTTAAGGAATTGCTGAATATGTGACCTCAATATGAGTTTTCTTTGTGGTTCTAAGTCGAACATTCTTACAATGGGTTAACTTATATGATGAGGTGCGTGATTGATTTAGTCATGAATTGGCCAAATATGAATAAGTCAATGGAAAATACAAATTATATGTTTAAAGAGCTAGCAAAAAAACAAATATCAAACTCTAACTAATCTCTCTTTGAAAGAAGACAAGACATAGTTTTGGAGTTGGATTAATTTACCTCAATCAAAGTAAATATGAATGCTTTTCTAAAGAAGTTTGAAACCAAAGATGAGAAGAAAAGAAGATTAGGCTAAGTCATCATTTACAACAATATGAAATGATGAATTTAGATCTCATTTATCAAATGGAGGCTAATGAATTTCAAAGCAAAGGGTATTTATTTTGAACCAATAATAATATCTCTACACATTTCCATCTAAACATAATAAATTATGAAAAATTTCACATGAAGGCTATGAAAATGAGCAATTGAAAGTTGGGAAAGCTTCAAAGAACATAGACAATAATTTGATGAGCTAGAATATTTAAGGAGGAATGAGCTCTATTTATCAAATTTCAAGGGAGAAGTAAAGTCAGATATAGAGGAAAAGCTAAGCACAATATTAATAAAAACAAAAAAGGAGGAATTGCCATAAAGATAATCAACTGGAAAGGCTTGAAGCAAAATTAGATTAAATGATTTTGCTATTATGAAATATAGAGAATTAGGTTAAACAATTGGTATTATCAATGAAAGGGAAAAGGGTTAATGAATTTTGAAATGATATTGAGGTAAATTTGAAGAAGTGCTTATAGAAATTTCTTGGAAGTGAAAAAAAAGTTGTGGTTCCCACTCTGACTTTCTTAAAGGATGAATACTCCAATGCAACATCTTTCAAAGTAATGGCTCTTGTGGAGGTACATGCCTAGCTCTCACCCCTAGTTATAAAAGAAGGAAGTGAAAAAATACATTAATTACCCAAACATATGGAGAGAATAATATGAACCAAAATAAAGATAAAAATAAATTTTCAATGAATCTTTCATTTCCACAATATTTTAGGGATCAGAAATTGGATGAAAAATTTTAAAAAAATTAATATTTTCTGGAAACTAAAAGTGAATATATTATTTTTCAAAGTATTATCTCAGATATTGAATTATATAAAATTTATGAATGATGTAATGAGTAGTAAGAGGAAGTTGAAGATATATGATACCATGAATATGAGTAAGAAATATATTGAAATGATTAATAAACACTCCCAAGAAAATTGAAGGATCTAGAAAGTTTTATTATACATTGTAATAAGGGAATCATACATTTCGGAAGGCCCTATGCAACATGGTATCAAGTGTCAACTTGATGCCCTTGTTGATTATGCGAAGATTAAATCTCAGAAAAATTACTCAAATAACTTTCTCACTTTAAATGGTTGATTAGACATTCAAGCATCTAGATGGTATTGTCAAAGATATTTCAGTCAAGGTCAATATCTTTATTTTCTAGTAAATTTTGTTGTATTTGATACGAAGAAAGATCATTACATAATATTGATTTTGGTATAGCCCTTTTTGACCAATGGACAAATACTTATTGATGTCAAGAAGATGGAGTTCCCTCTCTATGTACCTGAGAAGCAAGTAAAGTTTAATTTTTATAAAGACTTATAAAGTACATATGATGATGAGATGAGTTGTTTGAGAATAACAATTTCTTTCATACAACAATACAACAAAAAAAGTTGATTTTAGATGGAAGGATTTGGTAGAAGACTGCTAGCCCATTGAATACGAAAAACATGATGTATGAAATGAACTATGGAGTTATAAAAGTGATGAATTGGAAGAAGATGAAGATGACATAAAAGAGATATCTTGGAGTAGTGAAAGCAATGAACTAAAAGATGAAGAGGATGACTACTATAAAGTTATGACATTCTTTGAAGCCATGACTTTGGAAGATTCTATTAAAGATAACTTTAAAAAGGCTGAGAAAAGAAGATAAACATTTAAACTATGTACAATTATATAGACAAAATGATGTGGAGAATTTGGAGAATAAATATAGTGCAAACACATGTAGAATACAAATTGGAGGCTGAGAAAATGAATGAGGAGAAAAAAGTTGAGACATAAATTCTTGAGGATTTTAAGGAAGAAAAAAATAAAATATTGGTAGAGATGAAAGCTATGAATTCAGCCAACACTGTGATTTTGGTGTTACAAAAAAAATTACAACTCAGAAGCTCAATGATAAAATTGTGGCATAACTTAGTGTTTTCACTTTGCTATTGAAAAAAAAATTCTACTTAAATGCTTAATGACAAAATCATATTCATTGATCAGTGTCATGACTTTGGTATATAGAAAAAGAATAAAAAGGTTAAAAACAAAGAAGAAGTCATGACATTTCTCAAAACCATAGAATTAAAAGATGTTAAGGCCCAAAGAATAAAATTCACATGGTGTGATGTTGCAAGAATATATAAGAAAAATAGTAGAGATGTAAACTTAAAGTCTAGCAAGGACTAAAGAGATTATCGATAGAGATGAGAAATTATTCATGATCTAGCTGAGGATGTTAAACATAGAGGTATCAAATAGGTCGGGCAGCCCAGGCATGGTCCATAGTCCAGCCTAGTTCAATACCTTGCTCGACACGACATGATCCAGAACCATGCCTCGTGCCGCGCTAGGCCACCACATGACACAGTTTGTGCCGTGATGGGCTGGCATGAGCTGTGTCTTGTGTCAAGCAAGGTATGACCTATGTTCCCCTAGCATGGTTTGGATTTATTTCTAATAGTTAGACCTAGATCCACTAGAAATGGGGCAAGATAAAAAATACGACTACCTTGTCATAAAGTGGTCTAATTATTTTAAAAGATCAGCCACATGGCTAACAAGTTTCTTTCACAGTACAAGTATAAGAAAGAATTCCATTCTTGTTAGTCTAGTATGATCATATAGCACGGTCGTGCCACCATACCATGTTGGGCCAATAGACCAAGCCACTATGCTTTACCTGGCATGACACTAGAATTTTACCATGTTAATGCCTGACATGACATGGTGGCACGACCATGTTAGAATGACACAACCTATTTGACACATTTAGTTAAACATAGTGCTGCTTTGGAGGCAAAATAAAAATTTTTTATTTTTCATATGGTGTGAGGTAATAAATACAATGGACCCATCACATAAATTATTGTACACATTTGATTCAACAATAAATATAGTGATGGAACTCAAATTTTTTCATGACTTTTAATATGTCTATAATGAGAAGTTATTCCACTATCTTGAGATACTATAATTAACACTCAAACCTAGTCAAAATAATAGTTTTTTTATGTAGGTGAAGTCTTTACTCGGTGATGAACAATAATTTTAGTGTCTAAGTTTGTTTGATATTTTAAATACTAAATATTTTAGTGAATTTGTGTATTATGTGTAAGAGAGAAAAAAAATGATAATTAAAACAAGTTCATGAAATATAAGTTTTGATAGATTATGATGAATAGTAGTGAATGATCATATCTTTAGAGATAATTATTAACTTGGTGATGGTTGGTCCTATCAATAGTTATAGCATTCATTCTAGACTAAAATTCTATATAATTAATCATGATAATGTTTATATGACAAATCTCTATCATAGCGGTAGCATAATCCTTTTACTATGCAATATATATTTATTGACTATAATATTATCTTAGAGTGGTAGTCAAGTACTATTAATATCATAACTAATATTTAAGGATTATGCTACTGATATGATAAAGTTTCGTCATTTAGGGCATTACAAAATTAAATTTAAATGCTTAAAAAATTTGTGAATATATAAAAATGTATGCATTTCAATACTTGAATGTAGTGTGTAAAGAATATCTCAAATTTTATTTTATTTTTTTTTTAGGGAATTACAAAATCAATCAAAATAGAAATAATTAAATCTCATAATAGAGAACCTAAATGGGTAAAAGTAGTTGTAAGATTTCTTCCATTATGAAAAAATATAATTATTCTATTTTGAAACATACTACATTAATATGTTAGTATGTTTCCTCTTGGTGGAAGTAATCACTATTACTATATTTGTTGTTATGTAGTAATTCATTATCAAAAAGATGATATATATATATATATATTACATCATTATTAAATCAAGAAGTTGGTATTTACTTGCATCTTATAATAAAATAATTAGTTTGTTTTCCTATAGTGTCACAGACAATCAGGTGGTGGGGAGTAAAACTATTATGTGATAAGATACATAAAAGACATCATTATTGATCTAGATATCTAGTCTACCAAGGTTAGTTATTATTATAATAATTTTAAAATTTTTATTTTGTAATATTTTTTTAACTTAACTATTCATCATGTATTTATAATTAATTATTAGTTTCAAGGGAACAAATTATATAATTAAATTGAGATTGATTAAGTGAAATTTGAGTGGGTTATATTGGTGCCCCAATTAATTATTACTCATGCATGACGAATTCATTAATGTCACATAAACTAACTTGTATTGCACGTTTATTGACAAAAATTTATTTTTTTATTTTATATATGTCTTTTTTAAGGTAAGTAATACAAGTTTTTAGTTGAAGAGATGATATGAAACAAATAAGAAATTGAGAATTTTAATTGTATGATTATTGTCTACTCTATTTCCTACTTAATTTTTGCATGCACACACACACACACATAATATATATATATACATATTATTTTGAAAACATTACACCTAGGTTGTATATTTTGTTGGTTTATGTTTAGTGGTAGACTTATTGTCTAGTAGACTTTTATATATTGCAAATGTATGAGAATTATGCTTTTTGTAGGTCTCAAGGTTTGGAAGATCAAAAGACTCATACTTGTAATGAATAATATAACTTATTGATATTGGATTTGATTTATACTAAAAGTTATTTCTGATTATTTTTTCATTTTCTTAATTTACATCTTTTATTCTATATTATAGATAATTTGGTATTAATTATTTTTTATTATTTTAAATAAAAAATTTTACAATGAGGTGAATTTATGAAAATGTATGTCCTTTATATTCTATATTATAGATAATTTGGTGCTTAGAGTTTGGCTTACGGATAGAAGATCAAATCATCAGTTCTTGTGGAGTATAAGTTTGTTGTTCATATTCTAGATAGAGCTAGATAACCTATCGATAAAATATTACTGCTAGATTTCAATAGGTCTATCTAAACTTTGGTTAATGGTAATGTTATAACTTTGAAAATAAAATATATTATTGTTTTTATAAATGGTGTTATTGTTATTCATGAAATACTTAATATTCACAAGAACTTATTAATTGTTGCTTTGATTCATAATGGGTGAGATCTAGAAATAGATTTTGGAACTCTATGAATTGGCTAACTTTATAAAGAATATGATGAATATTGATCACTGATTAAATCTATATCATATTAGTAAGGATTGATAATTTCCTCTTGAGGAAACTTATAAGTTTTGATATTTCCAAACCCTATAGATAGATTTTGTTCCAATCATTCAAATAAGTTACGTGAAAAGTATTAAGAAAATAATTATAATTTAAATGAATTAAATTATTAGTAATTTCATTCAATCAATTAGTATCCATAATCTTAATAAGAAAAGTTTAATTAGTGTTAAGTAATAAAAAGCACAAATTATATTTAAATGTGGGAATACAATTATAATTCTAGTGGTATGAATTATAATTAACATAGATTATCATATGAAATAATTTATATTTGGAGCCCAAGATCTTATTTAGGCCTTGATCACTTGTATAGCCTTATTGGGATGCCATAAAACAAGTCTTGAAGATTTTGTTTGTTTATTTAGAATATACATCTATGTAAATCAGGATATTTAGTTTAATTATAATCAATAATTTGATTTTATTAAATTGATTTTGATTCTATATTTATATATATTAAATACTTTAAATTTTTAATGAGATATTTAAATAATAAACTGAAATGCATAATTTAATTATATATTAAATGTTTAGTTTCTATTATAAATATAAATTTTTGTATGGCTCAATGATGCTACACCACTATAGCATCATCTTCTTCATGAATCAAACCTAAAAGAGAAATAATGAGAGACAATATAGGCATTAGTACATCAATATCAAGGTAATTCAGACATGAAGAATGTAATTGACACAAAATTATATTATAATATGCACATTTTCACAATATAAGTGTTTTGATTTAAAAAAAAAACTCCAAATTTGTATCTTAGGGATGGTTTTGTAGTGATATCATGCATGATAATTTGGATTTTTTTAAGTGTTTAGGTATGAGATTGCCTTGGATAAAAAGATGCAATTCGATTTCTGTTATTCAATTTAAAAAAACAACTCATCTATATTTACATTTCTAAGTTTACTACCGTAATGTCTTTGGATGAATTTAATTCAATGATGGTAATTTTGTATTTAATTTTTTGTTTGAGGATATAATTGTTTTTATTCTACAATAAATGAGGAAACCATTGATGGTGATGCTACCTATGGAGGTTCTCATGGAAAATAGAAGTGCTGAAACGGGTGACTAAAGATGATGACCTCACTTGTGAAGGTTATCATGGTGAACAACAACATCAAAGGTGGTGACATATGTTGCTGACATCACCTGTGGATATTGTCATGGCAAATGGTAGTGCTAGAGGTGGTGACTGAAATCGACAATGTTACTTGTAAAGGATGCCACGATGAACAACATTGCAGGGGGTGGTGACTATAACTGATGATGTTGCCTATTGTGGTTGATATGGCTAATGGTGATTGATTCTATGATAGTTGTGGCCATTGGTAGTGCACATGGTGGTGGTCATGGTGATAAAGACTATTGATGATGGAGAACACAACAAAATAATTCTAGTCTCGATCAACTTCAAATTCAGGTAGATTCTTCTTATTTTGACACTACTCGGGGCCATTACAAAATTAATTGGGTAGATTAAACCTAGTTAAGAGCACCGTCTCAAACCTTAAATTTCTTTATGGAAAGTCTAAGGGTATAGTTCCCTAAATATAATATTTCTGAGTTGTTCTATAGTTAAATATATGTGATGAATAGTCATCACATATTTGTAGCATTCTTATGGATGTTGTTGCATGTTATGGCATATAATTAAGTGTGTGTTTTATGTATTATGTTATAGTATGTTGTGGTATGATATGACATGTATTATGTATGTGTTTTATGTATTATGCATGTCTATATATGTTTGACATGTCAATGCATGTATACAAGTATAAAAACTTGTATGATAGTTCCAGGAAACCCACAAAATCAAACTATTTTAAAAAAACCATCAATTTTAAAATATCTAAGTAAGTGAGGGAATTCATTAAGAATGAATCCAATGGTTTCCATCACTAGTTTTAAAGTTTTTAAATTTGATTAGTGTATTTTTCTTGGTACCTTTCCCATAACGGACTAACTAGCTTGCAAGTACACTTAGCACAAACCACAATTGGATAAATCTATAGATTATTTAAATAAATCACTTCTCCATCTAAATGATTCATTTAAGGAACAATCATTTTAGAATTATAAGATGTTTTATTCTTAGCTATGAATAATAGCATCCTCTCAATATGAGTCACTAATACTATCTATATGATTGAAGACAAGTTATTAGTTTAATTTTGTTTGACATGATCTACTATCTAGAAAATAAGATTAATAGGAATTAGCCTATATGAACAAATAATGAACAATAGTCATCTTCACACCGAGTCATGCTATTCATGGTGTGTTAGATTATTGATAAATTCATTCAAGAATTATTGGAGAGAACCAATTCTTTTGATAGAATTCAAAATGATAAGCTAATTATAAATTTTTCTAGAAAATATATTTCAACATACTCATTGTCATTCTCAAAAAGAATAAATTTGATGAAATGAATTATATAGATTAGAAAAGAAATCTTGACAAAATCTCGACTACTTAGAACTTGAAGTTTGTACTCACAAATCTATGTCTAGATAAACTTCATCAAGGGGAATCGATGAGGAAGTCCACGTCATATGAAAAATAGGTAAAGACTAATGAGATGTCTAGATGTTATATTTTGGCTTCTATGTCAAATATACTTTAACATCAGCATCAGTCCATGACTATTTTTTATTACATTATGTCTAATTTCAAAGAAATATGTTGGAATTAGACACATTCTACTAGACAAATATCTATGAGAGATATGATAAATACTACAATGATTGAAATCACTCTAGCAAGGGATCATGTTCTCGAGATAATTGGCCTTCTAAATAAACTAGAGACCCTTAGAGCTGAGATTGATGTGGATTCTTAGATTGAAATTATTCTTCAATCACTACCAAGTATCTATAAGCAATTTTACTTAAATTATAACATGAATAGACCTGATTAAACTTGGCACAATTGCTTAAAAAACCTTATGAAGTATTTGTAGCTAAAAGAACTTATAGAAATAGATTCACCAATGGTTAAAAAGTGGGAGTAAAAAAGTAAAAAAAAAATAGTTTCATTGTAAGCAATCAGGATAATTGTAGAAGTAGCCACCGATTTATCTCGGGAAAGTGAATAGTCAAGGTAAATCTCAATTAATAGTAGTTAAAACATATTTAGCAGTGGAATATTCTAATAAATGGTGTATAGATACGAACACCACTAATAATGTCGATAATTCTAGAAAACTAGACAACTAAGTGATGAAGAAATTGATCTTCAAATGAAAAATACTATGAAGGCAACTATTGTTGTAGTGGGAAATTGCAAGCTTCAGTTTGAGAGAGATACTATTTTAATTTTGAAAGGTTATCTTTATTTAACTTGATTCAAAATATACTTGATTTTTATTTCAAGTTTAATTGAAGATGATTTTTTTTATTTAATAATTTTGTAATTATTTACTTGAATAAAAGATTGTATGTTCTAGTACATTAAAAGGCAACTTGTATGTGATTAAAATTATTTATGCTCTTCTGTAATAATGCAAGTCGAATAATATCAATACTTTACTTCATAAAAAATATATTTTTGATATGAACCAAACCACATAAAAGAAAATATCTTTTTGTTTATGTCATATAAATCTAAAATAAATTTTGAGATTGGTGAGCTTTGAGTTCATGGAAAGTGAAAATACTTCCATCATGAAATTCCTACTTAGAAGGAAAAAGGACCAAGTTGCCTTTGTGGCTAAAGGCTATACACCCAAGGAGCTACTAGAAATAGTTTATTCTTATTTATGTGGGCCTATGGCTATCCAATTAAGAGGTAATTTTGAGTACTTCATCACTTATTGAATATGTCATAAGTCTGATATCTTTGAGAAATTTAAAAAGTATAGGATGGAAGTAGAGTAACAACAGAATATATAGCCCAAAATACTAAGATCTGATCATGGTAGTGAGTTTCTTTTCAGTGGACTTAGGGACTACTTATTGAAACAAGAGATTGCATCTCGGTTGTCTACACTTGGCACTCATAATAGATTTGTTTGGTAAAAACAAGGAATGTGACTCTTATGGACATGATAAGGTCAATGATCAGTTATTAGGATATGCATTAGAAATGTTAGCTTATTTTTTAAACTTAGTTCCATCAAAGTCGATACCTACTACTCCAGCTGAATTGTGGATTGGTCATAATGTCACACCACCACTAAGAGAGAGCCCGAAGGGCTTCTAGAAACATGGAGAAATCTTTCTTTGCAAGAAAAAGTGTGAAAGGTTCTAGAGAATTAAAAATGTCAAGATCCTTTCAAGGCTTTAGAGGATTATAAAGTATCTAGAACCTTCCAAGGTTCTAGACACTTTCATTAACATGTATAAATTAAAATGTGGTCTTAATTTCAAACCACCAAGTTGTAAACTTTTTTAAAGTTTTAAATTCTTTTTTTTCTAGTGTTCTTTTAAATCCTCTTTGCTTCTAGCTTGTAGGGCAAGTAAGAGGAAAATTTAGCAACATTTGAGGGGTGAGTCATTTAAGTGCCAAGTAGAAGTTTGGTAGAAATACTATGTTTGTGACAGTTAGTATTAGAGCTAAGTTGCATGTTTGGAGTAACTCAAAACAAATAATGATAAGCTCTCATGGAAAAAAAGTCTCCAATGCATTTCAAGGAATAGACCTTGACCCTTATGTCAAGGGTGAGGGAAAGAATGATAAGTCATGTAATCTTCTTGCAATGTTGATGGTCAGGCAACCAAGCTAGAGATTACTATGGTAGACACCAAAGAAGGAATGAACCTCATGGATCTATAAATATGGAGAAAGCAAAGGATATCAAAGTACAGTTCCAAGACCATCAAAAGGGAATACAAAGTTTGATAGTCCCTATGGTATCATATGAGGAATTCATGAGGGTCTTGGATACGATAAACTAGTTGGAGCCAATGATGGAAGTCTTAACTAAGAATGAAGAAGAATTAAGGCAAAAGGTAACAACCCACAAAGCAAGAGGGTGAAGGTACCATAGCCACACAATTCAGGGGAAAATGAGATACCAAGGAGTTAGACAATTAATTATGCTACATGGAAAGGTTATTTGAGATAATAACACTAACTAATAATGTGACAAAGGTATCCACAACTACTCTTTATATCATTGATAATTTAATGTTATGGTGGTGTAAAAGATTCATGGAAATAGAAAGGGGATGTGCACAATATATTCTTAAACCAACTTCAAGAAAGAGATCAAAAATTAGTTTTTTCTAGAAGATATTGCATATATGGCATGTAAAAAAAATGAAATATCTCAAATACACAGTCAATTTGTGACTATGTCAGGGAGTTCTCTTCCCTAATGCTTAAGGCTCCTAATTTGTGAGAGGCGGAAGTACTCTTTAACTTTATGGACAACTTATAGGGTTGGGATGAGTATGAGCTGAGGTGAAGTGGTATCAAAGACTTAGAAACCACCATTATAGTAGTAAAGTCACAAATGAATTTTTAAAATAGAGATTCAACTCAAGACAAGCCGCCATTGAAGGGTAGTTATGCTAAAGTTATGGGAGAAAATGCCAAAGAATTATAATGCTAGAGAAGGACAAAGTGTGGCCTATACTAGAAAAGAGTGAAAGGGTTGAGACTAGCACAAAGATTCCAAGACAATAATTAATTATTTTTTTGTGATAAACCACTTTGAACACATGAATTTCCCAAGAAAAAGGCCCTCGGTGCTACAAGATGGAGATCAAGCAAGAAGGTGATGATGCACACATGGCATCCATACAATTGTTAAATGTTCTTAAGATCAAGCTAGCCAAGGAGTAGCCTAGGAATAGAGGACTCATGTACATGGAATCCAAGGTAAATGGGATGTAACCAATCATGATTGACACCGATTCAACACCTAACTTTGTCTAAGAGGAGGATGCAAGGAGACCAAGCTCTAGACATCTAAGATGGTAGGTTGGCTTAAGGTTGTCAACTCTACTGCCAAGCTATCATGAAGAATAAATTGTGGGCTAATGATAGAAATTGGGTCATGGGAAGGCAATGTTGACTTTACAATAGCAACCATTAATGATTTTAAGATGGTAATCAGAATGAATTTCTTATGCCAAGCAAATGTTATGCTCTTACCTTATCTATGCTTTATGGCTATTTTGAAAAAGAATATACCATGTATGATTATCATAATCATCAAAGGAAAAGCTAAACCCCATATAATATATGCTATGCAATTAAAGAAGGGGTTGAAAAATAATGAGATAACTTATTTGATATCTCTTAAAAAATTATATGATTGATCATACTAGTGATTTTATGCCTATAGAAGTCAAGGGGGCCTTAGAAAGGAAGACCATAAGATTGAGTTGGAACCGAGAATCAAATCTATTTCCATGGAGCCCTACAGGATGACACCCCTAGAATTAGAGGAGTTATGAAGGCAATAAAAGTGTTGTTAGACCCAAGATTCATTCAACTATCTAAGGCCTCATATGGTGCACCAGTATTATTCTAGAAGAAACATTATTGGTCTTTTTAGACATGCATTGATTATCAGGCACTCTACAAAGTGATGATAACGAATAAATATTTCATTCATCTTATTGGTGATCTATTTGACTAACTTGGTAGATCAAAATACTTTACTAAGTTGGACTTGCGATCAATATACTATCAGATGAGGATAATTGAAGGGAATAAATCAAAGACAACATGCTTGATAAGATATAACTCCAATGAGTTCTTAGTGATGTCATTTGATCTTACTAATGAACATACTATATATTTGCATGTTGATGAATAAGATATTACACCATTTTGTTGATAAGTTTGTGGTGGTATATGTAGATAACAGTGTCATATTTAGCATAGAGGTGTTAAACGGGATGTGCCGGGCTGGCCCGGTCCATTTTTTTCCGGCCCAGCATGGTTTTATGGGGGTTCAGCCCAGCACGCGCCCGCAGAATGATTCGCAAGGTTCGGCCTAGTCAGGCCGAACCCTAAATTAAAAAAAAATTAGGCTTTTGGTGCGCACCGTCATGCCGAACCCCTAATTTAAAAAAATTAGGATTTCGCCGCGCCCAAAATCCAAATTTTTAAAAAAAAATTAGGAATCAGGCGTGCCCGAAGCCGTAATTTTTAAAAAAATTAGGAATTGGGCGAGCCAGAAACCCTAATTTTAAAAAAAAATTAGGAATCGGGCGCGGCCGAAACCCTAATTTAAAAAAAATTAGGGGTTCGGCGCCCCCGTAACCCTAATTTAAAAAAATAATAATTTCGGCACGGTACCATGCCGGGCCAAGCACGACACAAGGCCCGGTTGACCTCAGCACGGCACGGCATGATCGTGCCGTGGTCGGGCACGACACTAGCACGGGCACGGGAAATTTTCGTGTCGGGCCGGCCTAGGCATGGCCGAATAATGTCATGCCTCGTGCCAAGACAGGCCGGCTCGGCCCGGTTGACACCTCTAATTTAGCAACATATTGAAAAAGTATTTTGATCATTTAAGTAAGATATTTTGACTATTAAAGTAGAATAAACTATATGTGAATATAGAAAAATATTCTTTTGCTCTAGAAAAAGTGGGCTTCATAATGTATCACATTAAAGATGAATAACTCATGATGGATGAGAACAAGACCAAGACTATCTAAATGAAATCTCCCAAATAAGATGCTATAATTAAGGTCTTTCTTGGGCCTAATTAACTATTACCATCAATTCATTAATACATATCCAGCAAGAGCATCTCCATTGATGGATCTTCTCAAGAAGAGTAATGCAAGTACATGGGTTGAGAAGTGCCAACAAGTCTTTTATTACTTAAAGAAGGCTATATTGGAGGAGTTGGTGTTGGCACTACCTAACTACACTAAGGTAATTGATGTACACTTTGATGCAGTTGGCTTTGCTATTGGAGAAGTTCTTGTGCATGAAAGACACCTTATAGCTTTTGAAAGTCGAAAACTCATTGATACAGAGAAGTAGTATAGGATCCAAGTGAAAGAGATAATATCAATCATCCATTGCTTGTTGACATGGAGACACTATCTATTGGGATCACATTTCATAGTATATATGAACATTGTTGCTACTAGTCACTTTCAAACCTATAAGAAACTAAGCACCAAGCAAGCAAGGTGACAAGACTTCCTAGATGATTTTGACTACACATTAGAGTACTAGCCAAGTATTTCTAATCATGTGGCTAATATCTTATTTTTCAAAACAAATCTAACATCCATAACTAGCCAACCCCAAGGAGAATTAATGAATATCATAAATAAGGGGTTGCAACATGATCTGATAACACTACATGAAAATTTATATTTAGCTAGGGAATTTTAGCTAGGGATCAATCCCTAGCTAAACATGGAGCGATAAGCTTGGGAATAATAAGGGATTTATGATTTTTAATTGAAAAAAAATTAGCAATGGATTAGCGACAGAAATTTTTTTGAAAATTCCGCTAAAAAAAGCGGGGAATTTAGTGGCGGATTTTGTGATGGATTAGCAACGAAAAATTTTCGTAAATTCCACTCAAGAAAAGTGGGGAATTTAGCGATGGATTTGTGATGAAAAATTATCATAAATCACACTCAAGAAAAATGGTGAATTTAGCGATAGAATTAGTTACGGAATATCATTTACTAATAAAATCCTGAACTTAGCGACGGATATAATGATAAATTTTCCCAAGCTAATAAAATTTGTAATTTAGCGATGGATTTAGTAACGGATTTTCTCTAGCTAATAAAATCCATAATTTATCGATTGAATTAGTGACAGATTTTCCCTAACTAATAAAATCCGTAATTTAGCGACAGATTTAGCGACAGATATTCCTTTAGCTAATAAAATCCATAATTTAGCGACGAATTTAGCAACGAATTTTCTCTAGCTAATAAAATCCGTAATTTATCGATGGATTTAGCGATGAATTTTCTCTAGCTAATAAAATCCATAATTTAGCTACGGATTTTCCCTAACTAATAAAATCCATAATTTAGTTATGGATTTAGCGACAAAATTTCCCTAACTAATAAAATCTATAATTTAGCGACGGATTTAGCGACTTATTTTCTCTAGCTAATTACATACTGAATATAGTGATGGATTTTAACAACAGAACTTCCCTAGCCAATTACATCCTGAATATAGTGTTGGATTTTAGTGACAGAAATTCCCTAGATAATTAAATCCAGAATATAACGAAAGATTTAGCGATGAAACTTCCATAGATAATTAAATTTGAAATATAGCGATTAATTTAGTGACGGAACTTCCCTAGGGATGGATTTAGCTCTAAAATTCATCAACCTAATTTTACACTCTGAAATAAAAAAATAAAAACTCATTTTCCAAATTAAGAAATGGGGATTTGAACCCGTTATCTCCACAGAGACAAAATCTCATGCCAAAATCTAATCATAATTAATAATAATAATAATAATATGAAGAATAAAATGAATAAAAAGAATAAAAAGAATAAAAAGAATAAAAAGATTTAGAAGATTGAAAAACTCACGGCTCTAAGAACTAGAGAGAAAAAGTTGGATTTTTAGAGAGATAAAACTTCAAGTCGTGCAAGAAGGCTAATACTTAGCCAAAATGGGGCAAAATGACTTCTTATTCAATAAGAAGTCTTTTGCAAGCTTATTTAAGGAACTTGCGATATTGAATCTGAGGTTTGAAAATAAAAATGGCATGGCACCAATATACATTCCCTCGGCAGATCTCGATAAAATTGCCGAGCCTTTCAATTACACCCTAATAAAAAAAATTTTACCTGGAAAACCTCTCGCGAAAGAATTTCATGAGTTTATAGAAACCTTGAAGCTTGGGGGTTCTATAAAAATTGTGGATTATGATGCTAAGCATGCAGTTCTTCAATGCCTCGAAGATGGAGATTTTCAAAGGCTATGGATGAGGGGTCAATGGATAATTAAGGACTTTTTAATAAGAATTCTAAAATGGATGATGGATTTCAACCCGAAAGAGTAGGCCCCGATAGCCCCGGTATCATTTATTTTTTATAATTTACCTCTCCATCTATACAGTGAGCAATCTCTCTTCATCTTGGCAAAATGTATGGGTAAACCAATAATGATTGATGAGGCCACTGCCTCGATAACTAAACCAAATAATCAAGGGATTTGCATGGAGTTTAATATTTTCTCACGGCCTCCACAGAAACTATGGATAGGCAACAATAATGAATAGGGTTTCTGGTGGTTAATTGTGCTTGAACATATCCCCAAACATTGTTTAAAATGTAATAGAATGAGCCGTGGGGAGGAGGAATGTATGAAGGGGATGGGCAGAAAGGATACATTGGAATAATATTATGATAGAGACAAGGGTAAAACTCCATGGGTTAAAAAAGTTATAAACAAAGAACTAATGCTACGTCAGAATACACACTCTTATAAGGGGGAAATGAATGTGGGTAGTGAATGGGAGGAGGAGAATAACACCCTACTGGATAACAATAAAAAACAGGAGGGGAATATGGGCAAAGCATACACGTTTAATGAGGGAGAGAGGGGAGGAAAAGAGCAAGGTCTAGAGTGGGCAGTGGTGGTATACAGCAATAAGATAAGGGGGAGAAAGTTGCAAAAAACAAAGAAATAAAAAAAAATTTTAGATAACAAAAAAGAAAACAGCAATATCTCTAAGGCATTTTCTCATCTAAATGCTAAAAATGGCATATTAGTAGAAAACACACTAATAGCATGCAGAAATAGGAGGAAAGGAAGGAGTGCCTTAAGAAAAACACTAAGGGAGGAGGAGCAAAGCTGGATGGATAATGATTATTTGCTGGATGAACCAGAAGAGAATGCCGATGCCAAGAGTAGTAACTTTTTTGACAGGAAGCAGGCAAGTATGGATGCGGGACCTCTCCCATCTCAAGGATGACTTGATATTAGAGGCTGAAAGAAGGAGAATGCAAACTAGAGAAAAATCTATGTAGGAAAAAAGGGTGATGGCATTGCACTTAGAGAAGATTCTAAAAATAAATAACAAAGAGGATGAAATGGTGCAAAATAGCTATAAAACTTAAATAGAAACACAAAAAATACTTGAATATAAAATATAAGTCAAAATGTGTAATGAGGGCCCAAGAAAAATCTATAATTAATGGTTAGTTGTTTATATTGGAATGTGAGGGGAGAAGCAAATACTCCCACAATGAATATAATTAAAAAATTGATAAAAAATCATAAAATCTCAATAGTAGCATTAGTGGAACCATTGACTAATAAAATCCACCTAGAGAAATATAAAAATATAATCGGGTTTGATTATGCTTATGCTAACATTAATAGTAAGATATGGCTAATGTGGAGAGAACATCTAGATCTAGAGATATTAGAAAAAAGGGGAACAAATTTTAAATTTTAAAATAGGAAGAACCTCTGAAGCAGTGATCTCCATTGTCTACACCAAAAATGCGAAAGAATATATGAAGAGCTTGTGGAAAGCAATGGAAGATATAGGAAAGAAAGATACTCCACAGATAATTGGAGGAGATTTTAATGTAATAAGAAGTTCAAAAGAAAAGCATGGGGGAAAGGCCCCGAACTCATGAGCTATGTTGTAGTTTAATGAAACAATATCTAATGCAAATTTAATGGAAACAGATCCAATTGGTTCAAAATACACATGGTGTAATAACTGGAAGAAAAAAAGTACAATATGGGAAAAATTAGATAGGGTGTGATATAATCCAACATGGATAAATATTATGGAATCCACTATAGTGAGGCATCTAAATAGAACTTGTTCATATCACAATATTTTACTTTTAACTTTTCAAAACAAGTTAACAAAAGAATATCACTTCAATTTTCAAAACACGTGGGGTTTACATGGTGATTTTGTTAATGTAGTCAAGAATACATGATTGGAATCAGTTGTTGGGAACCCATTGAAAGTTTTAGCAAATAAGTTAAGAAGACTGAAGGTTAGTTTAAGTATATGGAACAAAAATCATTTTGGTAATATTAATAAAGAGATTACAGAAGCATAACTTAAAGTAGAGGAATTGAAATTAGAGTATGAGCAAAATCAAGGAGAGACAGTTAGTCAGAAACTCAACACGGCAAAGGTGGAATTGAAACTTAAATTAAATATGAAAGAAGTATATTATGCTTATAGATTTCCCAGAAGAAGAAGAAATAAAGGAATAATTTTTTAGTATGAATAAAGATAGTGCTCCAGGACAAGATGGATGGAATACTAGATTCTTTCAAAGATGTTGGAAGATAATCAAAGAAGAGTTGATAGCAGCAATCAAATAGATTTTCGCAAGAGCAGATATCACAAAAGCATGGACTAGCTCATTAATACTATAGATTCCTAAATGTGAAAATCCGTAGAAATGTGAAGATTTCAAACTAATAAGCTTATGTAATTTGGTTTATAAGATATTAGCTAAAATTTTACAGAATAGATTAACCATAATCCTTCCAAATATAATATTAGAAGAACAAATAAGTTTTGTTAAAAATAGGCTAATGATGGAATATATAAGCTTGGCCTCGGAAATGATGAGAAAAATTGGAACAAAGAAAAGAGGACATAATGTGATAATAAAATTGAACCTATCAAAAGCATTTGACAAAGTAGAATGAGATATGCGATGTTACATTATTAGAAAATGAGGCTTCTTAGAAACTTGGATAGATCTGATTTACATATGCATTTCCAGTGTGTGGGTGATAACTCTTGTAAATGGGAAAAAAAGAGGTGAATTCATGTTGATAAGAGGTCTAAGACAAGGAGATCCACTATTCCCCTTGTTATTCAATATTTATCTGGATCTATTTATCATAGTTTTGAAAGAAAAAATAGAAAAAGAAAAAATTCTAATATTAAAGCAACCAAGAAACACTCCGTTAGTGGGATGTCTGGCATATGTAGATGATCTAATCATTTTCACAAATGAAAACAATAAATCAATAAGTATCCTAATAGATATCCTCCAAACATTTGAGTAGGAAACAGGTCAAATATTAAATAAATCAAAATGCCATTTTCTTATATCAAAAAAGACTTCTAAAAGAGTAGTTCAAAGAATAAAAAAGATCACAGGATTCACCCAGAGGAAGGGTGCTCTAATGTATTTAGGTTGTCCAATATACAAGGGTAGGTTGAAAGAAGAATACTTATGTTTTTTAATAGAAAAGATGAAAAATAAAATAGCTTGATGGAAAAAAACCTATTATGTTTTGGAGGAAGGATCACACTCATAGCATATATTTTACAAGGCTTGCTATCGCATATATTTATGTACATAAATCCATCAAAAAAGTTTATTAAAAAGCAGGAAAAGTAAATGTCTTTCTTCCTATGGGGGAAAAACAAAGAAAAACCAAAACTACATTGGAAAAAATGGGAAGACTTAAGTCGACCAAAAGATTAAGTGTGGTTAGGCTTGGTTAGCTTGAAAGATATGAGCAATGTGTGAGCCTGTAAAAAGTAGTGGAGAAAAAAAAGAAATAATAGTCTCTGGGCTAAATTTTTAAGAGCAAAATATAAAACAAAAAAAAAAGATTTTAAAGATTATGAGAAGGCTTCTAAAGCCTGGAATTTAATGCTAAAACAAAGAGATTTAGTTGACAATGACACTATATTTAAAAAGAGTAGGTGGAAATGGATGTTAAATGCGCAAGGCAATTTCACTATGAATTCAGAAAAAACAATTGTAAGAATTAGAACTAAACATCTACCCTTGCATAATTATATTTGGGAAAGCAAGGCACTTGAAAAGATAAATACTTTTATGTGGAAAGTATTAGAGAACGTGATCGTAGTAGATGGTAATATACAATCTAGGGGTATAAGGTTAGCCTCTAGATGTGAATGTTGCTCTATAGTAATGGAAAATGTAGAGCATTTGTTTTTGCAAGGCAAAATTGCCACAGATTGTGGCATTATATAGAAAACCGCACAAAGATTAAATGCAAAGAAGGCAGCTTGAAGACAAGACTTCTAAGCTACAAAGAAGGCAGCTTGAAGACTAGACTTCTAAGCTGCAAAGAGCATAATACAAGTATTAAAATGCTCACATGGATTAGAAATAATTTGCCACTCATAGCAATCTGATGTATAAAAGCTAGAAATTAAAGTAGAATCGATTCAATCCCTATGGAGAGAAAATATATCTTAGAGGATATAAAGAAAGAATTAATCAATCTATTTATTGCTAAACCTATAAAAGTCTCACAATTAGAAGCAAAAAGGGAAATAGCAAATCAATGGAAACTCCATGTGAAAAAAATAAAGTGGACATGGGTTCAAATCAAAAAATGGAATAAGCCATCAAATAGTTATCTAGCACTTAACATGGGTGACAGCTTTAATAAAGATATGGAAGATGTAGGAAGAGGAGGAGCAATTAGAAACATAGAGGGAAGGATAATAAAAACCTTGATAAAGAAGGGCAATGCGAACTCGGCTCTGCGTGCAGAAATCAGAGCACTATATAAGGGATTGAAAATCTGTAAAGGAAGTAACCTCAAGAATATACAAATCTAAGTGGACTCAAGTCTACTAGTAGATCTAGCTACAAAAAGATTAGATTTCTGGAGACCTGAGGATAAAGTAGAAAGCATTAGAACCCTAATGAAAGAAATGGAGGCTAACATAATAGATATATATATATGTGGAGGCGAATGCTTTGGCAGATAATCTCGCAAAAGAAGGGATGAGAAAGGAATATAAATCTTTCAAGGCTGAAATATATCTGAAAGTTTCAAAGGGCTAGGAGGCACTTGATAGAATGGGCTATCCGTATGTTAGAACACATAAAAATAGACAAGGAGGATCTCTACAATTTAAAACATAAAAGAACAAATATGATCTAAAATCAAATCAATAAAAATGTAAACGTATAGGTTCAAGGAGCCTGTGATGGGGAAATGGAAATAGAGTACTTAAAACATCAGCCCTTAAAAGAAAATCAAAATGGATAAGTTTAGTAAAAGAGCTCCTAAGAATGCAGGTATTTAGCATCCTTGTCTTGGGGGATGCATGGTCATGAAAAGTGGAATTTCTACATTTGGTAGTTTATATTCGTGCAGCTTCTTTTCCTGTGAATTGTGGTGTTGTTGTCGATATGTATAATATAAGATATGTAGGTACAGACATTCTGGTCCTGTGGGATTCCCGGTCAAGAAAGGTGGAATTGTAGTTTACAATTTTGGTTTTATAGCAGGTTTCATGGTCCTCTAGGATGCTTGGTCATGAAAAATGAAATTCTGTAGTTTTCTGGTCTTGTGGGTGGTATTGTGGTATTGCTGTCGATATGTATAATTTAATATATGTAGGTATAGAGAATTCTAGTTCTGTGGGATGCCCAGTCAAGAAAGGTGGAATTTAATATTCTGTAATTTGTAGGTTTGTAGCATGGTTGTTACTATTTGAAGGGTTTATAGAATAAGATGTACACAACATCCTGGTCCTGTGGGATGACTCTTGACTATGGAAGGTTTTTTAGTGTTGATGTTTTAATTAAAAGGTGTTATAAAATAAGATATGCATATATATAGCAAAATCAGATTGTATTGGATAGATGAAGATCCCTGTAATATGTAATAAAATAACTAACTTGAAGCTTGCATAGTATTGTTTTTTTGTGGCATATTGTACATCCTTAATATAAGGAGTAGTAGTATACAACCACCAGCTTCTGTAGGTGTAATGATTATAGTATCCTGGTCGCTTAATCAACATAAGGGGTAAGCCCTTGTAGGGAATATTGTTGTAGAGGCTTATTTGTTTGAATTTGGGGTGAATATTAGTAAGCAGGTGGTGGGGGTGATGCATGTTGCTGCTAGAAAGATGGTAGCAAGGAAGATGAAGAGATTGATGTATATTTTCTTGTTTGGTTTCTTTTTCTGAAAGGGCAGGTGGCATAACATAGGCAAAGTGAAGCTAGCCCAACTGGCAGATTTGTTTTGGTAGATAAAGAAAGATTGATAGAAGTAGAGGATGAGACTGATGCAGATTGTGATGGATGTTTTGTTTGTTTGTTATTGTATATTTGTTTTTCTGAAACAGAGAAAAAGGATGAAAATGAAGGAGCTCTAAAAGTAGTTGAGAGCCTCGTAGGAACAAGGAGCACATGAACATGATAGTAATTATTTTTTTTAGGTAGAATGCAAACAACAGGAAAGAGGATAGAAAAATCCATTAAGGCAGATAGGCAGCAACATGGAAGACTAGGATAGATGTTTGCTCCTACTAAAATTTATATGAATTAAACAATTGAGTAATATTTTTACTATTAGCTTTTAACATTAAGTTTTTATTAAAATAATAAATATAACTTTTTTAATTATCTTCTCACTTTAAATTATTTTTTGAATTTTAAAATTATTAATGATATCAAATAATATGAAATTTTATGCCTTTAAAATTATTTCATATTATCTTCGTAAAAGTTAATATGAATTCTAAAAAATTTATAATTATAAGATATAAATTTTTATATATTTTTTAACATTAATAGTATTTTATAACTCTTAGGCGAGTGGCTAGAAGACAAATCATCTTTTCATTTATGTCTTATTATATGAAGTTTGTTAATTTCGTACCTATTTAATATTTTTTTTATAAGGCTAAACATTTTTTTCTTAATTGTTTATATATTTATTGTTTAATTAATATTATAATAAAAAATTGTCAGGTATTTGTTTTTCATGTGTACCTTGCTACGCACACATTAATTTTGTTAAAAAAAATTTTGATAGTAAATAAAATTAATGAGTCTTTTTGATTTAATATATATATTATTTATTTAATATTTTAATAATTAAAAATATAAATAATTTGCTAATATATACATTCACTTGTCGAGATGCGATAATCTCTAACAAGTGAAGCGAACCTCCACATTTGGCCATCTATCTCTCGACACAGACGCATCAACATATAATCGATGTTTAAGTTTTAATTTGTTATTTGATTTGAGGTACGTTTTATACATGTATTCTTCATCATCATATAATCGAAGATTAAGCTTATGCGTATTGATTTTGTTATTTATTCTTTCCAAAATTCTTCTCCTTTATTCACTGTGGTTTGCTTGGATTGCATATATATACTTAATCATATACATACTTCATGCATTTGTGATATAATGCATTATCATTATGTGGATTTTGATGGTGCACAGTAAGTATGTCGAATTAATAACTACTTCAATATACAAAACTATATATAGTATACAAAAATAATATACATAAATATAAGTGTATTTTATATAAGTGTATTTAAACATAACTATATCTATATAACTATAAAAACAATATACATAAACTGTTTAAACATAACTATATCTATATAATTCACATTTCTTATATAAGTGTATTTTACTATATCTATATAAGTATAAAAATAGTATATATAAACATAACTTTATATAAATATAACAATGTATATTTAATATATATATATATATATATATATATATATATATATATATATATATAAACTATATATAAATGTATTTATTATACATATAACTATAAAAATATAATATATAACTATATCTTTAACTACATACATATGTATAACTATATGTGTATCATTATATATAAATATTTGTATATCTATGTAATACTCTATATAATTAAATATAACTATATTTGTATCTATGTATACATTTATGTATTCATATAATTTATTTTCTATATATTTATTTATAACTTTGTATATATATATATGTATAACTACTTATAACTACTTGTATGAATATATCTATATATAATTATAACTTTGTATGTACTTTTTGCTTGATCCTCTCTATTTTTCTTTGTGGGGTTTTTTTAAGGTTTAAGGCCTTGGGACCCCGGGTCAGAGCAGGTGAGGCCCCTCTGCCTCAGTAATATGATAGAGCGAACTGACACCCTGGGAAGCATATCTGGCATCCATGAGGATCGAACTCGTGATCATGAGCTAAGATTATTGGTTTTCTTTGTCAACTGGACTATCATGCTATTGGGTCTCTTGTTCTTTGTGGGACAACTAGACTCTATTGGTAGCGCTTGTAGTGTTACTTCGTGAAGTTGCATGTTCTAGGTGTGCAGTCTAGAAGTTTGTGGTGCGTCCAGCGATGATGGTAGATTGTTTAAGTGTAGTTGCATAGGGGAAGTGTGAATTCTGGGTATCTTGAAGCACTCTTGCATTGTTAAATTCTATGGGCACCAGACATCATCTAAATGGATTCTTTCTGCTGATGGAAACCCCATTGGGCACTCATTTCAGTCTGCAATCCATATGGAATATGTTAGAGGATGATATCATTAGGCATTTTTTACTCTCTCTCTCTCTCTCTCCTCCCCTCTTTTCTCTCTCACCCCCCATCTCTCTCTCTCTCTCTCCTCCATTCCCCCCCCCCCCCCACATCTCTATCTCTCCCCAATCTCTCTTTCTCATCCCCATCTCTCTCTTTCCCATCTCTCTCTCTCTCTCTCTATATCTATATATCTTGATGTAGGTGTCTTCGGAAGGCCATGTAATATGTGTGTGCTTACCTTTTTGTTGTAGAGTTATATGGAAAAAATATCAAATGATAGAGAAAAGCACATGCCCGTGGAATTGGCTTTAAGCATTTCCCAAGATGTTGCAAGTGCATTGGTAGAGTTACATTCAAAGCACATAATACAAAGGGACATAAAGAGAGAAAATGTGTTGATCGATTTAGATAGTGAGAAAGAGGATGGGAAGCCAATTGTGAAGTTGTGTAATTTTGATCAAGCAGTTCCCCCTCTGTTCACCATTCCCCACGTGTTGCATTGCTCATAGTGGAATATAGCCTTTCGATTCATGTGTTGGAATGCCTCGGTGGATGGCTCCTAAGGTTCTTTTGGCCATGCACCAACATAAGCTCTATGGCTTAGTATGATTTCTTTTTTATTTTGTTTTCCATTTTCATCTATAAATTTGTGTGAGTGAGTGAGTGAGTGTGTGTGTGTGTGTGTGTGTGTGTGTGTTCATGCATATATTATATCTCATTTTGGGTTTTCTTGAAAAACTAAAATTGATGTAAATGAATTCTTAAAATTATCATTTTAGTTTAATTTTTAAGTATAATGTTTTTTTTTTTGATAAATTTTGATACTTTTGTTTAATACATGTTTATCTTTTGTCTTCATTTAAATTTTTACCAATCTATACTTTATATGCTCATGATTTAAACTCTCGATCATAATTCTGTTTTTATATTTATAAATTACTTATCTAGGAATTTAGAGTTAAAATTTATCATGATTATTATCAAACTATATTACCGAACTATAATTTTAATCCCTCATTATTATTACTCATTAATGCCCTATTAGTTTTACTAATCTAAACTTTACAAAGATTTCATTCATATGAATTTTAGTTTTTAATATAATATGGTTTCTTGATGAAATTGTATTTGGGGTATTATTCAAATCAAAATTAAAATCAAACAAGTAATTTTCTAATCCTTTGGGGATGACTATATAAATTATGCCCTAAAAGTTTAATCTATTAAAATTTATGTAAATCTTAATTTTTGAATTGTTAAATTATTATTAATAATTTTAATCCAATTAGTTTTTGGTCTATTTCAATTTTTGTTCCATTGTCTGAATATTTTATTTTTCAATAGTTCTCTTATTTTATTTTTTATATGAGCTATTCTTATGTTATTTTTAATAAGTATATTTTTAATTTTTTTTTCTTAGTCCTATTATTTATTCATCTCGCTACTTTTTTGTCACATTCATTTCCTGTACATATTATTTTTTGGTTGTATGACACTTAGTTTAATAATATATGAATGATCATGTAATTATTTTATATGATTTTTTTTAATTTTTTTGATATTTATCTGTCACAAATAATTTTTGATCTTAGTTCCTTTGATATTTCTTACTCTCAGTGACTTGTTCCCTAAAATAGGTAATTTTATAGCCTTTGCATTAATTAATAATTTATGATTTATATTAAATTGGTGATACATATATCATAATTGTTTTTCAATCTCACGTCGCACTTTTCTTTTATTTTGGTTTGAAATCGATGTGTACACACACACACACACACACACACAAACACACACATATATATATATATTAAATGTGTGTGTGTGTGTACACACACACACACACATAGAGACACATACATTTAATATATATATATATATATATAATTTCTTTTATTCATATTCTTTAATGTAATTTGGGTTTTCATTGAAATATTAGAATTTATAATTATTATCAAATTATATTGTTGGTATCATCAATCATCTAAGTCATGACTTGTAAGTTTTGTAATTATATGTATTTAACACGCGCGCACGCACGCACGCACACACACACACACACACACACACATATATATATATATATATATATATATATTTAAATGTGTATTTATATATACATATACATATACATTAATACACACACACACACACACATATTTATCATATATATATGTGTGTGTGTGTGTGTGTGTGTGTGTGTGTGTGTGTAATCCTCTTTATTCATATTCTTTAATGTAATTTGGGTTTTCATTGAAATACTAAAATTTATAATTATTATCATCAAATTATTTCCTTGGTATCATTATCATCTACGTCCTGACTTGTATGTTTTTTATGTATACACATTTAACACACACATGTTAAATGTTTGTGTGTGTGTGTGTGTGTGTGTGTACACACACACATTTAATATATATGTTGTGTGTGTGTGTGTGTGTGTGTGTGTGTAATCCTCTATATTCATATTCTTAATTTAATTTTATGAGATGATCTTTTCCTAGCAATATAACTTGGGTGTGTAACCTACATCGGTGATTGTAGGAAATAGATGTGTGGTCATATGGATGCCTTCTCGTAGAATTGTTGACTTTACAAGTGTCATATTATGGTATACTAGAGCTTCAAATTGGCAAGCTTCTTGACATAACGTTTGTGTATAATTTTATATGTATGAATTACTATGATTGTTTTGATAGAGTCGTTTTCTTTTTCTCTCTTTTTTGAACATGAAAATAAGCAGAGCGGCAAGCGGCCCAGACTGACAGAAGAACTAGAAATATTGGCATCAACCAATGGGTCCAGCAAGACCAGCACCAGCACCTCAAAGATGGTCCTGAAGGTGATGCGGCAACCTTGAGAGTTTTGTGGACCTATTTTACTGATGCACAGAAGATAATCCTGATGACCGCCCCACGGCAGCTGATATCTATCATTCGCTACTTGCACAATCCATCAACACCTGATCAAGAACACGCCAGAGATGCAGCTTTTTTTTAGTATTCTAGGCTATTGATCTTGTTGGGTTAGAAATTATCATTCTAAAGGTTTCTAGTATGTGTCTGTGTGTGGCCTAACCATGATCTTTTCAGCCTAATCAAAACTAGAACCATCTGCCATTGAAACCAAAGGCTCTAGGCTGGTTCCTGTCGTGCCTATGCATACTCCCAGACATTGTATATGCATATGGATAGATGATATCTGTATGTATGTATGTATGTATGTATGTATGTATGTAATGAAATAGTTTATTTAGTATGCTTCATTGGTATTTTTCTTATGCCCACATCAATTCATGTGTGTGTTCAAATGTCTTAGTATCTGTATATGTATGTATGTATTGGTCCCAATGATTCTATTTATGATCATTATTACTAATCTAGTTATTTTAATTATTTGGGCTGGGTGCAAAGATATTATTTTGGTAGATTTATGTTTTGGTATGCTAAATATTAATTAAACATGATTTTTTATAAATTTGACTGAGTGGTTTAAATTTCTTACAGATATGATACTGCAGTGTTCCTCATACAAAGCTTGTATAAGTGATGGGATTTTTCACTAGACATTACGTGTCGTGACTCGGATAGCTTTGTCGTAGTAGAAAAATAATGATCAGAGGAACAAAGGGAGAGAAAGCAACATCAATGAATGGATATATTATACTTTATGAACTATTGGTAGATACATTGATGAATTAAATATAATAAAATTTTGTTATTTTTTTGTTTTAAATATGTAAAATATTGAATTAGAATAAGTTATTAAATACTTTTATGTTTTATTTATTATAAATTATTTATAGTTTCATTTTTTATTCAATTTGATATAAAAGTATTAAATTATTTAATTAAAAAATTTTAAAATAAATTAAATTTTGAAAATAGTTTTGAAATTAAAATAACTAGGGAAAAATCTCTTGCTAAATTAGTAAGGGAAAAATCTCTTAAATTAGCTAGGGAATTTTCCCTTGCTAATTTAGCAAGGGAAATCTTAAATTTAGCGATGGATTTTTCCATCGCTAAAATTTAGCGACTAGCACTTTAGTTTAGGAAGCTTTCGTAGTTATTTTCATTTAGCGACGGAAAATCTCATTTAGATTGCTAATTTAGCAAGAGACTTTCTCTTTTTTAGCAAGCGATTTTTTTGTTGCTAAATTTTTAGCTAGGGACATTTTTCCTCGCTAAATTTTAGCTAGGAGCACTTTAGATAGGAAACCGATCAATCCGTAATTCATTGCTATATTCCGTTTAGCAACGGAAAATGCCCATTTAGCTAGGGAATTGTCCCAGACTATATGAGATTTTTTTTTGTACTGTAATAAATGATCTTTTTTCTCTAGATCATGAGACAAAGACAAGGAGATTTTGGATGGTTGATGGCCTATTGTATATAAAGGGAAAGAGACTTTATATCACATTAAAAAGTTTCATGACTCCAAATGGATAGGTCACCTAGGATAATGATGCACAAGATCCTTTCTAGAGTTTGTCTACTATTAGTCATAATATGAGATGATATTGAAACTTAAGTGAATACTCATCATATATGTCAACAGTAAAAAGGGGAAAAACATCTTAGAGAATTATCGGAGCCACTACTTATAGTGGAATGGCCTTGGGAATGCATCACCATGGACATCAACATTAACTTACCAAAATCCAAGGGACATGGATCGATCATAGACATAGTAGATCATTTCTCAAAGTAGTGTACTTTCATAGCAGCCGTTTAGAGTTGAACAATAAAAAAAACATCTAGGCTATTCCTTAAGAACATAAAATATTGGTGGCAACCAAAATTCATCATAAGTGATAGTGATCCATGTTTCACTAAAAAAGTTTGGATAGAGCTTTTCAAGCTCATGAGTATAATGCTCCACTTCTCTACTAGCTTTCACCCTCATACTGATGTAAAAATAAAATGAGTGAATGCATTATTAAAGTTATATTAATGCATTTTTGAGTGATAATTAGACCAACTAGGCAAAGCTATTGGGTATGACTTAGTTGTCTTATAACCTACAAATGAGTGAAGCAACAAAGAAAAGCTCATTCGAGATAGTCATGGTACAACAAATAATTAGTCCTCACACCTAGTTGGAGTGTACATAGGGAAGAGTCCAATAGCCTACAAACTTGTTATATGGTAACATGAGAAAGATGACATATCAAGCTCATACTTGGAGAAGGCTACTAGAATAATGAAAAAGTTGACTGACAAGAAGATGAGGCATGCTGAAGTTTAGGTTGGAGACTTGGTGCTTATCATAGCTCATACTACAATAATTCAAGTTATTTTAAAAGGTGTAGAAAAAGACTTGTAAGAAAGTATGAATGCCCTTTCAAAAATTAGGATGAGTTGGTAAGGTATCATACAAGGTCGAGTACCACCAATTCTAAAGATTCATTTAGTTTTTTATATTCACAATATCAAGCCAAATCATGAAGATAAAGAGGATCTACAATGAGAGATTTTTAAAATAGGACCCACAATAGTTATGAATTTTTATGAAAAGGATGTGGGCTATATCATGGTTGACTAAAACATGAGAAAAAATAATTTCCAATCCTACAAGGAATACTTTATAAAATGGAAGGGACTACCAAAAAGGAAGTTAATTAAGTACCAATTATAACATAGTGGGATAGTGTCACACCACAACCTAGAAAAGAGCATAAGGGGCTTTTCTAGAAATATGGAAAAATCTTTCTTTCCAAGTAAAGTTTGAAAAGATTCTAGAGAATTAAATTATCTAGATCCTTCCTTAGCTCTAGAGGATTAATAAGTATCTACAACTATCAAAGGTTCTAGATACTTTAATTGACATGTATAAAAAGAAAGGTGGCCCCATTTTTAAACCACTAAGTTATAATCTCTTTTCTCTAAGTTGTAATTTGCTTTTTTTTTCTAGTATTATTTTAACTTCTTCTTTCTTTTAATTATTGGTAGAAACCAAGTATAACTTGCAAGGCAAGCAAGAGGCTGACTTAACAACATATGTGTATGTGACAATAAGCCCAATCTAAAACACATTCTTTTGTGAGGTTGTCCAACACATGTGTTGAAAGCAAAGATAAATAAGTAGGAAAGTAGAATAGAAATTTGTTTATTCATGGGACATCCTAAAAGAACTAAAGTTGATTTATTTTATATTCCAAAGGATTAGTAGGTCATTTTTATCACCAATGACCAATTTTTAGAACTAGACTATATTGCAAACTACAAGCCCACAAGCAAGATTATTCTAAAGACATTAAGAAGAGATAAGCAATTCTAAACTCCTTCTATACTAGAAGAACACCACAAGATAGCATCTCAAATATCTCACTGCCTCGTCATAATAAGAAAATTAGTGGTGATAATATTAATATTAAACCTTATGAACTTATCAATGATATGTCGATCATACAGCTAGAAGGAAATGATCATAATGATTCATAGAGACTTTACTATGCAGCATGTCAGTAAAATTATATAATTGAAAAAAGTATCTCATCATAGTAAAAGGGTTATTTAAAATAAAGATGTAGATACTGATCTTTGAAGCTATGATGTACTTCAAGATAGAGATTTAGGATATTAGCAAAAGGTTATGGAATCAGAAATATATTCAATGCACTCCAATCATGTCTGGGAAATTATGGAACCACCTAAAGGAATAAAACCCATAAAGTATATGTGGATATATAAGAAAAAAGAGAGGAATAGATGATAACAACGAGACTTATAAGGCTAGACTTTTACAAAATATTTTATTCAAAAAAATAAAATCAATTATGAGACTTTTTTTTTTGGTATTGATACTGAAGTCAATTCCGATTCTCTTGTCTATTATATTTGATTATGACGATGAAATTTAGAAAATAGGTGTAAAGACTCTTTTTTTAATGGACATCTTAAAGAATATATCTATATGATATAGTCAGATGGTTTCACAAAAAAAATACCAAGAGAACATATTGTTTAAGTTAAAAAAACTATATATGGATTGAAATAAGTATCTAGATCTTAGAATACTTACTTTGATCAAGTTATTAAGCCTTATAATTTTGATCAATCTCAAAATGAGTATTATGTATATATAAAGAGGGATGATAAAAATGTAGTCATTATAGTATTGTACATTGATGATATATTGCTAATTGGTGATGATGTGAACTCATATATCAAGTTATTATAGTATTTATATCAATCAGATATTGACTCATTTTAGCATTTAAGATTTCAAAAAAAAAATTCTTCATTTGAGACATGAAATCAATCTCTCAAAAATATAGTTTCTCATAAAACCTACACTAAGATAGAGAAAATGAAGATAATTCCTTATGCATCTACAGTTTGAAACCTAATGTATGCAATATTTTCTACTAAACCTGATATCTATTTTACTATTGGCATGGTAAACATATATCAATCTAACTCTAGACAAGAATATTAGACATTTGTAAAATATATTATCAAGTACCTGAAAAGGAATAAAGATTATATGGTTGTGTACTGAGTAGACAATCTTGTACCCATAGGGTATATAGACTTGGATTTCTAATTAAATAAGGATTTCAAAAAATCTACCTTAGATTATGTCTTTACCTTGGAAAGTGGAGTCATAAGCTGGAAAAGTATCAAATAATTTTATATTGTTAATTAAACCATGGAAGCAAAGTAAGTGGCAGCATCATAAGCAGCTAAAAAGGTTGATGACTAAGTAATTTCCAGATGGATCTAGTGTTATAAAATAAAATTAAACCCGCAATAATTTGAAAGATAGAAAATTCAAAAGTAAAGCAATAAATTACATCAAGAAATAAAATACATTCAAAAGAAAATGAGAAATTGGAATACATGGGAATGATTTTCAAAGAAATAGAAAAGCCATTTATATAGGAAAAAGTTTGGAAATCTCCAAACAATTTTCCAATGTGGGCAAGGTGATTTTCACCTACCCCCATATTAAAATAATATTCTCCCACTTGAAAATAACTTTCTTTGCTTGTCAATACATGCTTCCAATCTTGTTAAGCCACATGAAGTTTTACACCATTCAAACTTGTCATTGCTGATCAGTTTGGTTAAAACATCGCTATGTTTTCTTCGGTATCAATCTTTTGCAAATCCACACTTCCTTCTTCTATTTTCTCTCGTAGAAAATGATATTGTACCCTGATGTGTTTTGTCTTGGAGTGAAATACTGGATTTCTTGCCAAGTGTAGAGCACTTTGACTATCACAAAATAATGTAACCTTATCTTGTTTATGTCCAAGCTCTTCCAACAGTATTTGCAACCAGATTGCTTCTTTACTGGCTTGTGTAGCTGCAACATATTCTGCTTCTATCGTAGAAGTAGATACAATAGGCTGCAATTTCGAAACCCAACTTACAGCTCCTCCAGCAAGAGAAAAAAACATAACCTGTTGTAGACTTGCTATTATCAATACTTTCAGCATAGTCTGCATCAACATAACCTCTGACAATAAGATCTGAACTTCCATAACATATTGTAGTATTTGAGGTTCCTTTCAGATATCTGAAAATCCTCTTCACAGTACTCCAATATTCTAAGCCCGGATTTGCCATGAATCGACTAACCACTCCCACTGCTTGTGCAATATCTGGTCTTGTACAAATCATTGCAAACATTAAACTTCCCACTGTTGATGCATACGGTACTCGAGACATCTTCATCCTCTCTTCTTCCGAGCTAGGACACATACTTGAGGATAATTTGAAATTAACAGGAAGAGGGGTAGAAATTGGCTTACTATCTTGCATGTTAAAGCGACGCAAGATTTTGTTAAAATAATTTTGTTGAGAAAGCCAAATCTTCTTATTATTTCTATCTCGGTAAATCTGCATCCCTAGAATCTTGTTTGCTAGTCCCAAGTCCTTCATATCAAATTCCCTAGCCAACTGTGCCTTCAATTCTTGGATTCGACATTTGTTTGGGCCTGCTACCAACATGTCATCCACATATAATAGTAAAATGATGAAATCATTTTCTTCAAACCTTTTGTAGTATGTACAATGATCTGAACTTAGTCTATTATATCCAAGGCTCATGATGAAGGAATCAAATCTCTTATACCAACACCTCGGTGCTTGTTTCAAACCGTATAGAGATTTGTTCAACTTACAAACCAAGTTCTCTTTAACAATTTCAACAAATCCTTCTGGCTGGAACATATAAATTTCTTCTTCAATTTCTCCATGAAGAAAAGCAGTTTTAACATCTAACTGCTCCAAATGAAAATCAAGTGTAGCACATAGAGTCATTACTACTCTAATTGTTGTAAGACGAACCACCGGAGAAAAAATTTCATTGAAGTCAATACCTTCTTTCTGAGTATACCCATTTATCACCAATCTTGCACGATATCATTCTATTTGATCATTGCTATCCCGTTTTATCTTGTAAACTCATTTGTTTCTAATAGCTTTTCTTCCGATTGGTAATGGTACTAGCTTCCAAGTCTTGTTCTTGTGTAGAGCTTCAATTTCTTCCACCATTGCTGTCATCCACAGAGATGCATCTGAATTATTTGAAGCTTCTTGAAATGTTGAAGGTTCTCCATCTTCTGTTAGGAGACAATATGCAATGTTGCTCTCCGTAACATACTCCGAGTGCCAAGTTGGCGGTCTTTTATTACGAATTGGCCGACTAACCCCTTGAGCCTCAGACACGACTTGTTCTTGTGCTTCACGCTCTAATTCATTCTCCATTGACTTTGGAACATCTTGTTTCTGATCATTTTCTACATGAACAGTGGTAGTTTCTGAAACTTCTTTTAATGTGCTATAATCTTCAATTCTTTCTTTAAAAATTACATCTCTGCTGATTATTACCTTGTGGTCAGTGTGTTCCCACAGGCGATACCCCTTTACTCCTTCAGCATACCCTAAGAATATGTATTTTCTGGATTTTGGATCCAGCTTTGCTCTTTCTTGGGTGTTGTACATTACATATGTAGGACATCCAAAATAATGTAAAGTAGAGTAGTCTGCTGGCTTACCCGTCCACATCTCCATGGGTGTCTTCAAATCAATCGATGTTGATGGTGATCGATTTATCACATAGCATGCAGTTTTTGTTGCTTCCGCCCAAAATGACTTGGGTAGTCTTGCAGTCATTAACATTGCTCTCATTCTTTCTGCAAGAGTTCTGTTCAACCGTTCTGCTACTCCATTTTGTTGTGGCGTGTATGTGACTGTGAATTGTCGTTTGATACCTTCTTGCTTACAAAAAACAAGAAATTCACCAACTGTATACTCACTTCCATTATCTGTCTGCAAACACTTAATTCTTTTCCCATATTCAAGTTCCACCCATGCTTTGAATTCTTTAAAAGTTAAAAATACATCTGACTTTTTCTTGATTGGATATACCCAACATCTCTTTGAATAATCATCAATGAAGGATACAAAATACTTTGCTCCTCCATAAGATATTTCAGGTGATTCCCATACATCAGAATATATCAAGTCTAGCGTATTTTTACTTCTTACATTTGATCTTTTAAATGCCAATCTATTCTGCTTACTAGTAACACAATGCTCACAAAAAGGTAAATTTACTATTTTGAGCCCCGGAAGTAACTTCTTATTAGAGAGAATCTTCAAACCTTGTTCTGACATGTGACATAGTTTAAGATGCCATATCATTGTTGATTCTTCTTCCTTAGTAATTGATGCAACACATGCATCTGCTTCCTGTACTGTTTCTCCTTTAAGCATGAATAAATTTGCCGTGATCTTTTCTCCCTTCATTACCACGAGTGAACCTCTCACAATTTTTATCATCCCATTTTCAATATGAGTTTTGCATCCAAGACTATCTATTTGTCCCAAAGACAATATATTTTCTTCAAGTCAATCACATGTCGTACATCTTGAATGGTACGAATCATACCATCAAACATTTTAATTTTGATAGTACCCACATCAATAATTTTCAAAGTATGATCATCACCCATGTGCACTGACCCACCTGAGATTAGTTCATATTTTTGAAACCAATCTCTCCGAGAAGTCATATGCCACGATGCTCCTGAGTCTAGCAACCATACATCACTAAACTATTTTTTACTTTCAACTATTGTTGTTACCTCACTATACAAAATACTATTTTCATCATTGATGCTTGCAACATTCCCTTGTGTCTTAGATAACTCATCATCTATATTTCTTTTCTTAAACCAACAATCTCTTTTTAAGTGTCCTTTCTTACCACAGTTATAACATTTAATATTTTTTTACTTCGAGATTTTGATCTACCATAATTTTGACTCCCACTGGGGCCACGCTCCGTTGATCTCCCTCGTATCATCGTCAAAGTATCTATTTGTTGTGCATTTACATATCTATCCTCTTTGTTTTTACGTCTATTTTCTTCTTCTAAGATGGCAAAGGCAATATTATTAAAAATTAAACTATCAGTCAATGCATCATTCGTTAGATTGATGACGAGTTGATCATACGAATCAGGTAAACTCTGAAGTAAAATCTCAGCACGTTCAACTTCTTCTGTCTTGTGACCCAACGTAGTAAGTTGCGAAAATAAAGTATACAGAGTATTGATATGATCAGTTACCGTAACAGATTCCATCATTCGTAAAGTGTACAGTCTTCTTTTTAAGAAGATCTTGTTGTGAAGTGACTTTGCCTCGTACAACCTTGTGAGAGTATCCCAAATTTCTTTTGCCGTATTCTTTTCTGCCACACTCGATAATACTCCATCAGTAAGTGCCAAATGCAGGTCAGCTACTGCATTACTATCCATCTCATTCCACTTGTCGTCAGGAATTCCGGTGAGCCTTTTTTCAATTGCATCTAAGCAATTATCCTTCCTCAAAATTGCCTTAATTTTCATTTTCCACAATGAAAAATTACTTCCATTGAATTTTTCTATTTCAAATTTTGCTGCCATGTTTCACTTTTATAGTGAACAGTAACTGAGAATAATAATAACAATTTGTGTTATTACACTAAAAAAGTTCCCAGGTAAGTGGAGGGGCGCAATTACCCTCTTAAAAACCACAAACCTTGAGGCTCTTATCTCCCTTTTGACAGAACTTTTCTAAAATGCATTAACTACAAAAGTTACTAACTAACCTCCTCTGATACCACTGTTATAAAATAAAATTAAACCCGCAATAATTTGAAAGATAGAAAATTCAAAAGTAAAGCAATAAATTACATCAGGAAATAAAATACATTCAAAAGAAAATGAGAAATTGGAATACATGGGAATGATTTTCAAAGAAATAGAAAAGCCATTTATATAGGAAAAAGTTTGGAAATCTCCAAACAATTTTCCAATGTGGGCAAGGTGATTTTCACCTACCCCCATATTAAAATAACATCTAGGGGTCATTCCCTCTGTGCAACAACATATTACACTTTATTATAATAGTAGTGGAGCGATTGTAAATGAAAAAAACATAGAACTTAAAAGAAGATAAAAAATATCGAGCATAAATATCATCTAATAAGAGATAATATGAAAAGAGAAGATATAGTGATAATAAAGTAGCATTAACAAACATCTTGGCAAATTTTTTTTATTAAGAGAAATATAATTATCTTCCTAAAATATATGTGATATATCTAAATATATATAGATATTTCTAACCTTGTGATAATCTATATTTAAATCAAATTAATTCAATATTAATTATATATTATAATATAATTAAATTTACTTTATTTTTATAGAACATGATTTGAATAAATTAAAATAACATATAATTATATATTTAAATCAATAATTTATTATATCTTAATAAATAAATGAAATTAAATTTAATATTATTCATATATTAAAATATAACTAAATTAATTATGAAATAATATTTTAATGTATCAAAATAGAAAAAATGAGAAAATATATACTAAAATGGTAACATAACAATTAAATTACCTGAATGCTTAATGCAATAATAAATGTAATTGCTATTTTTTATATTACCTTAATTTTTATCATATAACAAAACATAATTAAATTTGATATTAGTTTTATTTTCAGTAAATTTGAATAATATATAGATATATGTATTTAAATAAAAGTTTTACTATATACATAATAAGTAAATAATATTAATTTATAATATTGATTATATAATAAAATATAATAAAATATAATAAAATATAATAAAATATAATAAAATATAATAAAATATAATGAAACATAATGAAACATAATGAAAATTAATAAAACATAATGAAACATAATGAAACATAATGAAACATAATCAAACATAATCAAACATAATCAAACATAATAAAACACTATAAAACATAATAAAACATAATAAAACAAAATAAAACACAATAAAACATAATAAAACATAATAAAATATATTAAAAATAATAAAATATAATAAAATATTATAAAATATAATTAAATAAAATATAGTAAAATATAATAAAATATAAAAAAATATAGTAAAATATAATAAAATATAATAAAATATATTGAATTATAATGAAATATAATGAAATATAATGAAATATAATGAAATATAATGAAACAAAATAAAACATAATAAAAAATAATAAATTATAATAGAATATAATAAAATATAATAAAGTATAATAAAATATAATAAAATAAAATAAAATATAGTAAAATATAATAAAATATAATAAAATATATTGAATTATAATGAAATATAATAAAATATATTGAATTATAATGAAATATAATGAAATATAATGAAACAATGAAAAACATGATAGAATATGATAGAATATGATAGAATATGATAGAATATGATAGAATATGATAGAATATGATAGAATATGATAGAATATGATAGAATATGATAGAATATGATAACATATGATAGAATATGATAACATATGATAACATATGATAAAATATAATAAAATATAATAAATATAATATTAATTTCATATTCAGTATATATAAATAACATAAATATTGATATTTAAAAAAAATTAATATATTTATGAAAAGAAATAATATTACAAAATAATATTTTTTATTGATAAATATAATATAATTTAATTTTATATTAGAAATTATATAATATATTCATTAATTTTTTTATTATGAGTTCAAAATATTTAATATACTTTAATTTTTTTATTATGAGTTCAAGATATTTAATATACTTTAATTTTTTTTATCATACTTTAATTTTTTTTATAAATTCAAAATATTTATGGATATGTGCATATTGATTAATATAGTATGGCCTAGCCATGAAATCCTTCCAACTATTCTATTTATTCCTAGGATTTAGAATCGGGTGCCACCTAATAAATGATCAATACATTTGATCTTTGGTAGCTTAATGTTAGAGTACTCATATCTGTCAAAAAGGTGACTTTGGATATATATGCAATGTACATCACCAAATTCATGTATGGTGAGATCTAAAAAAAGGACAAGAAGGATAAGATCCTAATGACTTTCCAACCCTAAAATAGGCTTGGGAGTCTTTGTTTCTTTATGAATAGAACCTCAAAGAAATGAAAGTCTAAAAAACATCCAAAAAGAAAAAATTGGATAAATAAAAAAGAAAAAATTGGATAAATAAAAAAGGAAAAATTGGATAAATTGACAGACTTTGAAAAAAAATATTCAGAAGAGATGCTTAGCCAAAAAATATGGTCAATGTAGAAAGCATGGAGAACACAAAAATGAAGAAAGAAAATTATATGTAAATGATTAACGCATGTGTAAATGAAGTTTTTAATAGGAAATATTGATCGAATAATTTGTCTACCTAAAGAAAAGTTTTTCTTGACACATGAAGTCAAAAACTTCTACCATGGGAGGTAACTGAAGACTTTATTTTTGTACTGTGTGCTATTATTTTAGTTTAAAATTTATCTAATTACATTCCATGAAGTTAAATGCTTATACATTCACGACATGAAGTCATAATACTAAAACTCAACCATGATATTTTTCATAACACATGAAGTTGTTACATTGTAACCTAGCTATAATTATTTATCATGACACATTTTTTATCAATCCCAACTGATGCCTTTGCTCTATTAAATACAACAAACATTAAATTATTGTCTCAAAATGCACTTCTCCCATAGTTGACCAAATCTACTATGACAACCAAATCATGACAGTGAATACCATTATGGATAAAGAAACCCAATTTTTGAAGTTTACAAAGATATGATAAGAAATCAAATTGAGTCATAATTGGAAGCAAGCAAAGGAACTCTTTTTTGAGATTGTCATCCAGAGCTTGTCGTCCAAGCCTATTCTTTTTATAAAAAAGGAGAAGAGATGGTTGATGTGTAACCTACTCAAGAATAATTTTTGGGGAAAATTGAGATTTTAAACTTGAAAAAAATATAATTCACATTTTATTTATGATTATGTTATGTCTTGTTGAAAGTTTCCTGTTATTTAAAGATATAGATGAATGATACCAACGAATATTATTTTTGATATTGATTGATGTGAATCTATAATTTGAAGATGATAAAAAGATAAAATTACTTCTTGAAGGGGAAGAATCAACAATTATGAGGAAAGAATTTAAAAGCCTCTCCCATAGATGATGTAGAAGAAAGAAGATATTTAGAGAGAATTCAATTGAAGAATTGCTTTTGAAATATGAATATCTAATAGATAGATGAGATGTAGAGAAAAAATCCTCAAATATTTTAAAGAATTTATTTTAGAAGAAATCCTCAAATAAGAATCAAGACTATATAGACATTGGTTTAGAGGTTTGTTTTATTCTTGCTATTCTATTTGTAGATCGAACCTAATAGAGGGATAAAAATTCATCTATGGAGGCTAAGAAAATATTTTAGTAAGTTTGTTTGGCACTTGAAGTACTTACTTTTAATGATATTTTTTAATTATTTTTATGTTTTATTTGTATAGAAAATGCCTTTTAAAAGTAAAGATTTCACTGAACTATATATTTGATAAATCTTGATGAATAATAGTGAAATTAGACATGATGTAGGATTAAAAATTTCATGCCATTTTTAAACGAGTTTGTGTTTGTTGAAAAGTCACTATAACCTTTATTTACCATGACTCTAAAAAGAAATTGAGGATTTCATTAAATGCGATAACTTTATGACCTGGCTATAGAGGTGGTAAGTGGGTCGAGTGGCCCGAAATTGTGCTTGGATCTGTGTTGGGATTACTCGAGACATAGCTTGTGTCGGGCTATGCTAGGGAGTACTAGGCCTCTTCTTAGCCAGGCATGACCTGGCTACCTAGCCTATAAGCATAACTTGTGCAGCACGATAGGCTACCGTGGTTGGACTGGGTTTTGAGCATGGTCAGATTGTACCGCATTTGACACACCTAGTTTTTTTTTAAATAATATTTTATTTTAAAAAAGCATGCCTCACCGTTAGCACGTGGCGTGTTTTTTTTTAAAAACTCACCATGTATTTGGCTAAGGACGTTTGCATGGCACAGTCTAGCCCTACATGGATGTGCCACGTGTAGCACACACCTCGCCTCCCCCGTGAGCTGAGCTCTCGAGCCGAACCTTTATTGAATTGATCTAATTGCTAACTTAATAGTCCAAAATATAAAAAAAAAACTGAGTGCATCCAGGCTATTGGATGCACTTCCAACTGCTAGGGTAGATGATTCGATAGCTCTCAAGTTTCTACCTATTTAATTATTAAAAAAGATTCAAAAAATTTTAAAAAAATTAATTAATTATTTTTTATATATAATCTCTCTCATCTCCCTCGCAATCTCACTCTCACACTATCAACTTTCCTCTATATATCAATTCTCTCTCTCTCTCTCTTCTCTTGGGTCTACTTCTTCGACTTTGCTCTTGGGTGTGGATAGTGTACTACTGTCTAAGTGGTGCGACTTTGGCATAAAAATCAGGTGTGGTGTGTGTACAGTGTGGGTGTAGGCTTTGGCTTTTTCTATCTTGAACCGGCCTGACTCAACATGACCCTACATTACCCAACCTAATCTACCAGACTTGGGATGGACCATCCATGCGGGGTCAGCCATTATTGAGTTGTGTAGTACCAAACACTAAGGCCTGACAGGGGCACCAAATACAGAGTCATGCCACCATGACACGACCCATTTGATACCTATATTTGGCCATTACAATATTTTACCATAGGAAATATTATTCCTAATCATTGTATTAGTTTTAAATATATTTTTAGCCATGATATTATTTGCTTGCGACAACAACCATGTTTTAAATTGACATCAAAATTTATGACATTTTCTAGTAATGTGACATTTAATTTGCCCATTTATGTTTATTAACAAAATAAAAAATGAAGCTTATAATAATTATAATATATGTATTTGATCTAAAGCTTATAAGAACAATTGAAGAGCTCATAAAGATAGATAGTTATTTAAAAATAATTTTGAAATGAAAGATTTTAAGTAAAAATAAGATATTGTCTTGACATGCATCAAACGTTTAGAAATATTATTAAATCATATGTAACATTCATTGTCAATTTGATAGTAAAATGCAGTTGTTCCCTAACAAAAAAATAAAATAAAAGATATTAGAATGATATTAAACATAGGATAAGTTATGCATATATTATAACTTGATATAATATTTTTTTTTTATTTTTTTAAACTTGATCGCAGATTAGTTATATAGAATTATAAATAATGATCATGAATTAATGAAGTCATTTCGAAATATTAGCAATCATGAAGTCAATCATGAATGTGTATGACTTTTTTTTTGTTTTTTTTTTACTTTTGTAATACATAAAGTCATAAACAAATTCTATTATTTGTTTTTTTTAATTTTTAATTTTTAATTTTTTATTTCTTATTTTTTATTTTTTATTTTTTATTTTTTATTTTTTATTTTATTACTTTTCATGATAGAACCATAAATAAATACTACACAAAGGCAATGCTGCATGTATTACACAAATAATAATATAGCTAACCTATTCATAAAAAATTTATTTACTAGCATATAAAAAATTTGTATATGAAATGAGAACATATGAAGATTTCAATATAAAAACATTAAAGACATGATAATAATTTTATTATGAGAAATAGCATAATTAAAGAAAGTTAGCATACCCATGAAATAAATATTATATTAAAATTTGATATTTTGTTACTGGCAAAAATAAATGTTATATTCAGATATGATATTTCCTAGCTCATATATTAAATAAGAGATTCAAATGAATGAAATTATAATTCATAATTATTTTATAATTATATTATTCTATATTTTCTGACAAGTTCTTGGTAATTTGATTTCAATTTTATTTGGTAAGAAATATTCTTCAAACTTTTTTTCCAAAAAGTATTTCTGTAATATATAATTTTTCCCCAACAATTTTAGTGAAATATTTTTATTTGGTATGTTTTGAAAATTCAATATTATTTTTGTGTTTATTTTTCAGGAGGACATCGAGTAAAATTGGTCCGGTACCAGAAACCAGTACCAACAGTGCAAAAATGGGAATTACGACATACGAGTGCCGTTGCCTCACATAAATCAATGAAAAATTGATCCGGTACCAGAAACCAGGTCAACGAACAATAAATCCAACCGTTACGTCATTCCCCTTCCAAGATTTAAATCATGTCGCCGGTGATAATTTCAAATTCCACGGCGAATTAGCAGCTTTGCTAGCGACTCTCATCATCCTCCCATCGCCGTTTGTTATCTTTCAAACAGACCAACACAACAAGGCATTGTGGTCCTTTGAAAGTCTGAGGTTGTCAAGATAATGGAGAGAAGCCCCCCGGCGCGGAAGCCAAATGATTCGACTGTGGATCTGCTTAGGTGGTCCGAAACTCCGTCGGACGACCTGCCGGCTTCTCCTGCACTTCTCTACGCCTTCAAGGTCAGTCCGCTCAGTCCGCTCAGTCCGCTTATTGTCGTTCGACAATCGACCCTACTGATATTTTTATCTTGTCTGTTTAGCCATCCGATGGGATCAGTAAAGTCGTGTTTGGAGGTCAGGTTACGGACGAAGAGTTTGGAAGTTTAAACAAAAGGTACGATTTGCCTCTTCTTGTTTAAGATTACTAGTATTTGTTTTTAATTACGCGTAGCTCGACTGGATTAGAGTCTCTGGTTCAGTAAGCGGATACAAGCAAAACGCTTAACTTGAATATGTTTCGTAGTAAATTATTTTGTGTCTTTATTTTTTTATTTCATTCAAAATTTGACCAGCTTTTCTCATTCTATTTATCTTAGCTGTTACTCATATCAGTTGCGCTAAAAATAACTTCGACCGTAATACTTTCTACTAAATCTTTAGTGGTTTCTTGTGTTTGTTAGGTTTTTTTAGATTTTCACTTTAAATGTCTAATTATTATGGTTTCTTGGAGATCTCATCTCCAATATGGGTTCGACAATCGGAATTTGGTTACCCTCCATTTTTGGTCTGATGACCTTAGCTGTTACTCATATTCCTTTGTTTGTTAAAATTTCCTGCAACGTGGTTGATTTACGAAAATTCTGATGCACATGCAACATCATATCTATTTCTGAAGTAGTAGGTTGTGAGTGTAGTCATGTTAAATGTCGATCATTACTTTGGTGATTTCTTAGGAAGCCTTGCTCAGGGTATAAAATGAAGGAGATTACTGGTAATGGGATTTTTGCTGTGAAAGGAGCAAGCGATGCATCTGAATCTGGCACACCAGAAACAACTCCAAGCAACAGAACAGGATTGCGCATGTACCAGGTACATATAAATTGATTATGTGGTAGCAGATTTATCCCACTCATATGCATTGCTTTCTGAAACTTGAATTTGCCAGGAAGCAATTGTTGGAATCAGCCATATTTCATTTTCAGAGGAGGAGGGCATTACTCGTAAAATACCGATTTCCATATCTGAGATGGCAAAGCAGCGGGAGCTGACAGGAACTCTAGTAATTGAATCTGAGGACCGGTTGAAGCAGATTTCTGATGCCAAGTGCAAGGAGCTAAGTGGTCACGATATCTTTGCACCTCAACCAGAAAATATTCCCCGGCCAACAACTATTCGACCTTTGCCTCCTAAAGAAAACTTGGAATTGGACCAGCAGCAATCAAATGTAAGCATACGTCTTCACCGCATGATCATTATGAAAAAGTCCATCTTAATTGTTTTCGTAATGGTGTGACATAGACAATCCAGCATAAGGAAGGAGGGATGAAGGCGGCCAAAAAATTGTGTGACAAGAAATTAACGGAGCTCTCTGGAAGTGCCATTTTTGAGGGTATTGTGTTTCCATCGTCTGCTGAAAAGCCATTGAGCTCGGCAAAAATGCGGGAGATGAGCGGTAACAATATTTTTGCCGATGGAAAGATTGAGTATCGAGAGTTTCTTGGCGGCGTACGCAAGCCACCAGGTGGTGAAAGTAGCATTGCTTTGGTTTAGCTCCACAAACTACAAAGTTTGTATGACATGTTAATCAGCGTTGCTTGTGTTGTTGATGTTTGCTAAATATCCAAAATGGGAGGGAGGGAGAGAAATGTCATATGACTCTCCACGGACCTCAAAATCTTCACTAAATAAAACTACTAATTTTTATACAAAATAACTATGATCTCACTAAATACTAATAATACTCCATGATTTCAATCAGGTATGAAATTATGGGTGTATAAAAAAAATTGGTGCATGGAGTGAAAAATTGAATTAATTTGAATAATTATGTTAAATAGTTATGTTCTATTGTGACTTAAGGCTCACAACAATTTTTTGATATGGTGAGGCTTTAGAAGTATTGATTATTGTTTAATAATTGAAATAATTAAAAGAGAAATAATAATAATTTACTCCACAGATCTAATTATACCTGAAAATGGGCTGCTTGGCAGTTGGCACCTAGAGGCCTGGTTTGAGTTATTTTGTTTTTGCCCGTTCCAATATCAATATGCATCAGGTCAGACATGCATTGTCAAAGCATCAGCTAAATTGATTACCAGAAATGGTTTGCAATAATCCATATTTAAAAATACACTTTATTAAATAAAAAATATATATAATCATGATATTTTTGTTGAAATTTTATGCATCAAGCAATCTCGATAATAAGTAGCACAAATAAACACCTAGCTCTAGTGTTATCATAATAGGGGCAATTGGCACTACACAGAATACATGCCATGACAAATATAAAATATAGCAAATTAATAATAAGTAGCACAAATAAATATTTGGTTCTAGGGTTATAATAGGGAGAATTGTGTTTTGGTATATTTTTCACAAAATAATTGAAAAAACAAAACCCAAAATTTAATATTTGAAAAAAGTATATCAAGCTCTTAATAAATTAAAATTTAGAGCATGTGAAAAAAGTATAGGGCCACTACACACCTCTCTTTTTTTAATTTAGGAGTTCGGGTAGACCGGGCCGAAATCGGCATATCGTGCCGCCGGCCCATACCGGGCTGAACTCCACAAAACTGTGCCGGGCCAGGCACGGCACGGTATAGTAACCGTGTCGTGCTTGGCCCAGCATGAAAGCACGGTCAAGCTTAAAAAATGGGCCGGCACAGCCCTTCGTGTCTCATTTGACACCTCTAGCTAGGAAAGTGGCGAGGGGAGAGGGAAGGGGAGAGGACGAGATGAGAGGGGCGAGGGGAGAGGAGAGAGAAACGAGATGCGAGGGGAGAGGATAGAGCAGTGAGGGTATTTTGGTATTATGATTATTGAGTACACAAAAAATTAATTAATTAAGAGTTCAGTGCATCATTTTTAAATTATAAAAATTGGGGTTATTTATTTTCAATTATTTTACTAAGAATTCATCAAAACATTATTCTCCCATAGTTTTAGAAATCTAAAATAGTTGCTATTCATTTTTTTAAATGTTGGATTTGAAATTGCTTTTCATTTTTAAAAAGTAATTTTGTGAGTTTTCTTTAAATATGAACTTACACACACACACACACATACAATATAATATAAATGGATATATATATATATAAAATTCCAATGAGCTCCATGATGGAGCTTCACACACATAATTCCAATGAGCTCCACAATGGAGCTCTACGTTGGAGCTCCAGCAACGCCATGATCAAGCTTGTGGAGCTCCATCGAGCTCGCTGGAGAGGGGCGAGGGGGAGGGCGAGCGGAGAAGAAAGAGGGGAAAGGGTTGAAGGGAGAGGGCAAAGAGGAGAGGGGCGTGAGAAGAGGGCGAGAGGTGTGTTTCACAGGGGAGAGGCGAGTGGAGAGGGGAAGTTAAAAATAAAGGTAATTTAGGGTTAATATGTTTGTGTGCACTAAAATTCAATTTGTTAAGAGTTTATGGTGTTTTTTTAAATTATTTTGTTGGAAGTGAACCAAAACATAATTTTCTCATCATAATATCATCACAATTCTTTATTACATATTGTATTGTAATTATTTTGATGGTTTGGCCAATATTGAAGATGAAATAAAACTTTTTACCATCTCAATTATTATTTAAGTTTTCCGTTTGCTTAGTTTTCTTCTCCTAATGATAAAAACAAACTTTGAGAAAACAGAAGACATAGAGACTGCCATCACATCTCATGTTAGTTGTACTAAAAAATATATATATCTTGATAATATTTCCTTCAAGCAAAGATGTAGAATTACTTATTTGGGATTCCAAGTTCAAGATCAATTAAAAATACAAAGCACAAGCACTTATATAGTTTAGTATCTTGAGAACTAGGGTCAATACTTAAAATCCAAATCATAAGTTTAGGAAGACATAAAATCCCAAATACCCCCCCCCCCCCCCCCCTTTTACTTTTTTTCCTAACTTTAGATTGTTCACTACTCATGTTTTAATTTTTTTTTTATAGAAGAAAAAATCAAAACTTTTACCATATTATACTAAAAAAAATATCCATGTGAAATAAGAGCGTGTTGAAGTATTTCATTATTTTTTTATTGATCTAATATCAATTCAAAACAATGTGGTAATTAAATTTTAGCTGATGATTTTCAAAATGTTTTTTATCATGCACATGATTATTGATGTTAGTTTTTCTTATCATTAAAGTTAAGATAGAGTTCAATCTAATATTGGTAATGTAATTGTAAGAAACTGGTAAGGTATTATATACTCATTAATATAACCATAGAATATAAAATTATTTCTAAGAAATCAAAATATGTTTCATTTTTATTCTATTCACCATCTAAAATATTGTCACATGATATTGTAGAAAGAGTCATAATTATTATTTTATATGGCAATATATTTCATGTCCATCATAAATCATATGTGTTTAGGCATTTGACTGTGCAATATCTTTAGAATTCAACTTGATGTTAGCTTGAATTATTTATCTACGATATCACATTCCAACTATCTTAGAGATTCCCTAATGAAAAATTTCTAATTAAACCATTAACTTAATTGAGTGGCATGCACATATAATTTACAAAAAATGATTCATCAACATATAAATCAAACATTTGTATCTATCCAGTAACTACGCATATTCCTAGTATATATGTCTAGGTCTGGCTTTTCTATCAGTTTCTTATTTTGTTCGGATCGGCTTCCTAGTATATTGGCATACAAAAGCATCATGCCCTCTATTTTAGCTTAGACTCACAACACCTATTCCTAGTGCTATAACAAAAATTGGCATTCACATTCAAATGAGAGCCCTCGCAACCCTCGATACCTTCAATTGCTCCCACTTATGGTAGAAGATAAATAGATGGACACGTGTTTGTAGCCCCTGTAGTTGGTAGATTGAAATCTTTATATGTACCTAGGGTTGTGGGCAGTGCTTGGGAATGCTACTCTAGCCCTAGTTCCTCTTACTAGATCCAATAAAGCACCTATGAACAAAACTAACAAAAAATTGTTTGGTTGTTTCAAACAAAAGGTCTTCATGCTTTAGTCAATCAATGCGGAGGTACCTTTCTTTTTTTAGTAGCATTAATCTTCCTTCCTATAGGGCTTAAATTAGGGGTTGTTTGTTTAGCACATATCTAGTTTGAAGCTCAAATACTAGGGAATTCTCAAGCTATGGGTCTTGCAATTAGTCTTTGTGAGAAGCCTCTGTTCCTATAGTGGCACGATTAGTCTGTGAAAGAACATCAAGAAAGAATCATTAATGCTCTTTTTTGCTCCTTGGTCATTTTATGGGATAACATTTAGTCTAAATGATCCAAATGAGTGAGATTGGTCATGTTCCTTTTTTATTTGTCTTGCTACTCAGTTAGAATCAAGGCTACTTTTCTCAGTCTCATTCCTAATCAAATAATATCCAAAAATTACAAAAAAGAATGGAAGATCATGTGTTCAAGGGGATCCATGTTTCAATAACTCATGTAAAAAATATGCTTTATGGTCAAGAAAGATATGTTTGTTTCTTCTTTCCTAATTAACAAGAAAATAGAGACATGCAAGTTTGACTCTCATTCTATCCTTGTTCAGGAATCCTTGTCTATGTTGGAACTATTGATGGCAGTATAGCTCAACTACAATATGCTTTCAAGTTGACATCGTGGATTAGACAATTAGCAGAATAAAGTGTCTCTTTGGGACTAAAGGTCCTTGGTGAACTACAGATCATTCATCCCTGTTTCAAGGGTCTTTCTCATAAGGAAACTCTACCTTTCACTCAAACACAAACCTCAAGGAAGGAAGAGCAGAATGCTTATCCACAAGGAATTAACTAGAAAAAGACATATCACAATCATTTGATTCAAGGTCTAAGGGTTTTCCATTGAGAATGAATGAATAGAATCATTCAGATATGATAGCTAGCTACTAGAGCGATTATAAATTTATTATACCATACCGGGCGATTGGGAATGATGTAGGATTTAGCAGGCTTACAAGGAAGATTAGGAGAATTGAAATTACCTTGTGTCATTGAATGATGTGGGTACTTTGACTTCTGAGCCCAATAAAGAAAATCTAGAATTAATGATTAGTTAGCCTAACAAACCAAACAAGCTGGATGGACTTTCGGGGATAGGAATGACCTTACTTGATTCCTGACGAAAGTAAGGCGCATAAGCAAGTGTCTAAGGTTTTCTTTTCCACCTAGAAAAAAAAGGAAGATATTATTCTGAAATAATCATATGATATGATACACTATGAAAAAGGGTGATCTAATTTCAATACAAAAAACACTAACCCAATCTTGATGAAGGAAAAAAGGACGGTCAGCTTGCCTCCCAATCTTCCTTCGGCCCGTGAGAATACCACTAATTAAGTAGGGATAGTTTGAAGATTATGAATCTGATGAGTCGACCAATTCCTCTTCCCACCTAGGTCTCCCATCCTGACTTTTTTTGCTTCCCTATTGACTCATCTTCAATTGGATAAAAGATATATTATTTTAGAAGGGAGACAAGTGAAAAGAATTCCATTTATTTTCTTAATCCCATTTGCAAAAAAATCATAGTTCCCCACTTTCCTTTTAGAATGAGACAGGGTGAACATTCATGACATCGAGAGGTAAATTCAAATGGAAATAGATTATAAGAGCCAACTTAGATTTGACATATATAAAAGAGGATTTACACTTTCAACCTGTCAGTGGGCAAGTTGGTCAAACCTTGATAGAAATTTGCTAGGGGACATATTTCTTTGTTTGTATCACCATTAAATGCACATAGTTTCGTTGATGTCCTCTCCATACTAGTCTCACTATATCTTTTCTCTGAGCTCCTTAATAAGAAATTTTTGGTTCCTGATTGTTCCCTCGAATGATTGTGCACTCAAAAAGTTTACTCTCTAAATGAGAGAAGTCCAATCCTTTCTTGCCATAAGTAAGTCAAATGGGGTTTGGGGCATTCTTACTTTCTCCACTCTTTTCTCCTTTTAGTAAGGATTAAGAGATCTCCCGCCATCACTCAAGATCACAAAAATCCTGAAAAAAAGTTAATAAAAAGAATCTCATAATGATTTACTTGCTTCAGAATTGAGCTACTATGAAAGAAGAGCTGCCTAAGCTAACAACATATCTAGAAATAATCTATTTCAAGCCACATCAAGAAAGAGTTCAAAGATCTCTCTGTCACCCCTTGTATTCTCTTTTATATAGGTGTGGGCTAGCCATTGAAAGCAATTGAATTCAGCCTTTGAAACCAAGGAAATCACTACTCGATTACCTTTATAATAAAGTCATTTCTTTCACATACTACCCTATGAACTACACTGTACTATCACCTTGCTTCAAATTCCCTATAATCCTTTATTCTTCTTAGTCAAATGGGCAATCTTGGATGTCCATGCTCCCAAAAAGTTATTAGTTGAGATCGTGGAACTCACTCGAGAAGTAAGTAAGCTGATCCTTGTTCGGTCATAGAAATAATCATTCTAATTAGGTTAGGTGTGGGTTAGCTATAGGCTGGAATTCTATCACCTTGATTTTGGATCATCATGTGGTTACTGGATGATGGGAACATCCATTTTTAAATGTGCATGAAATTTCAATATATGAATTGTTTCATTATTTGTTCTTTCCATATTTGTTCATTACATTCATTTATAACAAGAAACAACCACTAGTGTTTGGTGTAGAACCTACATTTTTATATCTTTTTATTTCTTTCATTGGTCTTTCATTCCATTATATTCCTAATAACTTATCCAATTATAATATATTAATCACTCATGCTCCTTTCTTTTAACCATTCTTAGTGGCATGGTCTATTCGTGAGGGTAATATTTTATTATGGTATCAAATCCTAAATTTTAATGAATTCCTTCTTTATTATTGGGGTTGACACCAAAGCCTCAATGTCTCCAAATGAGAACCTAGGGAAACTACTTTTTCTTCCTTTGTCTCGAACTTAATGAAATACTCCATTCTATCTTTCCTATGTTATGAACAATAAATTGGGGTTGCACCTCAGTTGTACACACTCTTCATTCTATGAACCCTTGTTGTTTTCTTGCAAAGAAACCAAACTTTTGATAGACTAGCCTTTTTTTAGTTTTATAGGTGTGCACTGCTTTACATTGAAAGGAAAAGGCACAAAGCTTCTCAAGGCGCTACTATGGTTCACGAGAAGGAAAAAGGACACATCCTTTGTTACATCTAGCATGAGATGATAAAGAGAGAGCTTTGTTTCTTGATGCATAGTTGATTGATGGTGCTATTAGAAATTTACTTTGTTTATCTCTATCTTCTTATCAAAGAGTTTTGTTCTTTTTGTTTGAAAATTTTTCTTTCATACTGAACCTCTTGCAGAATCAAATCCTATCCTACAAGATCGTATATTAGTATACATCTTCCTTAGATTTATGCTAGAGACGTCACCAATGATATAGGATTTAGCTTATGTAGATCCAAAATGATGAATGAAAATTTGTTACTCCACTCACAACCAATGAGAAAGGATGTTGCCAAAAAGAAGGGAATGCTGCTTTGCTTTCACTATGCTATATGTATTGGATCCCATCTAACAAGCAAGCTTTTCACCCTCAAATTATAGTTTTTAGCAATCTGCACAAAATATTATCTTGCTTTATTATTACATAGAAATATCAATAAAAGTCCACTCATGCAGCTTTGATAATGTTTTTTTGTCTTCTCTACACTTTAGACATGAGTGCTAGTTGATAGAGGGAGGGAGCAGGTTCAACATGTAGTTCACATTGGAAAGAAAGATACTTCAACTCCATCTCTTTATTAGACCACCTACATGAACAAAATGGACTCTAACTAGGACTAGGAACCAATTTGAATTTGGAACTTGACATGTTAGTGGTTTTTAACATAGGCATCTTGGCAGACGCAGAAAGTTGATAGGCTCACCATGAATTAGGTTTGGGTGGATGGTAGTTTTGGGATCTAATAGCAAATACTTCTTTTATGCCTCGTTTATTAGCCATAGCTTGTATTCATTCAGTCATCTGACCCCTTTTATCATTATTGGATCTTGTTTATAAATATTGTGACTTTTATATATTGTGTCTTGGCTTTTATATGCAGAGAGGTTTTTTATAGTGGTCCTTCCTTATAATGATTGGCATATCTATTATTCATTTATCTCAAAGAAAGTATTAGGTATCAGTTTTTGGAATGATAAAAAAGAGATGGTTGTGGGGAAATATACTTTTGTGCACCTATGTCACTCAGTTCGCATGCAACCCCACCCCATTATTTTATGAAAGAATTGTACTTATTGTTGGGCAAGTTCTTTTATTAACAACCAGCAATTGGTTGTTGGATTTTGTCCCACAGCTCTCAACTCTAATAATTTCAAGGGGTGTGGCTTAATAATGTCAACCAACCCGTCCCTATAGCCTTTGATGATGAGATGAGTTAGCACTTCGGAAGATGGTCAAAATAATTTGTACCAAGTCATTGCACTAGATGTGCATATAGTCATAGTATTTGGCTCAAAATACTTTTATTTTATGCTCAAAACAACTTCAGATGAATGAGAAGTTGACTCTTTGATCTGTAGAAGGACTATGAGCTCTCTATTTGAGTTTGATTTGATTGTAGAGATCTATCCACACCAAGGGGTTTGTGGTATGGTTCATAAAATATAGAAATTGATAGCATCGATAGATCATAATCTTCAAGACTAAGAGTATTCCTAAGGAAGGAAAATAGGGGGAGGCTAATAGGATAATCTGAGAAAGCAAATGAACGGAGACAAACCAATAGGAATAACATGAATGAGAGTTTGAGTGAAAAGATGGATGGTAGTACGAAGGGTATAAGTAGGATGAGTTCATTCTTTTGAGAAGGTTTCTCTCATTGTTGGAGCATGAATAAATTATTATTTCATTTCCTCTTTTAGTCAGGGGAAAGATCATCTAATCAGATGCTGATTGGGATGCTACTATCAAAGATTATTCACCAGTAAAAAATTGGATTCATTCAAAGAGAATTATTCAATGGCAACAACTACCCCTCACTTCACACTATCATTATGGATTATGAACAGTGAAAGATTAGTTGGTGTGCTTTTTTTCTTTACATTCATTGAGGTACCACTCTTCTTATCTTGTCCTTTGATGAAGAGGAATGGATCTGGTTACAATGGATCTGGATTATGAACACCTTCCATCTATCGTTTGTAACAATTTCTATCAATTGATTTTCTACTTCCTTGATCAAACATGTAAAAGTGGTGAACCATGTTTGACTATTGTTAGGCTATTTTTCATGGTGAACAAAATGAGGGGGACTCTTGATCAAAAGAAAAGGAAAACCTAAGAGGCAAATAGATGAAAGATTTCTTTTGAATCATGAAAGGCTAATTTTTCTTTTCAAATGTTAGATTCTATAGTGTGGAATGTCATCCTCATACCTTTCTCTATTCAACCATTTTAGAGAATAAACCTTGATCAAAGAGATGACACTTGTCGAAAAGAAAAGATCCAAGTACATTTATCAAAGCTTTCTTTGATTCACCTTTCCTCGAAAACTTTGATCTTATTCGTGCTCAAAGCTCAAAGTACATTCATGCTCCAAGGTTTCTTTGGGTGACCATGTTGAAAAGAAAAGCTCCTAGTACATTTATCAAAGCTTTGTCAAAGCATCAATTACACAATAATTTTCTTTGAGTCTTCTTGGTTCTAACAGTTGAAAAGAAAATTTTCTTTTGATCATCATCAAGGGTATCCATACCATAGCCAACAGATAAAATTTGTGGGGAAAAGCTTTGAACTCTTGAAACTAAAGATTTAGGATTTAGAGATGACACTTGTTGATATTGTCAAATAGAACAATCTTGATCAAAGGGCATGATTCTTGATCTAATAGTATTTGATAAATGAAGTCTTGGTGAATATTTTTTTTGTGAAATATTATTGACTGATTTGTGGAAGAAACTTAAGATTCTCTATTAGATCGAGTCACTAGTTAACAAATTATTTATAAGAAAGAAACTATACAAGTTGCACATGGAGGAGGCTAATAATTTTTCTGACATTTATATGAGTTTCAAATATGCATCATCCATTTTTCATCTATTACATATGATATTACTAATGATAATGCGAGCACGAATAATGTGATTATTGTCATTTGAAAGGATAATGTGATTATTTTCATTGGTAGTAGTAAAAATAGTTTTCCTATGAGATAGTGATTTCTTCACAACTATCTAAGGATGATCAAAGGTTATAAATAAGAGGATGATCAAAGGTTATAAATAAGCTAAAATTGAAGTGCTAGAAGCTTGGTAAAGCTAGAACTTCAAGAGAGACTATTAAAGAAGTAAAAAAAAGCTAATTGAGGTCATGAATTTATTTCTAGTTACTACTCAGGTGAAGACTAGCTTGGTAGATAAAAATCAATTCACTAAAAATCTATATTTTATGCCAAAGCATGTTTCGCTCATATGGATGATGACACTTGGTTCATTAAGATAGGTGCTTCATATCACATGACTCCTCATCAGAAACTATTCAACCATTATGAGTCTTATGATAGAGATGTGACTATAAGAAATATTCTGATGGTAAAGATAGTTAGCTATGGGAAGGTGAAGATAACATGATGATATTTTAAAAATACACATTAGTGGTAATGCATATTCTAGACATGACTATATATTTGATTTGTATGACTATGATGATTGAAACAAGTATTCTATTTTGTTATAATGATAAGTCCGAAAGATGACTTGAGTAGTAGCAGTAATTGCGAGGGGAAAGAGATATGGAACCTTTTATAAGCTAATCATCAACATGTCTCATGTTAGTGGCTTTTACTAGATGTAGCAACATTCAATGCTTCGATTGGGTTAAGAGTCACTACATAGGAACATGATGTCGTGACCTAGTTTAGTCTTGAAACATAAAATCATGTAGTGGTAATAGAAACTAGGTCACATCAATGAGAAGAGTCTAGAAATACTAGATTTAATTCATATGATTTGTTCAAAGAAATACTAGATACATCACTTGGTTTATAAAGATACTACATATAATTTTTTGATTATTTTTATAGGTATGCAAGCATTGTTTTTTTATTCAAAAGAAAACTTGGTGTTGGAGAAGTTCGAAAAGTTCAAAGTCTTGGCGGAAAACTAATTTAATGTCAACCTAGCTACCCAATGTGGTCTGTAAATACATGTAAGGGTGTGGGAGCATGGAAGGTGATGTGTAAGTGTGTGGAGGTAGAAAAGGTGATGTGTCAATGTGAGTGGGTATGGATGGTGATGTGTAAGTGTCTGGGGTATAAACACCTTAGGTGATGGGTAAGTATGGGAGGGTATCAAAGTAGACAAAGTTGGCTCATGTGTACCTAGACCACTATTACTATCTAGACCAAGACCCGATCCACCATCTTGAGCATGACCTTGATGATCAACTCCCCCCCACCCCCTTCCTCTCTCTCTCTCTCTCTCGCCCTCTTTCTCTACCTAGAATAGACTACATATGCATGCTAGTGTGGATGATACCAGAGGTCTAATCGATAATCCAAGTGATGTCGAAGCCTCCTGAGAATACCTGGCAATATGATGGTCTTCTCTGATCTAGTGTAATACCAATCAGGCAATATGATGTATGTTTCACAATACACCAGCGATAGCAAATAAGAGCGAATTGGCTGTGTCAGCCACGATGGTATTCTGAGTTAATCAAAGAAAGAATTAATTAGATAATCGATTGATTAAGATTAAATACAATATTTTAGAAACACACTATTCTAACTTACCAAAATATGTGTACTACCAGCAATAGTATAGAATCTCATATCATCTATATGTAGTTGCAGTGACATAAAATGTCACGTAATACGACTATACCACTACATGTATGGACCATGGAAATCCATCAAACCCACTTAGGATGTGAAGTTATGATCCCAACCACTCGCATATCCCATAATGCTATGTGCAAAGCAAGATATGTCTTCCAATCACATTGGGGTCCTTCACGTGCATCCAATGTATGCAGTTGTTGCTCGTAAGAGCAACCTAGAGGTATCTCTTGATGAATCCCATACTAGCACAAGACTCGTTCTAGATGATGTTACTTAACAATCTCGAAACATATGAGTGATGACATCCTCTGCCAGATCTCTTAATCAGCTAAGTAAATATATGAAAGTTGGTCAAGTAAATCTTTCATTTGTGACTACCATGAGACCTACATGTGAACACTTGATGTCAATAAATTTTATAGGAATATGAATGAAATTAATATATAACCATATACTTTTAAATAAACAATTACTAAATCAGGATTCTGTGCATCTAGTTGATCTGTATATAAGAGTACACTGGATGAGTTATGCAACTAAGTCAAAGGTATTCTCCAAAAACACCTGAATGGAAGAGCTAACTCTACCTCTAGCTCAACTGTAGGTTGAACTAGTAATCAATTGTGAACAAACTCAGGTAGGTCTCCATCCTCAACATTGACATCGACATCATGTAAGGCATAGCTGAATACAAAATAAATAGAAAGTTGATCCCAAAAAATTAAGATTTTTATATTGCTTTAGAAAAAATAATATAAATCATATCCCCTTTGTATGAAAATCAGGCAAAGTCTTCTTTGTACGAGGAGTTCTACCCAAAATACAACTTATACAAAAAAACCTGCCAACATGGCTCAATGCCCTCAATAGGTTCGATTATGAGCAATAGTGGCCAAATAAAGCCAATTCATCCATACACAACAACATACATTTCAAGTTATTACATACATATGTGGATGTAATACCACCACAAATACCACGACTACGATACAAGCTTGCTTGACATAAGTCATGCTATGTATGTGCTAGCATTGCACCACCCCTACTATAAGTCATGATACCTATCAAATATCATAGTAGTAGGAGAATGCACATGGGAACATTCACACCAATCTTGTTCGCAAACAAGAAGGATCTGATTAGCACTAAGATGAACCCCATGCACACTATTCTTTAATGTGACTTCATCTACATTAGGTGGCAGAGTGTATAATTGGGAACATAACTACAACAAGGAGATAGTGGCTCCTCTGATAGCATCAATGCGTGGTATGACACTAAGCAACTCCTCGAACAATGCTGCCACTTTGAACACATAGTTACCAGTGGCTATTGGGCCATGGATACAAAGGCCAATGATGATGGTGACGTCTTATAAGTTTATCATTATCTCTTCTACTAGCACATGAAACATGTGTGTCTTAGGATGCCATCTCTCGATGAGAGAGGTGATAAGTGGTCAATCGATCATGATGTGGCCCAAGTAGTATATACCATAAAATCTAGCCCTAATCATTTATGACCAAATCTATATATTCATTCTCCTCATAGTCAGGAAGGCTCTCATCTACTATTGAGAGCGAAGTATTTTCTAAAGCTGTAAGCAACAAAACAATCAATTTTAAAATTGGTTATATATAAATTACATGTTACAACTATTATGATAATTAACAAAATATATACATGTTCCGTATCTACAAAGTGTGATTTGTGTATATCTTGTAATACCAAGATAGATGTATCCAAAGGATATCATGAATCCTTTTGAATGCCATGTCTATAAGATATAAGAAATTTATAATAATTATCAAATATAATTGTCAATATTAATTACAGTGATAATGATTTACAAAACACATGTACAATAATATTGTCTCATTTACTAGAATAAGTCTTATACAAAATAACTAAAAAAAAGTCAAGTCCTTATTTACAAGAAATACACACTTGTACATAAGTCTTAAACAAAATAACTATAAAAAAGGTGAGGCCTCATTTACAAATAAAAAACAAATTGCTTTACTTCACATCTATAACTAAATTTGATTTCTATTCTTATAAGACTGTCGATTGACCTATTTGTTTGCACAACCCATATTTTTTCATGGTTTTCCCCTCTCTAACATCCATTTTATTATGCAACCAAGTTGTTTTAGGATGACCATTGGTTTTCTATTTCATTGACTCAGAAGCTACAATAATCGGACCATCATAAAGAAGCCATTCATCTTCATTAAATATATGATAAAACAATCTTGGCCAAGTGTCATAATATGACTTCTTAGTGAGTAGCCTTGAACATATAACCAAAAATCAACACATTGATGCTGACATGCTACTATGATATGGATACATGGAAATCTATATATTAGTGTCTTACCACATGTTCATTTCTTGTCATCTAAGTTGAGGTAATGAATCTACCATTCCTTGATTTTATGTGATATCAACCCTATATATGATCGCAAAGAACAATTTTCATTAATCTAGCCTTAACTACACGACACTTAATCTGAGCATCAACATATTGATGAACTGCTCATTGGATGCCAATCTATCAACACATCATTCCCTTATTGCAACAAAGTAACTATTAAGGTAGGAAAATATCAATTGAACTAATATAGTGAGTGGTAAGATATGAGCTCCTGTAAGAACCCTGTTAAATATCTTTTATATATTGGTTGTCATTATCTCATATCTTTGGCCTCCATAATGTGGAAGTGGCCATAACTGAAGAGGGATCACCTTTTACCATTAATGTGCTTAAGAATTAATTCTTCTAATTATAACCATATGTTTATTCATCTTCCATAATGTTTTCATAATAGTAGCTTTGCATACCAAATTCTTCAAGAGTTTTTCTTTGAAGGATGTCATAAAATTGCTTGCAAGATGACGCATGCAAATCTGATGATAAGCACATGGTGCATCCCACCAAGATGAGGATCGCTCATAACAATCATAATATCTATTTGTCTATCAGATATAACACAAATCTCTATTCATTGAGTTATCTATTCTGATACAAGTCAAGAACCATCCCCAACTATCATTATTTTTACCTTTTATAAAAACAAATACTAATATAAACAACTGATTATTTCTGTCATGGCCCATAACAATCAAAAATGTCCCTTTATACTTCCCATGTAAATGTGTACCATAAATAATCAATATAGGACTACAACTTGCAAACCCTTCAAAAGATGACTTGAATGACTAGAACATATGTTGGAATGTCTCATTGTTTGGAACACTAGTGTAGATGGTTTTCCAAACAATACATCTAGGATTTGCTTTTTCTATGGGGAAGAATAAAATTGGGAGATTTGTATATGACTAAGAAAAATCACCCAATAAGTGTCTAAATGGCTTATGCTTTCCCTCAAATACTTTTTATATGAAATTTTATATCCCCATTTCTTGAATAGTAGTAGCAGACAGGTATGAAACCCTTTATATTTGTTGGTCACAAATAAGTTAATATCTTTTACAACCATGACACACAACTTTCATTGACATTGATATTCTTTAGTCTTCTTATATCTTAAAATAAGCAATTTTTTTGAGGAGACAACTATAACAAACTCTTGGTGTGTATTAATTGAGTAAATCTTTGCAGCCTCTTGCAAATCAGATTTAAAATTAACTTTTAGTCTCTTGCTCCCATGGAGTCCAACCACTTGAAATAGTAATATCAATATTTTCAACATGTTCAAAATAATATATTGGTGGTAGGTGAAAATGAATAGGGGTTGACTCATTCGGTCCCTCATCATTTGCAATATTTGATACATCACAAGATAATGCATGTATAAAGTCAAATATCCCTTGCTCATTCTCTAAACTTGATATGTAGTCTAGAATGATGATACATGTCCATCAACTTGAACATGTAAGTCTTCATCATATTCATCATTACCTTCTTTTTAAGTACAAGGATCATCATTCCCATATACTCCAGTATCTAGTATTGAACCGCTACTAGGTCCACAACCATAGTCAATTTCTATAACATTCTCATTTTCTATAATACCCATAGATTGATTTGCTTGTTGGTTTATCCAAATGGAATCAACAAATAATTCAATTTTCTCAATAACAATTATATCAACCATGTTTAACATTTGGTACACAATACTATCATTCCATATTAGAAAAGGTTGGAACTTAATTTTACTTTTTAGAGGATACTTACATTTGAGGACTAGTCTAAACTCATGTTTTTCAATAGTTGTGCTTGAAAATATAATATCACCTAATTGTTCAAATTTATAATCAGCCGGTATATCCAAAGGCATAATCAAAGCTTTGTTCCCAATATATTTCACATATTTTTTAGTCCTCAATATATCTCCATTGTAATAACATATTATGAGAATAGAAGAAACATACATAATTGACCGATTAAAAATGAAGTAAAAAAAATTAAATAATATGAGAGAAGATTATCCTTTAGTACCTTGTTTAGAAATTAAATGGCCTCAATTGTGTCGTCTTTTCTGGACCCATGATTTAACAAAAAATCAGACAGAACCTCCTTTGTATGGGGAGCTCTACCCAAAATTCAAATTGTACTAAAAATAATACTAACATGGCTCAATATCATACAATGAAGTCAATGGGTCCAAATTTGAGTCAAAGTGGCTTAATCAGGCTCATTCTTCTATAATTAACAACAACAACAACAACAATTCTTGGTTTAGGAGTTTTCACAAATGAGGGTCAACAGCTCCAGATAGGTCAAACAAACCTCTTTTGGTGAATGACCACACAAGCCCTAACTCAAACACTAAATCATACACGCCCTAACTCAAGCACTAAATCATGCAAGCCCTAACTCAAACTTTAAATCATACAAGCCTCTTTTTAGTTAGGTTTAGACAAATAACAAGAATGGGGATTGGAACATACCTCAGAATAAAATTAGTTGTCAAATCAGAAAGTTGTCGATCAGTGATCCCTCGCCATCACTGAGGGGGAGCTGTTGGAGGGGGGAGCTACTAGAGGAGGGAGCTGAAAAAATGAGGAGAGGAAGAAGAAATAAGGGAAGGAAAAGGAAAGCAAGCAAATTATGCATTTGTCAATGATAATCATTGTGGATGATGGCCTATGGTAGTTCAATTATTTTAATGGCTATCATCAATAATGCCGACATTTGGAAAAATTTAAAATTCAATAACTAGCATTGTAGACAAAGATTATTAAATTTAAAAATTTTCCAAATGTCATCATCCACAAATAATGGCCAATGCCACCTTGTTTCCGACTGGCCAATTGTACTATTTTGGTCATTTTTTAGAAACCTAAATTAATTTCTATATTTTTTATTTTAAAAACATTATTCACGTCCAAAACTCAAAATGCTAAGTATAATATTAATAGAGAAGATATGAAGCATGAGGAGTTGAATAGGTTTTGAACCAAAGTTTTGTGCTGAAGTACTAGTCACCACCTGCTACCTAAAAAACTATACTTCTACATCATCAATGAAGGGGAAAATATTATTTGAGGTGTTGGATAGAAAAAAGACAAGTGTCACCCAACTTCAAGCCTTTGGGTGTGATGTAAATGTCCAAGTGCCAAAAGAAAGAAGAAACAAAATGGATTTTAAATCAGAGGAGTACAAGTTTATTAATAATAAGGAAAGAATCAAAAGTATATTGTAACCTAGATACCAAAATAATCATCTTCAATCGATATATCATATTTTGGGACTATAAGAGTTGATAAGTCCCAACTAGTTGTGATGTGAATGATCTTAAAAAAGAAAGTGAGCCATGCCATCTTCATATCATGAAATTACAAAATGTATATCATGGTATATTTTTATTGTGACATCACAAAATGTGTCATTGCATCTTCATATCATGAAATTTCAAAATATATTACAACATTTTGTCATGATATCATAAAATATATCAAGAGATCTTCTAGTCATGATATCATAAAATGTATCATAGCTCCATTTTACTAATGGCACATATACGCATGATAAAGAGGTAGTGAAGATAGAATTTAAAGATTCTATTGAGATAGAAACAACCGTGGTTGCACTTGCTTCGAGGAGATGTATATGGGTTATAAACTACCTACGAGAATGTTTCGTAGCTCCATTCTTCATATTAGAAGAGGAGCTAGTCATTGGAAAAGAATAATTCTTAGAGCCTTGTGAAGTCTCTCTTGGATCATAAGATAATAAAAAAAAAGAAGTTGTTTAAAAGGAAGATAAAAGCTAATCGAATACTTGAGAAGTACAAAGAAAAGTTAATTACTAAAGGATACTTTCAGGTTGAAGACATTGACAATGATAAAATCTTTTCACTATTAGTGAAGATGATTTCTATCATAATGGTATTGGCTGCTACAAAAAGTATGATATAATCTAGAGATTGACTTTCTTCATGGAGACTTGGAGGAAGAGATCTATATGAAGTAATTGATTAAATTCAAGATGAAAGGAAAGTAAAATAATATATGTAAGAAAGAAAAATCATTGTATAGGCTAAAGTAGTCTTTGAGGACGTGGTATCAAAAGTTTGATTCTTATATCTCGTAGCTAGGATTTAGTAAATGTGAGAATGACTATTATGTGTACACAAAAATGTTAGGTAAAATTATGTTATTCTAACCCTGCATGTTGCTAATATGCTATTGAATTAAAATAGAGAAAGGAGATGTTCATTGTAGTGAAATAATTGCTAATGGAAAAGTTTGACAAGACAAATCATGGAATATAAAACTTTAAACAAAGCATGTAGATTCGGAGAGATCAAAAAAACTAAATATTTTTTTTTTGGATAGTAGAAGTATGTTGATAGAATACTTTAGAATTACATGTTTGATTCCAAGCCAATAAAACCTTTATGGTAACTAAGATGAAGTTGATAGCAGAGTAGTTCACTACTACTCATCAAAAGAAAGAGAATATGGCTCTCATTTCATACACTAGTGCTACTGGAAGGTTGATGTATGCTATGGTATATGCAAGACCAAAATTTTTTATGTTGTTGGTGGTAATAGAAATAAAAAGACTTTTGATGTCACTAGAGCTATTGATGTAGACTAGAATAGAGATATGGATATCTAAAGATCCACGAGTTGGTATGTTTTTAACCTATATGGTGGATCTATAAGCTGGATGAACAAAACGCAAGCTATCATTACCCTCACATGCACCGAGGCATAATAGATATAGCTTAGTGATACTTGTAAATATAATTATATTTTTGGTTATTATTGGTATTGTTTGAATGAAAATTATCAAGTAAAGATGTTAATAATGGATATTTTACCATAATTGGGAGTTTTGACTACATTGAGCATAAATGAAGAAATAGGCAACAAAAAAAATTAAAGAGAGACAAGAATTAGAGTCACTATATTCCAAGGTCATGATTCTATATTTCCAAGTTACAAATGCAAGCTTAGTAAGTGAAAAAAATCAAGCGTGGCAAAGTTGGATGAGTCATGACATCAAATTTCTGAATCATGACATTCTCAAATTGCAATATTAATATTATGTGTCGTGATAGAAATTATGTGGAAACATGCAAAATGAATTGTGACTCCAAATTTCCAAGTCCCAATGTCAAATAGAACAGGTAAGCAAGTATAAGGTCATTACAGCAAATGCCAATTTGTGACTCTTCTCTAGTCTCCACAATATTATATGAATTCATGACATGGATCATCACAAAGATACTCTATAATTAAAGTTACTATTGTTTTAATGAGAAAAGATAAAAAGAGGATTAGAAGAGATATAGAATGGATAGGTAGAAATCAAGAACAAAAAATGAAAAACATGACAAATTCCAAGAATAAAGAAAATAGAAAATGAAAGGGAATTAAAGAGAAACTTTTCTGATCATAAAGTAACTTGGTAATTGAAGTGTTTTCCAAAGCCAAAAGAAAAGAGTTAATTCCTAGGGAAGTTCTACTAGTGGAAGTAACTTGCAACAAAAACATTCAACACTAGTTTTCATGTTTACTTAGTTTTATTTATAAACAAATATTGCATCAAATATTTTGTTCTATTTTTACCCCATAATATGATAGAACTTTATTTAGGTTTAGTTTATGAACTGTGAATGATGATTACTAAGATGTGATGTACAAAATTTTTGTGGAATAATAGTATGAATTTTGTTGATGCCCTTGAAAGATATTTTGACATCTTGGTTTTATCCAAGATTAATATAATTTACCATGGTAGCTAGTCATGCGGTTTTCATGATGGTTAACAATGCTCTACCTCCAACATCTAGTAGATCTAATAACTAAGCCCATATATGTTTCGTAGGATGGTGACAGATAATAAGAACATATCCGAGTGAATAGGTAATGTATCTTATGGACCATATATGCCTATCTAAAGAAAGATAGGCAATAAGAGGACGTGTTGATACCTCTCTATATGAAATGCTACAATCAAGCATATAAACTCTAGATAATCATCATATGGACAATGCTAGGTGACCAATGAAATGTATCTAGTATCAACCAAGTACTTGGCTACCCAAGAAGATTATGTGATTTTTAGGACTATGATAGGTTATTAAAAATACTTGCTTGAGGTACACACCATGACATGTGACTGTATACGCCTCTAGCAAGGATATGATGCTCAATATCATCCTCATTGCCTAATAAACTATTATAGTGACTAGGTAATGGGAATAAAAAGTGTGATCAACATAGAGGTCACACATTTTATCATCTATTGTTTCAATAATTTGCATTTTGCTTGACCATGGACTTTAAATATGGAAAATCACCATACACATGAAGTAAACTTACCCTAGAATCCATTGAATCAAGCATTTATGGTAAGCTAAGATAGTAGAGGGCATTGATACCATCCCAAAACCAAAATACCAATCTTTATTGGATTGATATCTATACTTGAAAATTTTACTTTATTACTTATTAGATTCATATACTTAAGATTAATTTTAATATGAAAAAAAATACCTAATAATTTTTTTTGGTATCATTGTTGAGGATTGATGATTGTTTTGAATTAGAAACATTAATTTGAACCTACTATCTAAAGAATGAATATTTATTATTCATATGTTTTCTATTTGTTTGCTTTTATTATTATTATTATTTTTTTGGTATTTTGTTTTGAAGTAGTTTTTTTTGTAGAACACTAACTTGAATGAATTGATTTTCTAGAATTGAGAAATTTTTTTTGGATCCAGAAATTGAGAGAACCATGAACTTGTTTATGAAAATAAGAAGTGAAAAAGTTATTTTGGAAAAAGATAGAAGTGAAGATAAATTGTTGTGGAGAGGTGCAGAGAAAATGGGGCAATAACACATGTGCTATCATCTATCATAAACTAGGGAATATTTGGAGGAAGATACTCATGGAAAGCTATTATAGGATTAGAAAGTAACCCAGTCCAAACCAATAATATGGAGTTAAATCTGAGTCTAGCAATTGTGTAGTTACCCAAATATGGAGATTAATTTTTACCCGAACACCAACATTGTCAAGTTTTTGGAATGAGTGACATGGTAAAAATGAATGTATTGGATCATTACATGATCGAGTGGATTCTATTCTCATTTTTTCTCAAGGACGAAGTGAAGAATTGTTTTCGGTACTTACCAAGGAGTTCCATAGATAATTTGGGAGATCTAATGTAAGTATTCCTCATAATTTTTTTCGATTGAAAATAACATTATGCTACGGGTAGAAATCAATTAATTTAAGCAAGGTGAGCAAAAAACCTTGTACAATACTTGGGACATATTCAAGAATTTGTTGAAAAGATATTCACAACATGGTATTTGAGTTGTTCCATGTACTAACCTTTTATAATGGGTTAAATTATGTGACAAGATGCATGGTAAATGTAGCATCAAAAGACTCTTTCATGAATTAGTTACCTACAAATGCTAATATTCTATTTAAAGAATTCGCAAAGAAATAAGTAGCAAGCTCCAGGCAAGAGATATATGAGAAGAAGACAGGTTGGAGTGATTGAGTTAGACAATATTTGAGCCATGGAAGCAAAATCGGATACTTTTAAGAACCAATTTTTAATTCAAGCAAGAAGAGATAGACTATGGAAGAACCGAAAACAATGCATTTGTAACAAATAGTTGGCCAAGAGCAAGCATACCATGTGGAAGATGTGAACCACTTGAATAAGAAATATGTCTTATGAAATAACAACCTGTCCACCTATTATCATCCAATTTGAAAAATCATGAAAGCTTTTCTTATGTGAATCAAAATAAAAACCAAATTTTCTAAATAATTTTGGACTTGTAATAGATTTTCATGGGCAAGGAGCTTCAATCTACAATTATCATGAGGAGAAGAACCTTTGAGGATAATATCATAGCATTGTTGATTGAAACAAAGAAGAAGAATGATGTACAAGATCATAGGATAGACCTACTGGAAATGAAAGTTGGCATGAATATATGAAGTCATAAAATAAGATGATGTCATGATAAGAATTGAAGAAGTTATGATAGGATCAATGATAACTGAAGAAGACAGCAAGCTGTCAAGCTATAAAACAAAAATATGAAGTTGAAGTGGAACAACTTAAACTAAGGTAAAAAAAAATTTTTTGCCTGAAAGAAAAATTTTTATCGACAACCCTCTCAACGTCACTCTAGCCTTACCATTTTCATATAGATTTAGGAATGTAAAAATGGACAAATAATTTAATAAGTTTCTAAATATATTTATGAAGCTTGAAGTCTACATTTTGTTTTTTGACACATTTGTCCATGTAATGAATTGTGTGAAGTTTATAAAAGAGATTATGAGAAATAAGTGGAAGATAGAATCATACAAGACTATTAATCTAACATAACATTACAACACCATTATATAAATGAAGCTCTATAGATCTATATTTGGGCTACTTTATTATCTCTTGTGTTATTGGAGAACATGTATTTTGAAAAATATTGTGTGACATGAGAGTATGCATCAATCTGATGATATAATCAATTGAGAAGAATCTAAAGTTGGGTTAAGTGACTCCCACAATATTGTCTTTGTAATGAACATATCTATTATTGATCCAAAAGATATCATTGAAGATGTTTTAGTCAAAGTTGAGAAATTTATTTTTGATATTAATTTTTTGATATATAGATAATGAAGAAAACAATTATTCATCACTAATTCTATTAAAACCCTTCTTGGCTACTATAAAAGCTCAAATTAATGTGAAGACTAATGAATTGATCTCTAAGTGGGTAAAGAGCAAATGGAGTTTAAACTTTATAAGAGTTTAAAATTTTCTAATATGGAAAAGATTAGTTGTTGGAGGGTAGATACTATCTTACAATTTAATACTTTATTTACTTTATGAAGAGAAGCTCACTAGAAGAATATGAGAAAGCAGAAGCAAAATAGTACTTTGAAAAATCTAATAAAATTGTCATGATGATTGTTGAGGATGACGTGACTTGGTATAATATTAAAACAATTTTTGAAGAAGTCATGATAGCCAATAAAGCTTTTATAGAGTACAAAAAAAATACACATTTCAATGAAGTATGATGCCTATGTTTGTCGATATTATCAAAGAAATTATATTGGTATTTATGAATGACTTCTCAATGTTTAGAGGTTATTGTGATTGGTTTTTGTACAGCCTGGAAATGATATTACAAAGATGAAAAAAAAAATGAATCTGTCTAACTAGAAGAAGTTCCATTTGATGGTGTAAGAGAAAAATGTCTTGGGAAATTTTATATCCTTTAATGGATTGGAAGTGGATAAATCCAAGATTTTTAGTTATTATAAATCTATCTCTACCCACAACCATGAAAGATATAGAATGTTTTCTTCCACATGCTAGACTTTATCTAAGGTTGATCTAGAATTTTTCAAATACAACCTGACCTCTATGAAAGTTGCTAGAAATACAAGATGATTTTATGATTGATGAAGAGTGTTTAAAAACTTTTTTAAGTGTTCAAAGCAAAGCTAATGCTTGCTATTATAATGACCATAATGGAGTGAGTCATTTGTAATTATTTCCGATACAAGCGGCCATGTTATTAGAGAAGTGTTTTAGGTAGAAAAAGACACCATTTTCAAGGTTATATACTATGCATGTAGGATCTTGAAAGAAGTCCAAGAGAATTACACTACAACCAAAAAAGTAATGATAGCTATGATGTTCTCATGTAACAAGTTTAGATCCTATATAATTTGAGAAAAGAAGATTATTTATATGGACCATGCATCAATTTTATATTTAATGATGAAAAGTAACAACATGATAGCTGACTACTTGTCACACATGAAGATTGGGAAAGACATTGGGGTTGCATCTGAAATTTCAGAAGTTTTTAAAGATAAATAGCTGCAAATTTTAAAAACATAATTTTCTTAGTTTGCTGATTATTTTGCCCGCACCACTTTGCCTCCTATTATTTCTCAGCAAAATTATAATTTCTACACGATGTGTGGAACATTCTACTAGATGACTCTATTCTATTCAAAAGATGTGTCAATCAAATGGTGAGAAGATATGTACCATAAAGGGAGTAGATGGAAGAGAAAAAAAAATGATATTTATGAAAGGGCCAAACTATATAAAGATAGAGAGAAGCGATGAAATAATATGAAGCTATTGAGAAAAAAAAATTAAAGCATTAGATAGAATATTGATTTTAAACTTAGACTAATATGTTTTCCATACAAGTGGAGACCTATATGGTTGGGGCCAATTATTGTGACGATATCAACTCCTTTCGATGTAGTCAATGTCAAATCAAATTAAAGAGAGAGTTTAAATTTAATGGATAGAGGCTGAAGCAGCACTTGAGAGACCAGAATGTTGAAGAAAAAAATATCACAAAATGAAGATAGAGATTGACAAAACACTTGAGATACAGGAATGTTGAAGTAAAATATCACAGATCAAAGAAAGAGAGCTTCTTTGAAAATGACTAAGTGGGAACTTGAAAGTAAGCTTGGTCAAACTAATGATATTAAAAATAGTACTTCTTGAGAGGCAACCCAAGTACATTAAGTTATATTTGAAGAGTGGATAAAGTATCAACAACTTGTCCCACAAATGTAGCTTTCTATTGTTTGTTTGTGAGTCACATCAAATTCAAAAGTTGTGAGTATTTAACAAAGAGTCATGACACATATTTTGTGTTCAATATCATAACATCACTTTTATGAAGATGTGATGATGATTACATTATTACTTATCATGTAAAAACTCTAATAACAACCATCATTATATTATTAGAGTTGTGACATTATTACTGATTATGATGACATTGTCTTTGAATCAGCTATTTTAAGTTGGTCATGAAATTATTTTTTCTATCTTAACACTTTCATTCAGTCATGATTTCATTTATAAAAAGAAACTCTACTCTTTGATCTTGACACTCTTTAACTATCATGGTACTACTGGACTTTGAAAATTTCATCTACAAACCCTAACCACTCCAATAAAAGGTTGAGAAAAGTGAGCACCACACTTTTCAAACTAAAATTCTATAGTTATGGAGGAAGATCAAACTTCATATAGTAGTAGGATAGCAAAATTAAAAAAGAAAAAGGGCAAAAGGATCAAGAGTGAACAACATGGTGCAACACATGATATGACTTTTCTATCATAAAAGTGGGAGAATTGGATGATGCATACACTCTACAAAAATAATAAAAAAATGATTTTATCTCACTATTTCTTGACATCTTACAAAGAAGGTGATGTAAATTTTTTTTGTGAAATATTTGAACTAGAAAATATCACTATTGTGAAAGGGTTTTATGCTGACCTTAAAGAGAGAAAAAATAAATTGAGATTTGTAAGAGGAGTTTGGGTAGCATTAGACAAAACAACCATCAATCAGTTTTTGAATGTACTAAACAAAGCACATGAGAAATAATTCAAGAAGGTAAAACAATAGCCATACTTTTAGCATATTGTTAATGAGCTACAGGAGAAAAAAGAGGTTGGTGTGGAATAGAAAACAATCCACATTTGCATATTCCTAGACAAGAATTAATGGGGCAAGCTAATGTATGGTTTTATTTATTGTGTTTAGTGCTAAAGCCCACATTATATCTATCAATGTGCAATCAAGATAGGGTAATACTACTACATACCCTAGTGAAATTACTATGAACAAATTTCATAACTACTCAAGGCTATCATGGAAGGTGTTGATAAGTCATTATAAAATAACTATCACAAGCCTTTATCACTTCTCTGTCCTACAAGTCTTTAATCCACTAAGTCTACAAATCTTACCAAAATTTATTAAATTTTCACTAATATTTGTCAAATCTTCTCAAAATAGGAATTTAGTAAAATCTCTATGAAACATACCAATATACATGCAAAAATGCCTTATTTTATTTTTCAAACATCATAATTTATTTGATATTTTGAGTATTGAACAACTACATTAACTATATACCTTATCATGTAGTTCAAATAATTATAGAAGGTTTGAGCTAGGAACCATAATACAAATCCATATAGTAGTAGGAAACTCAGTTGATCACTTAATTAGTCCCCAATTATTATATAATGCTTCATGCTCCTATTGTTTGAATTGACTTATCTATCCTCACAAGTGAGATGTAATTTGAGTTGATAATAACTTGGTTCAGAAAGTTTATACAAGTTCATCCAATTCTCAATGTATCTTATAAATAAATACTTCAACTAGATCTTATTCTTGTCTCTCAAAGAACGTAAGAGGAATTCTCATATTTATCATATCGTGGCTAAAAACATTCATTTACATAGTGTCATATAATTCTAAGAATTTCACTTTTATTGGTTGAATTCAAATCTCAAAATTTATCTCCATTAAATTGGCATCCGATAGTCTCCTAAGGTTATGTGAGGAATGAGCTATTGGATGGCATATTATGCACCTCTTTGATTATTTATATTGCTGCCATTATTTTCAATGTTTTCTCTCTCTACTCTTTATCTAAATATATTTTTTTCTGGTTCACTCAATTTCTTGGTTCAGAGGTATTGCCTCAATCCCATATGTTTGGCTAATATGATGTGGTGGCTATAAAAAAACAAAACAAAAAACAAACACAAATCAAATACTACGTAATAAAAATGTTATCCAATCAACTAGAAACCAAAACAACTTTTTTCAAAGATAGTTAAGTCAACTCAAGTTGAATAAACAAATAAAAATAATCACTAGCAATGGTGCCAAACTTTTGTTGAAAATTTATTACAATGTTAGAACTTATTATTTATGATATAGTCTCAAGATCTGCAAGTATATGAGTCATACAAGTAGTATAGAAGATATAAGTCTAGATATCAATCCTACATAGATTATATGGGCAATTTGACATTTTTATTGTATATGATGTTTGGACTTTAGGGTTGGCTTATTTTGTATTATGAGATTTATTTAATGCTGAGACAAATAATGATTGATTATCATACAAAGGATAGATTATTAATTTGCCTTTTTTTCTTCTTAGCATACAATGTGGTTATCAACCTTGGAATATCACTAGAAAGGATGCTCCCCTTGTAGTAATGCCTTCAATATTTTTCCACCAAACCACACTTAATCTATTTGTAGTTTATACATACTTCTACTTCTTTTAGGCAATACACCAATTTCTCTTGATTACTAATTTGAATTTACATTTCTATTCTCCAACATCAATAGTCATAGTTGTTAAGAAATATTATAATAAAAATTTCTTTCGAGCTTTTAACTTTTGTAAGCACCTTACTCTCATTAATTAATATATGCTTTCTTATTAATTTTACATATAGAAGTCATACAATTAAAAATAATTTCAGTGGCTATCATCGCCTTATGAAACAACTCTATTTATGTGTATTTCATAATTTACCTAACACCATCTATCATAGTCAACACATGACTTATACATTATGGTAAAACATCTAGGTTAGATATTTTATATAACTACTACATCATATAAAGGCTAGTTCTTCTAGATTATATACAATATTATGGTCATGAATTCATTTATTCTTTCAGCTTTATGAATGTCATACATCATTTAAAAATATATAAATTTAGGATTTTCATAAATAGGGTTTTCTCATTAGATAAAAGTAGAAGGGTTGTCACTTCCTTTGGATCAAATCTTATGAGTGTATTTTGTGACTTACCTATCATCATCAGCCACTACTAACATTCATAAATCGATGTTAGAGTGGAACCCAAAATCTTTGTTTTAATTAATATCCATAGCCATTAACAATGAAAACATAATAATTTCACAATAAAATTATATAAACATAATCATCATATACATATATAAACTAATCATATACTTTTATTTAGTCTGACTTTAGAAAAGAATTCTGTAAAATATTTGTTGCCTCATCTCATCAAATTGAGAGTTCCCAATAACAATCAACATGAGGATCTCAGTCTCAAATCAAGTTATCAATTGCTCTTTATTAATGTTTAGCTTGAATTTATCCCTAATTAGGGGTTAGAAATCTTATTATCTTCATAGTTGTGTGTTCTTCAGCTCAAATTCCAAATCACCATTTCTTTTTTATGATAATCTTTAAGTTCCCCTTATATACGTCATGACTAAGGCCATGACTTCTTTGAATGAGGTCCCATCGAGCTATTATGTGGCTCTTCAAGTTGGATGTTGTGACTTTAAGTTGAGGCTATGATTTAATCAATTCTTTGATTACATTTTAGACCACGAATATGTGGTGGGAAAGAAATATCATGTCTGAGACATTTCCTCTTTTGAATGCATAGTGATGGTGAAAAAGAGTGTTATGGCTAAGGAAGTTTCCTCACTGGAATATATTGTCAGGATGACAAGAATACTATGATTGAACAAAAAGGCATGGCCTAAACATTGCTCTCTAAAACACATAGTTGTAGTAGAAAAGTTTGTCTTGACTAAAAATTACTTAGTATTATGTAATTTTGGCTATGTAATGAATAAGTCATAGCTTTGAGAAAATCATGACTTTTTCTACTAGTTTGGCACTTGGATGTCACATCATATAAATAATATCGTGGCCTTGACTATGTTTGAGTTAATATGGTTGTGACTTAAAGATAATATTGGATCCATGAAAACTATGCTACACAATGAAATAGGGTAACAACTAGGTTGTAAAGTCACGACATGCTAATATTTCTATGACTTATTTTAGAGTCATGATCAAGAAAGACTGTCACTTCTCAATAGGCATATACTAGTGTAACCAAGTGATGACATTAGAAATATTATGAATTTCTTTTGATGTTCTACCCTCCATCTAATCTCTCTACCAAGTCTACCAATTATACTTGATTTATATTTGATTTCAATATTATTCATCGAATACCATAAAAATTATTATTTAGTAAAATATTTTCATTAGTTTGGTACAACCACATCATAAAAACAATACAAAAGAACCCCAAGGTTCAATACTTTGAATGCCAAACAATGTACAATCTATTTGACATGAGACCAATCACTATTTGTAGACTTAAATATTTTATGGAGTCGAAAAATAAAAAAGAGGAATGATGAACTTGTCACTATTGTTGGAAAAGGAAATTTTAAAATTTAGACTTGAACTAAAGAGAACCAAATTAAATAAGTACTTCTAGTTCTATAATTGGACTATAATCTTTTGAACATAGGGAAATTGATCCAAACTAGTTACAAATTGATATTCAAAAAAGGGAGCTACACTATATGTGGTAAGCAGTCAAGTTAGATGATGAAAGTAATAGAATAATCAAATTTGTGGCATAGAATGTATTAGTGTCTGAACTATAGTAGCTTGAAACTATTCTATCAAAAATACATAGTATATGGTCTGCCCAATAATATTGAGGCACGAACTGACATTTGTGAAGAATGTACACAAGGAAAGTAAATATGAAATGCCTTCCCAAAAGATGTTGCATGAAGGTTATCTATTGTTCTAAACTTAGTTCATATAGATATTTTTGGATCATAGTTAATAAATGATGTGGGTATAATTCATGAAGAACAAATGTGAGGCCTTCAACATATTCAAGAACTTTTAGAATATGGTTGAAAGTGAATCTAAGAAAAAGTTAATAATATTTAGGAGTGATAAAGAGAGAGATAATTCCTCTCCAAATAGTTCATTTCTTACTATGAGGAGATGGTAATTTAAAGGTAACCAATAGCCCCCTACACTTTACACTAGAAATTATGTAGTGGAGAGAAGCAATCTTATAGAAATGACCAAAACCATATTGTTAAAAAAAATCTTTCCAAATGTTTATGGGTTGAAGCAATAAATACTACTATTTATTTATTGACTAGAAGTCCAAAAAAATCTTGAAGAGCAAAATTCCAATTGAAGGCTGAAGCTTAGAGTGGAAGAAACCTATCGATTCACCACTTGAAAATCTTTGGAAGTATGTGCTAGCCACAAATACCCAAATAGAAAAAGATGAAGTTTGACATGACAAGTCATATATGTAATTTTGTGGAATACAATTGACAAACAAGAAGTTACAAATTATATACTACTATAAATAACTAGTTTCATGTCATTTGAGATGTGATATTTGAAGAAAAATCAAAATGAGAGCCTTTCTCTATCTTTTTATCTACATCAAAGAATAAAACATTTCAAATTCAATTGGAATAACAAGTTGCTGCAAATGATGAAATTTAAGAAAAACTTAGGTTAGTATCTCAACTACCACAGACCAATTCACCTCCTACTAATTCTTTTAAAACCATCTCTCAACTTCTACTCCCTCTTTTACGACACCAATCAAAATAAGAACATTAAAAAATGCTTATGAGAGATGTAATTTCTCTACAATGGAACCCTATTGCTTTTAAAATGCTATACATACCATGAATGGGTAGAGGCAATGAAACAAGACATAATTATGATTGAAAAGAATAAAACATGGACTCTAGTGGAGAAACTAGAAGAATGATACATTGTGAGAGTGAAATAGATTTATAATATTAAACACCACTCTAACAATAACAAACCCAAGTTTAAAGCCAAACTAGTCGCCAAAGGGTACTCACAATTTTCTAGCTTAGATTTTATAGAAACTTTTGCTCCAATTGCAAGTCTTAAATATGTTAAGATGGTAATTTCACTTGTTTCATAAAAAGGTTGCCCATTATATCAGTTGGATATAAAATTAATATCTGAACGAGAAACTAGAAGAGAAGTTCTATGTCATACAGCCTCCTAATTTGATGTGTATAAAGACTTAAAAGGCTCTAAAAATTGTATATATAGACTCAAAAAGGGTATATATGGGCTTAAATAGTCTGCTTGAACATGATATACACAACTGACTATGTACTTGTTGGGACAATGGTTCACCAAAAGCTTCAGTGAACCCACATCATTCATTAAAACTATTAATGATTCTAAAATGTTTATAGTATCCATACATGTGAATGATTTAATGTTTACCAAGAATACATGGTTATGCTAAATGTTTAAAATATATATGAAGAAGATATGAAATGATAGACTTGGGACTTGGCACATGGGCCTACTTCATTATTTCCTTGGAATTGACATAATTTAAATTGATGTAAATTTAAATTATTTTTTTAAATTTACATTTACATTGATGTAAATGTAAATTGATGTAAACGGAATAAAAGTTTCATCAAAAAATAGATTTTCATTTTCTTTTTTTCATGAGTGTTCTTCTTTTTCCTCTCAACTCTATCTATTCTCTTCTTTTTCTAAAACTACTTTTCTTCCTTTAAGAACTTTAAATTTGACTAACATTGATATTTCATGATTGTTTCATATTCACTTGTATAAAAAGAAAATAAAATAAAAATATACATTTTATAAAGTGAATTGTGCATTAGAAATTTAAAATTTAGCTATAAAGGAATAAACTAGTAGAGGTCTCAATTTGACTCTACTCAAAACATGCTATTTTACTAAACATAGCCTTGCATAGCCTCACTTGGCTCATCATAGTTCAACCTAGTTAACTTGATCCATATTTGGGGAATAAATGGTTAGAAAAAACTTGGTTCCATTTTTTTGTGCAACTGAGTTTAGTAGAACACAATAGAAAAATGCAAGTAGCTTGGTCCTTCCCTACAAGCCAAAATGGGTAGTCCTAGTCAACCATGAAAAATTTAAAACAAGGATATTGTTGTTACTTTGTGAGGGTGTCAAATCTTGTTGATTAACATGATCCCAATACCTTATTGGGTGATTATATCTCATTAAACATAGTCTCAAAAGTATGTGAGTTATAAAAGAAGTAAAATATATTTAAGATTAGATATCAATCCCATTAAAATTGAGTAGGTAGTTTGAGTAATCAATAATGAATCAACAACTACTCCATTTGAGTCGATAAACAAGAATGTTCATCAAGATACTTAGATTTTAGGATTACCCCACTTTCTTATGTGTAAAGATATTTTTCTAATATTAGTTAATATTATATTTGATTATTAGATGAATAAATAGATTAATATGAAAATATCCAAGTTTCTATTGGCATACAATGAGGCTATCATCTTTGGACTATGATTACCATGGATGATTCCCTCGTAGTTGTCTTTTCAATATTTTACTTAAAATCAAAAAATTATTTCATTCATCAGTCATTCACTTATCTACTCCTTTTAGGCCAATCATAAACAACCTTTGATGATTTCTATGAATATATATTTTTATTTTCTAATCTCTAATGTCTTAAAGATAAGAGAAGATATAGTAATAAATGTGTTTGTACTTAAATTGTAAGCTATACTCTTGACAATTAACATTGGTTTTCCTATGAATCTTACATATGAAAATCATATAAAATAATTTGACTCATGGGGTTTTTACCATCATGCGGGTCAGCTCTTTTGAATGTTCTTCATGGCTTACTTATTATCATCTACCATAGTCAATACTTGACTCATATACTATAGTAAAACTCTTAGGTTAGATATTTTACTTTATCCCAACATTACTTGAGGTATGTACTTCTCGAATATGAACAATGTATTTGTCATAAGTTTTTTCGTGCTTTAATCATTGTGAATATTTTACTTCCAATTATAAAACTTACCTCAATCTTGGGATTTTCCATAGATTTCTCTCGTGCATTAAGGTTAAAAAAATATTATATCTTTCTCAAGATACCATGTGAGTGTGTCCCATGAAATACTTGTTATCACCCATCATAGCCAACATGAATAAAACTAGGATAAAAAGAAAATTTTAATTCTTAATTCTATAACATATCCATGTCCATCAATATTCTACAATATAATTATAACAAAAGCATAAATAATATAAAAGTAACATATCTATCATATTCAAATATATAACCCAATCATAGATCTAAATTTAGCATGATATTGAGAAAATTTTCTTGTGAGATTTGTTGAGAATCATTTCATGTGAATCGAGAGTTCCTAATGCAAGTCCAAGTAGAAATACAAGTATTACCATCTAAACATAATTAAGTATTATCCACGTTCACCTTGAATTTGTCCCAAATTTGGACTTGGAATCACATTGCCTGGGGTTATAGAATCTCTTTTTTTTTGTGATACTTTCAGTTGAAAGTCATGGTGTTGACTTAAGGTCATAGCCTCTGTATTTCATCGAGTCTTCTCTAGACCACCAAAGTTATTGTGGTAATGGATGTTGCAACTTAGGTAACTACTTATGGAGCATGATATCACCATGCTAGGAATAATAATGATTGATTTTTTCTCTCTATAGTAAAATATCACAGCAATAGGAACAACATTGACTATTGTATTTACTCTCTGTAACACAAAGTCAAAGTGATGAGAATAGTCATGAAATTAGTGATTTTTCTCAAGAACATAAAGTTATGGTACTAAAAAATACTATAACTAGAATAAATGCTCTTTAGAATAAAATGTTTTGGCAGAAAATCATATCATGATTATAAATACTTAGTATTTTGGTTCTATATTGAATAAGTCATGACATTGGACTTCATCATGATTAATTATACTAGTTTGGTACTTCACTAGTGTGATGTAAAAATAATATCACATTTGTTATATGTTTTAGAGCTAGGAAAATCGTGACTCCAAAAAAATATATTTAGTCACAAAGACTATGTTGCATAGTAGAAAGATTATGTCAACTTGATAATAGAGTCATGATATGTAAAGATTATCACAACTAGATTTGTAAAGATATGGCTAAGAAATGATGCTAAAATTACTCAGTAAGATAATAAAAAGTATATTAAACCATGATATGAGAAATGTCATGACTCCCCACCACTTCTCTCTCTCCTCCAAGAATTCGCTCCACCACATCTACTAATTTTTATACAAAATAAAAAGATTTTACTAACATTCATCAAAATTTCTCAAAACATAAATTTAATAAAATCTATCTAATAAAAGAATAAATACATATAAACACACTAATAAATATACTCCAAACTACCAAAGAAATTGGTACAAGGAGTATTAAACAAGAATGAAATTATAGTAACTAGTCAAAGCTTATACATGCCATTTTTAAAATAAATGGTCAAGGACCATTGTATACATGTTCATGATATAATGATACATTCTAGACACCCATTTATGTATGTGTGAGTGATGTGTGTGCATGTGTGTTCTGTATGTTGGTGTGTTTGTATATATGTATAATTTCTCAATTTTTTTCATTTCAAAGTATTAAAATTCTATTTCTTTTCTACATTTATATTTATGTGTACTTATCTAACTCTCATGGATAAAAATTTATGAAGTTCTTTTGTTGTAACTAATTTTATTTTTTCTGAAAAATGAAATCACATATCAATGATGAATGTTTTGATATTTAGAATAAATTAGTAAATGTTACTTCACTAGACAATGAAGTAGATGATTGCACTAATGATTTTCAAGAAATTATGAAACTAATACTTTTCTTGTTAAATAGTTCAGAAATAGATTGTATAAAAGAAAAAAATATATATATTTAATTAATTTGTGAAGCAATATATTCATTAAATTGTAGGAACAAAATTATGTTAAAAAACATGAATTTTAAATGCAAAAACAAAAATAGCAAAGATGAGTTCTCTTTTAGTACAATGACAGTGATACATGGTCAACATTAACTTATTTAATTTCACTATATTGCATATTCTCGAGTGGCAAATTGAATTAATTTGAATAGTCAACTTAATTATCCTAATAGTTATGTTTTATTAGGACTATCTTAGGATCACAACAATTTTTTGATATAGTGAGGCTTTAGAAGTTTTGGTTATTAAATAATAATTGAAATAAATAAAAGAGAAATAATAATAATTTACTCCATAGTGATGACAATTTTGTTAGTTAACAGATTTAATTATACATGAAAATGTGGGCTACTTAGCTTAGCCTAGAGGCCTGATTTGGGTTATTTTGTCTCGTCCAATATCAAATATGCATCGGGTCAGATATGCATTGGTCAAGCATCATCTAAATTGATTACCAAAAATGATTTAATTATACCTGTGAAAATATTATGCTTCGAGCACTACACAAAATACTTGCCATGAAAAATATAAAATATAGCAAGCCCAATTTAGTTTAGTGTCTTGATAAAATATAGCAAGCCCAATCATATTTTATATAAAAATATAAAATATGAAAAATATAAAATATAGCAATTCTTTTTTGCATATCTTATAGTATTTACTTTGATGGATCAGCCAATATTGAAGATGAATGAAAACTTTTCAACATTAAATTGTTAATTAAGTTTTCATTCACCTAGTATTCTTCTCCTAATGGTTAATACAGTCTTTGAGAAAACAAAAAACATAGAGACTACCACCACATCTCAAGTTAGTTGTGGTAAAATAAAAATTCTATCTTGATAATATTCTCTTAAGAAAAAGATGGAGAATTACTTATCCATGATTCAAATTTCAAGATCAAATAAAAATACCAAGCTTAAGCTGTTATTTAGTTTAGTGTCTTTAGAATTAAAGTCAATACTGAAAATCAAAAACATCATTTTAAGAAGACATCAAATCCTAAATCTTTTTTTTTTACTTTTTTTCCTAACTTTTGATTGTTCATACTCAAGTTTTAAATTTTTTTATAGATTAAGAAAAAATCAAAACATTTGTTTCAAGTCTTAATCTTGATTTACTATATTATACCAGCAAAATATCCATGTGAAATAAGAGTTGTTCAAGTATTCCACTATTTTTTATTTGATCTAACATCAATTCAAAACAATATGGTAATTAAATTGTAGCTAGTGATTTTTAAAATGTTTTGTATCATGCATTTGATTATTGATGTTTTTTTTATCACCAGATCAAGATAGGGTACAATCTCATATAGGTGTTGTAATTGAAAGAAACTAGTAAGGTAATATATACTCATTAATATTATCATAGAATACAAAATTATATCTAAAAAATTAAAGAATGTTTAATTTATTTTCTATGTACCTGCTGAAATATTTTCACATGATATTGTAGAATTGTAAAAAGTCATAATTATTATTTTATACGGAAATATTTTTTTAATATAATGCTTATAAACTCTCACCTTAGTTTCATGTCCATTATAACTTTCCTATGTTTCAGGATTTTAACTTTGCAATATCTTTAGAATTCAACTTGATGTTATCTTGAATGATTTATCTAAGATATTGCATTCCTATCTATTTTAGAGATTCCCTAATGTTTTTCATTTCTCATTAAACCATTAACTTAATTGAGCCACATGCACATATCTAACTTTTTATGCATAAATATGCCCATTTCCATCATGTTAGATGTTGCATTACCGAAGTTGATTAAAATGTTTTAATCTTTGATGTCATACTCAATGTAGGACACTAATGAAATGATTAAATATATTTTGTGCATTGTGATCCATTTCCAATAACTATTTCATTTTTGTACTAATTTATTTAAGTCAAGATAATGTGAAAAAATACTTAGATAATTGTATTGTCATTGATACTCTAAATATTACAAGTTAGGTCAAATAATTATTTTGTGCACCTTATGTCACATATTAGATTGAGTCATACTTTATTATATAGTTTAATTTAGTGGTATCTAATTTCATTTAAAATATTTTTTATATTAAATTATCTAATATAATTCTCATGGTAACAAGGCTCCCAAAAACTCAATCCTAAATTAGTTCCAAATTAATCAACTTTATGATTTTCTAGCAATTAGAGGATCATAATATAAAATAGTTACTGAATCATCTTTGTTAATTTTTAATTAATTTGTTTTAAATCCTTAATACAATATATTGAATTCTCTATTCAACACCAACTACATATCCAAGTGAAAAAATGACGTGGTCAAGTTTTTCCATTTGGATTCTTAAATCTATAATAAATACAAAATGATATAATGAAGAAATTTTAGCCTCATAATTTTTTTAAAAGCTTTTTCTCATATATTGGATTATTGACATTAATTCTTCATCACCAAATGAGTTAAGATGAAGTAAATCTCATACACACACACACACACACACACACATATATACCCAATAGTATAATCATGAAATTATGAAAATACTTGCGAGAAATTATAATATTTTTTATTGTTTTTTTATTCTTCATCTTAAATATTTTTAAATGGTATTCTAGAATAATTATCACTTTAATTTTTTAAATGGTAAAATTTTTTTTCAACATAACTTATATAAAATCTCAGCTTACTTTAATGTCGACCAAAATACTGTTAGGTTAGTATAATCATGAAATTATGAAATACTTTAAGAAATTAAAATAATTAATTAATTTTTTATTCATTATCTAAATTATTTCTCAATGTTATTTTAGAATTATAAACACTTATATTTTTTATATGGTAAATACTTTTTTCAACACCACTTATATAAAACTTCATCTTACTTGCATGCCTACCATAATTATCTTACGTTATAATAATTGTTTTGACTTTGTAATATTTTTGAAATTTAGCTAAATAGTGGTTTCAATGATAGATACAATATATCTCATTCCTAACTTTTTAGGGATTAACTAATATTTTGATTTATATTTCAATAACTAAATAAATCATGTCACATGCACACATTTTGACATAAAAATAAATTTCCAATATATGATACCAAAACTTGACCAAAATATTATCATTGCCCTCATGGTAAATATCACATTATTTAAGATAATATGATCAAATATAATTTCAACATTATGATTAATTTCTAATGACTAATAAATTATTATTCATTAAGTACTAAATATTTCAAGTCTTGATAATGTAGAACAACACATTAATAACTTTTATATCTGATACTATTCCAAATATAAGATACAAAGTAAATTTTTAGGTAACTCATGTAAGTATTATTGCAAGTCTTATTTTATTATACAGTTTAATTGAGTCACTTCTCAAAATATTTCTGCATACTTTTTATATTAAAGATTAAATAATCTCATTACAATCCTTAAATTAATGAAACTCCCAAAAACTCTACACTAAATTATTTAATAAAATTAATCAACATAATGCTTTATTAGCAACTAGAGGTGCATAGTTCGGTGCGTTTAAACTATCACTAATGCACTGAATATCATAAAAATTCAAAATAAAATATGTTTGGTCATGATTACTATTGAAATGATTAAATAGTGTGGAAGTTTATTATATGCATCTTCTTTGGGGTTGGTAAGGGGGAATTGGAGGAAAGGGTGATAAAAAAAATTAAAACTAGAGGTGCATAGTAAACATAGTGATCATAGTACATATAATTATTGAATCATCCTTTTATAATTCTTAATTATTTTTATTTTCAATCTTCAATAGTATATCTTCTACAATTAGGTCATAGTAACAATAACAAACAAAAGGACCATTTTAGCCACCATTGGAGAAGAGCCTTCAAAGCAACTAATCAAATAATAGGTTGCAACAATCATTTCATTCATTATTAGAGAGAGGAGGTTGAGTAAAATGCATTGTCCTAAGGTCCTTTTGGTAGTTACAAAGGGGATATATTTTATTTCAAATGATTTGTGACATCTAGTTTAATTCAATGCTCAAGTAACCTCACAACATGCAAATCTTTTTGTAGTAAAAATTGGGTATGGTATTGCATGGTCCTAGATTTGGTCCTCATGAGCCATATTTTTTTGCCGACCAAACTTGGTTGGGTGATCCAATATTTTTCACACACTACTTGTCCTGTGTAAATATTATTGGTTTTTGGTCAGCTTAAATGGACCAAACCAAAATTGAAAGTATAAATTTAATATAACAATTAGTGGCATCAAGTTGTACTATTATATTTATGTTAGAGTTAAAGCGATGATGATTGTAGTCACTTTGTAATTGAGATAAACTCTAACAATAAATGAGAGTTACTTATGATAAGGTCCTTTAAAGCTTTATTAGGTAGGTAAGTTAGATTAATTTACAATCTTTTAAAATCATTTTGATCATTGCATTGGGGTGAGAATTGATTTTGAATGATCTATGACAATTATGTTAATACAACAGTCAAGTGAACTTATCAAATAAATGTTTTTTATGAGAAGCATGGGATAGAGTACTGCTCAACCCTAAATTTAGCTCATCACTTGCTTAGGTCAAGTGATTTGTTACCAACCAGGTCAAGTTGGATGACCCAGCATTTGTTTCACATAATTTTGTCAACATAATAATTATAGATTTTAAGGCATACCAAATTGCCAAAGCAAAATTGGAAATATAAATTTAATATAACAATTATTGGCATAAAGAAGTGGCATCATTTCTACATCAAAGTTAAAGCATTTATAATTGTGGTTTATTTATATTTTAGGCCAACATTGATAATAATCAAATTGACTATTGTAATCACCATTTCTACATCAAGGTTGCAAGTCAATGACCTTCACCATCAAAGCAGAATTCAACAACATGGGTTTGTAGCTCAGTCACTTCACATCTCTGTTCTATGCCTCAAGAAAAAGAGAATGAATGTTTGATGAGTGAAATTAGCGTGAGAGTGGGAATCAAAAGGAAGCAGCAAGTAGTGCACAACTCAAATTGGTTGTCAAGAGTCAGTTGCTTTTCTCTTTCAATCTCTATTTCGGATGGGCTGTTCTAGTTAGGAAGTTGAGATGAGCATGCTAGTCTAAGAACTCCCTAGGTGAAAGAGTGACATTATATGGAACTAAATCAAAAAGAAATTCTTTATCGCTAAGAATTAATATTTCTAGTATACCTATGCAAATTCCTTTCGAGGTGAAGTTAGAGCTTGATCATGAGCCCAATTATAAAGAAAAGTTGAATTATGAAAGGGTAGCTATTCCAAGAATCTCGCAAGCAAGGAAGAGGACGTATGGCTTGAAGGCTTAGCTTTTCTTTCCTGGGGGATAAGAAGGTGATCATTCACTCATAGCTTTCAAACTAGGGTATGGCTATGATTAAAGTATTTCGATAGAAAGATGAGTGAGAAAGACTTAATGAAAGTCTCATTTTAACATTCGCTAGTCACTTAAAGAAGAGCAAGAGTGAATTTCCATGTGAATAGAGTGCATAGTCGATAGGAGGAGGAAGAGGTTCTATTCCATCATGACCATAGCTCCATTCATTCTCTAAAGGTGGGCAGCCTCTTGAATTCAAGTCGAAGGAACAACATAAAGAAAATAAAGTGGGATTCCATCCTAGCCTATATTTGTCTTAGTTTAAGATCTTTATTGCAAAGATGAAGAGCTTCTTCTCTCCCTTGGCTTATTGAATAGGCTCATTGAACTATCTTTCCATTTCTATAAGACCAAGAGGAGAGTCACTCACTACCTTGAAACCAATGAAAGCTCAATCTCAACTCTCTTATTTGGTGTAGAACTTTCTCTAGAGCTATTTCCATATTTCATTCAGCTTTAGTTCTTCTTGAGGATTGGGTTCCACTCTATCAATTCCATATCTTTTATGTACGCTATGATAAGAGAAAAACTAAACTTCTTCAACAAGAGAAAAGATCATATTGGCAAGAGCAAGTAAAATATGAAATATCTTAGAAGCAAGTCTTTGCTTAGCTGCATTATCTTCCAACTGATGTAATATTAGATTCTAACTTGAGAGCAACTAAACTCCTTTAAGCCCCTTAGTTTCTTTTCCTCTATTCCCTCTCAATAGGTAATATGAATTCATTCTCTCTGATGTTGTAGAGAAGAAAGAAGTAGCCAATAGAAAAGCATAGTATAATGAAGTGCTTCTTATTCCTTTGCTTAGGCAAGCCTCTATTCTCATAAGATATAAAATCTATGGAATTGTCAAAATAAGATGTGCATCATCGACTTTAGTTATCTACTTGATCAGTCAAGATTGATTCCTTTGGCATTCATTCTAGTTTTAAGGAGAGAGCACCCACTCCACCTTTCAATAGAAGGTATTTTCATTTGAATTTTTGTTTTACTGAATTCTTTATAGTCATATTGTGCTACCCATATAAATATGCCATTTTTTTATGTGATTGAAAATGGGATGAAAAGTACCTAGGGGAAAAGACAAGTGGTCAAGAAAGAGACAAGACCAAATAAGGTGCATCAATGAATTTGTCTAGAAATTCTATAAGAAGCATGACATGCATGGCATTCTTAGATGTCAGATCCATTCAAGTGCACAAGGCAGTCAAAGAAGGGACATAGTTACTAGTTAATCATAATAAAATAAGCCCTCATTAGGCCTCCCAACCTTCCAATCTTTTTTCTGGTAGAGGTGCCAAATGAGCTGGGTGGCTTTAGGCTAACATGGGGCTGGCCCAGTTCAGTAGTGAGTGTCCCGGCAAGATCTATATCCTTGGCCTGATGGCATGGTAAACCAGCCTAGGTGACCACCCGATGGGATCCCTGTTGGGCAGTCATTCGGGCCATTTTACTTTCTTTTTTAAAAATCCGACCACCCCATCATGGGGTGATCCATTTTTTTTTAAAATGCAGCCACATGGCTAATTTTAATTCATCGACCATGTGGCCTTTTTTTATGCATGGCACAATCGGCACAATCATTCCCACCATGCCATGTTAGGCCAATGGATCATACATCGTGGCGTGCCTGGCATAGCAAGGTATTTTAACCATGCCATGCATGGTATGACATAGACCATTTGACACCTCTAGTTTCTAGTTATCGGTCCATGAGTGTGTGGCTAGTGATTACTTCCTTCTTCCCTTTCCCAAGTAGTCCATTGCTTTTAGACCTTCAATATTTTCTTCTTTCTCACTTGGTAGAGGAGACATCTACAAATAGATGCCTAGCCTTATCTTTCCCTCCCGTCTTTCTTCAATAGTGTCTTTCACTCTAGAATCCAATCTTGAGTCCAAGACTTCAGAGTGAGAACTTCTAGATAGCAACTTGCCTTTTAGAAAGAATTCTCTTAGCTTATGTATTAGAATCTAAAAATTCTAAGCTAGTACTAGAATATGTAGCTTTGAACACTTTACTTGGGCTACAACTTCTTTCTACTTTGGACCCTATAGTTTGGTTTGACTTTCTGATGGTGGAACCATAATTGACATCCCCAACATCAAATATTAAGTCGTCTTTCACTTTAGCACTAGATTGGAACTCCTACTTTCACCCACTTCTTTTAGATCCACATCTACTGAGGATGATCTTTCACATATCATTTCATCAAGTAACAAAGAGGCCTTCCTCCTTGCTGGATAGCTATATCCAACCATTCCTAGCTGCTACTCCTACTTTAGATGAAATATTAGCATCTTCAAAACTTTCAAATGGAACTATCTTTACACCCTCTCTACCCTTTGACCTAGATTTAATGTAGGTATTGAACCGGAAGTGGATGCTACCTACTCAAGTTCCTCACCATCAGATGTTCCTCTTCCCTCCTTTGAAGGGCTGACCAGCTAAACAATTTTTTTTCTTACCTTTTGTTTAAGATGTCGAGATAGATCAATGTTGTCCAAAGGTGGCTTATTCACCATCTACTCTTTCACTAGGAAAATCAGATATTAAGTCTAGCAGAATAATGATGGATTTTTGCTTTCCTTGATTTCCAAGCTTCTTTATTTTTGGCTCTTAGTAAGGACTCTCAACCAGTAAAATACTATAAGAAAAATCCCAAATAGCTAGGGAAAATTCCCAAGCAAAATGGGGGTTTTCCATCACTAAAGTTGATATAACAATGGATTAATGATGGATTAACGATAGAATATTTCTCAAGCTAAAGTGCTCGTCGCTAAAAATTAACGAGGGAAAGACTCCCTAGCTAAAAATTTTTAGCGTCAGATAATTCCATAGCTAAATTAATAATTTTCCTAGATAATTTCGACCTTAATTTGAAGTTTCAGAAAATTCCCTAGCTAAATTAGCAAGGGAAAAATCCCTAACTAAATTAGCAAGGAAAAAATCCCTAGCTATTTTCATTCCAAAACTATTTTCATTATTTTATTTTTTTTTGAAAAAATTTAATTAAATAATTTTATGTTTTTATATTGAATTGAATAAAAACAAAATCTATAAATGATAATTTATAATTAACAAAAATTAAAATCAGTTAATAAATTATTCTGATACAGTATTTTACATAATTAAAACAAAAACATAATAAAATTTTATTACATTTTATTCATCAATGTATCTAACGATAGTGCATAAAGTATTAATCTATTTGTGAAATTGACGTTGTTTTCTCTACCTCAGCTCCTCTGGTCACAATCTTTTTGTTGCAACAAAGCTGTCCTAGTCGCGGTGGATCATGTCTAGTGAAAAATCCCTTCACTTCTACAAGCTTCGTATCAGGAATATTGTGGTGTCATATCTGCACAAAATTTAAGCCAGTCAATTAAATCAAAATAAATAAATTAAAAAAGTTATATTTAGATAAATATATAATACTGTAGTATATATGTACATATATAAGTGCATATATACATATATACTAGTATTTCACTAGTTACATATAATACTACAATATATATACATATTTACTACAATATTATATGTACATTTAATTTGAGTATATATGTACATATATACTACAGAATTATATGTACTTATATACTGAGTATATATGTATATATGCTATAGTATATTTGTAGATATATTGAGTATATATGTAGATATATACTCGATAAATACACACATATATACTGTAGTATATACATACGTATATACTCGGTATGTACGTACATATATACTTAGTATATGCGTACATATATTCTCGATATATACGTACATATATACTCAGTATATACATACATATGTACTATAGTATATATGTATGTATATACTACAGTATTATATGTAAATATATATAATCACATAGCCTGAGATGACACAAAACTGCAACAAATTAATATTATCTCATTTATACTTCACAAAAATGTTACAAAACTTCACTATCAACATAAATAAGAAATGTGAAGATTATTTAAATTTAGGAAAATATCTCGGAAAACTCTCAGAGGAAAACCTAGAAGACAGCCACACCAGGTTTGGCACATCAAAGTTCACATCTTGCTTCCATGCAACTAGAACTCTCTCATGGTCCCAAGGCCGATAAGGGTGTTGCTCTGCCCCACCATGACCGAGCTGACAAGCTAACAAAAGAATTGTCAGATGAAATAAAGACTGATCGTTAGTAGAAGTAACCATCAACAAATCAATAAGAAACTTGAACATAAAAAAATGAAGCATTCCACCATGCTAATGTGTACCACAAGATGATGAAAATATTTTTTACATACTAATTTTGAATAATTGCAATCTACGCAACCCTTATTTTACATAGTTAAAACAAAAACATAACAAAATTTTATTACATCTTATTCATTAATATATCTAATAACATTGCATAAAGTATAATCTATCCTTGAAATTGACGTAGCTTTTTGTCAGCTCCTCTCATCACCATCTTTCTGCAGCGACTAAGCTATCCTAGTCGAGGGGCGCCATGTCTAGTGAAAATTCCTTTCACTCTGACAAGGTTTGTATGGGGAACATTGTGATACCATACCTGTACGAAAATTAAACCAGTCAATCAAATAAAAATGTATAAATAAAAAAAGTTTTATTTTGATAAATATATAATACTACAGTAAATATGTACATAAATATTGCAGTGTATATGTACATATATACTAGCATTTCACTAGTTACATATATTATTACAGTATATGCACATATATACTACAATGTTATATGTACATATATAATAAGTAGATATAAACTCAGTATATATATACATATAATACTGCAAATAATATACGTACGTATATTGAAGTATATATGTAGATATACTGAGTATATATGTACATATATACTATAGTATATAAGTAAGTATAACTACATTATATATGAACATATATATTCAGTATGTACATATAAGAGATATACTAGCATCTCACTTATATCTACATATAAGAGAAACCTCTTGTTTAACTGAGATACTATTTAAGAATGCAACTCTTTTATAAATCTCTCATTAATATCCTAAGATGTCAGGAATAACATAGACATTCTATTCAATGATCAAAGAATGTATATCATGTTTTCGTTTAAGCAAATAATGAGCAATGAAATGTAACTCACCATGACCATGGTGCACAAACTCATGAGTGATGATAGGGTTCGAAGAACTAAAACAACTAGACCACCACCTTCCATAGTTTCAATCATTCTTGCAAGAATATTTGGAAGGCTTCAAAATCCTACACAATTCCAAGGGAAAAAATGAGTTATTAGCAAAGAAGAGAATCTTAAACATATAGTATCTCGAAAGAATAGGAAAGTAGAACTTGCAAAATACACATGTCATAAGTATTTCTTACAATTCTTTCAGAATCTTTGTACAAACAATAAAAAACAACTCTGCTTTCAAGAAACAAAGAGACGGGATCAGCTTTTTCTAGGTCAATCTGTCCCTTCAACACTAGCTTTTTAATCTACTTTGCCAGTTTTCTCTTGTGGCATCATCATGCAAGCATCAAATTCGGACAGAATTAAAAAACTAGTCTAATTTCTTAGTGATCATGGCATAAATTCAATATGTACGTATATACTGTAGTATATATGTACGTATATACTGAGTATATATGTATGTATATACTGAGTTTATACGTACATATAATACTATAGTATATACATACATATATACTATAGTATATGTACACATAATAGCGTAGTCTATACTATAAGAAAATCCCATATAGCTAGGGATAATTCCCTAGCTAAATGAGTATTTTTTTCGTCGCTAAATGGAATATAGCAACGGATTAACGATGGATTCCCTGTCTAAAGTGCTCATCGCTAATATTTAGTGAGAGAAAGTGTCCCGCCAAAACTTTAGTGATAGAAAATTCCTAACAAAAAAAAACATAATTTCCCTAGCTAAATTAACAAGCTAAATGAGATTTTCTGTCACTAAACAGATATAACAACCGAAGGTTTCCCAAACTAAAGTGCCCGTTGCTATATATTAGTGATGAGAATAGTTCCTAGCTAAATAAATTTAGACATGGAAAAAATCTATTGGTAAAATAAAGATATCCCTAGCTAAATTAGCTAGGGAAAATTTGCTAAATTAGCTAGAGAATTTTTCCTAGCTATTTTAATTTCAAGATTATTTTCAAAATTTAATTTATTTATAAATTTTTTTAATTAAATAACTTAATATTATTATATTAAATTGAATAAAAACTGAAATTATAAATGATAATTTATAATTAACAAAAAATAAAATCATTTAATAACTTATTCTAACACAATATTGTATATACAAAAAAACAAAAAAATAACAAAATATTATTATATTTTATTCATCAATCTATCTACCGACAGTGCATAAAGTATAATCTATCCATTCATTGACATTGCGTTCTCTCCCTCTGTTCCTTCGATCACCATTTTTTTTGCCGCGACAAAGCTGTCCGATTCATAACACGTTATGTCTAGTGAAAAATCTCATCACTTACACAAGATTTGTACGGGGAACAATGTGGTACCATATCTGTAAGAAATTTAAACTACTCAATCAAATCAAAATAAAAAAAAAGTTATGTTTTGATAAATATATAATACTATAGTATATATGTAAATATATACTAGTATTTCACTCGTACATATATTATTGCACTATATGTACATAAAAACTACAGTATTATATGTACATATATACTGAGTACAAATATACTCAGTATTTTTGTACATAAAATAATGCAGTCTTATAGGTATGTATATACTGGGTATATAGGTACATATATACTACATTTGTTGCTATTGTTGCTGTAGCCGATGCCGCTGCCACTCCTAGCAGTGCTCTCATTGCCACTGCCACTACTACTGCTATTGCCGCTGCCACTATCATTGTCACTGGTTTTGCCACCACTGCTACCGTTGCCACCACTACCGCCGATGCTGCCGTTGACACCACTGTCGCCGATGCTACCGCGGCTACCACTGCTGCTACTGTTGCAGCCACTACCGCCATTGCTTCCGCTAGCGCCGCCACCACCATTGCCATTGCCACTGCTGCCACCGCTGCCGCTGGTGATAATAAAAGGATGGCAGACTATGATGCTCGACTGATGAACTTGAGATTGAGCTAGTTTTTGACGAGGAGGCGAGTTGCTTCTCCCAAAATATGACCCGATATTCCTCCTGGACCATAATTATATGACACTACACGAGAATCATCATCATCATTCTAAGACCTGATGCAATTAGAACCAATCATTGTAGAATCTTGAGAAACAAAAATTTATTTACTCATACGTTCGCTTTGTACCATGTGATAATTGCATGTCAATACAATTACTAAGATTTTTAAGACCAATCTCAATCTGCCTGGCTGGCCTTGATCAGAAATATCATTCTAGAACCTTAGGAAAGGTCTAATATCCATTGCTTTTATTACCTACATCAATGAGCAATGCACGATGTTGACTAGACCAACCCGAACAATTATATATTAAAAAATGTGTCTATGTGTAAATAGGTGTGTAAGTATGACAATATATGCATGTCTAAAAATAAATATATGCACCCACTTATGTATATACTTGGCATATACATACGTATATACTATAGTATAAAAGTACGTATATACTACAATATAAAAGTACACATATACCGAGTATATACGTACGTATATACTATAGTATAAAAGCATGCATATACCAAGTATATATGTACGTATATACTGAATATATACGTAGAAATATACTCAGTATATACAAACATAATACTCAGTATAACCGTACTTATATACTCAGTATATATGTAGATATATACTCATTATATACATATATTTATACCAAGTATATATGTACATATATACTATAGTATTATATGTATGTATATATAATCAGATAGCCTTAGATGATACACACTTGTACTGTAATGCAAATACGCATACCATCAAAGACAACAAAAGAAAATAATATAATACATAAAAACACGCATATAGTTCTCTCAGGCATGGTCAGTATAGAGGTGTCAAATGGGACGTGTCGGGCTGGCCGACCCATTTTTAGCCGGCCCGACCATGATTTCGTGCCGAGCCAGACACGACGCGGTTCTGTCGAGGTCATCCAGGCACAAGCCCGCGACATGAGTCCACCGGGTTTGGCCCGGTCTGGCCGAACCCCTATTTAAAAAAAATTATGGTTCTGGGGCGTGTCATCGCGCCGCCATGCGGCGAACCCCTCATTAAAAAAAATTAGGGTTTCTGCATGCGCCGTCGTGTCGTCGAACCCCTAATTTAAAAAAAATTAGGGTTTGTAGTGTGCCATCATGTCATCGTGCCACCATACAGCCAAAATCCTAATTAAAAAAAATTAGGGTTTCTCGGCTCATGTCGAGGTACCATACCAACAGGCCACAGTACTATACCGGGCCAAGCACGACACAAGGCCCGATTGACCTCGTCACGGCATGACACGGTATGTGTCGTGGATAGGCTCGACACGGGCATGGGCATGGGAAATTCCCATTTTGTGCCTACCCAGGCACTACAGAATCGTGTCATGCCTCATGCCAAGCTGGCTCGGCCCGGCCCAGCCCGGTTGACACCTCTAGGTCAGCATTTCAAGTTCATTTTCTTCTGGTACTCCCCGCAGATAGAGAACATTGTTACACCTACACATGAAATATAACATACTATATTTACAAACCAATAATCAATAACAAGCAATCGCATATCTGAAATATGACGACACAGATCTGTATAAAATAAGAATGTAAAGAACAAACATGCGTTTGCGTGGAATTAATTTTTTGGTTCATCTCACAGCTTCAGAAGCTAAGGTGTTGTTTCCAGCACCATGGAGGACCAGCCAAGGCTTTTACATACCTATAATAGGCTTAAGTCTACACAAAAAATTCAGGGACACACAAACATATTCACATATATATATATATATATATATATATATATATATATATATATATATATATATATAGTTATTATAGACATAAACAAATACCAATTAAAGTTGATTATCATATAAATTCAAGAAAAATCTAAAAGATCTCCAGCAATGATGTTTAGATAGAAAGAGAGTGAAAAAACAAAATGTTTTAGGAATAATGAAGAAAATATAAGCTAGGTCACCTTTTGATAAAGCTGAAATCGGTAAATATAAGACTCATGCATTGAAATTACATAAAAGAAAATTTCTTCTATACAAACCTTTCAAATATTACATCTTTTGTCATACATAAGTTCATATATGAGCCTTATGCCCTAGAGATGGGATTAGGTAAGAGTACGACCTTTATTTGTATTATACCATATATGAGCCTTACCAACGAATACTCTCATGCTATGTGCTTACATATTGTTGATATTATATCTTTTGTCATTTAATTTCAAGTTAGTGCAACAAATTAGTATTAACTCATATATAATTATATGTTAGGATATATATATGTAATTGTAGTGATAAATTGTTACATATAGTTAAACATATAGTTATATATAGATATATGCATACAAGAAGTTATAAGTAGATATACATAAATGTATACAAAGTTATAAACAATTATTATTTTTACATATATGTATACATAATTAAAAATAAAGTTAACTTTATTTATATAAAGTTTTTTATAGTTATACAAATATTTATATATAGTTATACACATATAGTTAAGCATTATATTGTATGTTTATATATATATATAATTATAAATATAGTTACATGTGGTTATACATATAGTTACACGTATAGTTAAACTTATATTTATACATGTATGTATATATATTTTTTCATATAAATTCATATATTTATACATATAGCTATGTATAGGTATGGATATACTAAAATACATTTGTTATAATAATATATAAATATATATATTAAATATATGTTGTTAATTATAATATATTTAAATAAAGTTATGTATAAAATTTTTATAGCTATACATATAGTATGATAGAATTATTTATAGTTATATGTTATTATAGATATAATATATATAGTTATAAAAAATTATATATCATTAAACATCTAGTTTTATATATATAACAATGTGTGTATATATATATATATATATATATATATATATATATATATATATATATATATAAAACATTGTGTGTGTGTGTGTATAACATTGTGTGTGTGTGTGTGTGTGTGTGTGTATTCATATGAGTAGTTATATTTAGTTATACATAAATATATAATGGTATAAACAAATATATAGATTTACATATATGTATACATATATGTATAAATAATTAAAAAATATAGTTATATTTAATTATATAATGTTTTATTTAGTTTTACAAATATTTATATATAGTTATACATATATAATAAAACATAATGTTGTATGTTGTTATACATGTGATATAAATATTGTCACATGTGGTTATACATATAGCTACACATATAGTTATACTTATATTTATATATGTTGGTATATATATTTATTCATATAATTTTATATATTTATACATATAGTTATGTATAGGTATTGATAAAGTAAATTACATTTTTATATACTAATATATACAAATGCATATTAAATATAAGTTGTAAATTATATATTTAAATATAGTTATGTATAAAGCTTTAGTTATACATATAATAAGATACAATTATTTATAGTTAAATGTTATTAAACATGTAGTATATATTTTTATATAGTTAAACATATAGTTATATATTAATATATTCATACAAATAGTTATACATAAATATAAAAAGGTATAAATAAATATATAGATTTACATATATGTATACATAGTTACAAATATAGTTATATTTAATTATATAAAGTGTTATATAGTTTTACAAATATTTATCTATAGTTATACATATATTTATATATAGTTATACACATATAGTTAAACATAATATTGTATGTTATTATACATGTAATTATAAATATAGTAACATGTGGTTATACATATAGTTATACTTATATTTATACATGTAGGTATATATATATTTTTATATAATTTTATATAGTATACATTTAGTTATCTATAGGTATATATATGGTAAAATACATTTTTATATACTAATATATAAAAATGTATATTAAATATATGTTGTTAATTATATTTTTAAATATATTTATGTATAATATTTTATAATTATACATATGGCCAAAGACAATTAATTATAGTTATATGTTCTTATACCTTTGGGATCTATTGGCAAAAAGACAAAACAGATCAGAACAAAGTAAAAGTAGTCATGTTTTTCTGGTGTGCAATATATAAATATAAATACAATTTGAATCCCCCTAGAAATAGATGATGTCATCCACATAACAGAACAAAACTCAAGCAAAATAGGCAAAGATTAGATCCACATCCAGATATATCAACAAAGTCTGCCTCATCCAGCTAAAATTGTTTATGACTTGCTGGCAATGTAATTGGAAATCCAATCAAGACCCTCGTAGAGGCCCTCACCAGAGGTAGCACAGGTGCTCTGAATGTGCCAATGGCATTGGAGAAGAGAGTGAAGTCCTAGCTTGTCAGAAATTTCAGCTGTATTCATCGCATTGGGAAGATCTTGCTTATTGGCAAGCACCAGCAAAACTACATCTCTAAGCTTTCCTCGTTTAGCATCCTTGGCAACTCATCTCTGGCTTTAACAACTCTATCGCTGTATTTTTTGTCCACCACAAATATGAGACCTTCGGTATTTTGGAAGTAATCCCTCCAGAAAGGGTGAATCTTGTCTTGACCCCTCAACATCCCACACAGTGAAATTGATATTTTTGTATTCAACAATCTCCACACTGAAGACACTACTAGGAATTGTGGTAATAATTTCACCAAGCTTCAACTTATACAGAATGGTTTTCTTACCGCCAGTATCAAGACCTAGCATCAAAATCCTCATTTCCTTGTTGGCAAATAGCCTGTTGAACAACTTTGTAAACATAAATCCTATTTCTTCCACTAAATCTCAATCCCTTTGTCATATGGCAGTAAAGAGATCTGATGAGAGAAAAAAACAGAATCAATAGACCTCAAGAGATGATCACCAGAGAGGGAGGTCAACCTCTATATGTTCTTTTACATATTGTAAATATAATTAAAAATAAAGTTATATATAGTTAAACATATAATTATATATATATATATATATTCATACAAGTAGTTATTAGTAGTTATACATAAATATATAAAAAGTTATAAATAAATAATAAGTTTTAATTATATGAATACATATATGTATACATAGATATAAATATATTTATATATTTAATTATATAGAGTATTACATAGTTATACAAATATTTATATATAGTTATACACATATAGTTATAAATATGTATGTAGTTAAAGATATAGTTATATATAACATTTTTATAGTCATACATATAGTAAAACACAATTATATATAGGTATATATTATTATATATATGATATATTTTGTTAAAAATATAGTGATATAGAATTACTCATATAGTTATAAAATATTATATAGTTAAAAAAATAGTTATATATAGTTATTAATTAGTTATAAAAATAGTTTACATAGTTACAAATATAGTTAAATATAATTATGAAAAGTTTTATATAGGTATACAAATATTTATAAATAGTTATCATATGTTATGATAACAACACACTCAAAAATGCCCAATTGAATTACACTACTATAGAAAAAGAACTTGTATCAATAATCTTTTCTTTTGGAAAATTAATATCATATTTAGTGGGAACCAAAGTCATAGTATATACTATATTCTATAATCAAATATCTCATAGAAAGGAAAGATGTCAGGCCTAGATTGATTTGATCAATTTTACTATTACAATAGTTTGAACTAGAGATATTAGATAAGAAATGTACATATAATCAAAATTGAAAATAGCTTATCAAGACTAGAAAAAAAAGATAGAAGAGTCGTTGAAGAAGATATTAGATAGATTTTATTAAATGAAAAAATTATAGTATTGAATGAAAATGTAACTCTATGGTATATAGTATTGAATGAACCTTATCATTGCAAGTAGTACTCTAATCAAAATTTTGAGGCAAAGTGTTATAGATGGGAGATTAGTAGTATCATGAAATAATGTCACTTTTTGCTCCTATTCTCACGAATTTGTGGAACATGTTAATATTTATGTGCTCAAGTATTTTTGGTTTCAAAATTAATGTTGATATTTACATATACATGCATAAATATATATGTGCATATACACTGCCCTACACACACACACATTTATACATCTATATACATTACTATGCAATATATATTAGCATACATATTTTTGTACTTTTGTATATATTCACACATGTATCTACATTTTCAAAGTAGTGTGTATATACTTGTATGCATGCATATACTACTGTACACCCACACAAACACACACATATATCTATATACGTAATGTATTTTTAAAGATACAATTGAAACTATTATATGTGTGTGTGTGTGTGTTTAAATGTATTTAAAATTTTTTGATTTTGAAAATTTAATTTAAATTAAATATTATATATTGTGCACAATTTATAAAATATTGTAAATTCTTTATATTTAAAATAAATATGTGTGTGCGTGTGTGCGTGTGTGAAGCATATTAATGCGAAAAATGAAATTATGAATTAAATATATGAGCATCTATTTTATTCAAATAGTTGTTTTTTAAATATTTATATTGAGATAACTATCATTATACTCATATATATATATATATATATATATATATATATATATATATATATATATATATGAAGTTGACATATTTTTAAATTATTTTGGTTTTACAATTATGTTAAAAATGAAAATCTAGTTCATAAATAGATAATATTGTTTGTTTTTCTATATAATTTTTTTATTAAAATATTAATGTTTATGATAAATTTCTACCCTATTATTTATTATTATTAATAAATTTTTAGAAACTTTAAAATTCAAACAAATATAATGTAGTACATATAAATACATGACTTTAATGCTTTGTTATGTTCAAACAAAATAGATTATCATATAAATAAAAAAGTAAATTTTTCTACAAGTAATTATTTTTTTTATTTTATTCAAAATATATAAATGACCATATAAATATATGAATTTGTTTTTTTTAATAATTATTTTTTAATTTTTTTTTCAAATTTAATAGATTACAATGTTTTTTTTTTGTAATTAATAGATACATTTCATACATTGTTTATTTATAATAAATATAACATATTAAATATTATGAGGTGCAAATTTTATTTTAAAAATAAATTGTATTTTAAAAATTTTATCTTTGCAAATTGAAACTACATCACATATATATTTTAGAAATTTTTTATAATATTTATGATACAAACATATTGTTATTTGTTTTGAAATTTACAAAATGAATTTTAACAAATGAACATTTTATTAGGAATCAATTTTAGTTAAATGATATTAATTTAAACAAGTATACAAACCCTAAACATATTAAAGCATGATGATTTATACAGACATATAAAAATACAATAAAAAAACATTTAAGATTGAAAAAATTAAATTTAAGATTCTAAAATATATGGGAAAATGATTAAGATTTATACAATATCTCAAAAAAAAACATGTATGAATGATATGAATGGATATTAAGGTTCTAAAGCATATAGTTATATAAGCTATAGATGTAGTTATATATAGTTTTTCATGTAATTATATATATTTAGACATATGGCTATGTATAGGTATTGATGTAAATAAATATATTTATATATAGTAATATATTGATATACATATTGTTAAATACATTTATATATAGATATATAGATAGATAGATAGATATATAGATATATATATATATATATATAATGTATGCATGTATGTTAAATATATGTTGTTATATTTATATATAGTTATGATTATGTATAGTGTTTTTATAGTTATAGATATAGTAAAATACACTTATATAAGAAATTCGAATTATATCACACATGCATATTGATGTATAGTTATGTTTAAATACACTTATATAAAATACACTTATGTTCATGTATACTATTTATGTATATTGTTTATATATAGTTATGTATATTGATGTAGATATCAAGTTGGCATACCTTATACTGTCTATGTATATTGTTTATGTATACTGTTTATATATAGTTATGTATATTAATGTTGATAAATAAATTTATATATAGTAATATGTTGATATACATATTGTTAAATACATTTATACATACATACATACATACATACATATATATATATATACACACACACACACACACACACACACACATATATATATATATATATGTATGTATGTATATAAAATATATGTTGTTATATTTATATATAGTTATGTTTATGTATACTATTTTTATAGTTATAGATATAGTAAGCTACACTTAAATAAGAAATTCGAAATATATCACACATGCATATTGATGTATAGTTATATTTAAATACACTTATATTTATGTATACTATTTATATGTAGTTATGTATATTAATGTAGAAAAATACATTTATATATAGTAATATGTTTGATATACTTATTGTTAAATACATTTATATATAGTTTTGTGTGGGTATATATATATGTGTATATGTATGTATGTATGTATATTAAATATACGTTGTTATATTTACATATAGTTATGTTTATGTATACTTTTTTATAGTTATAGATATAGTAAAATACACTTATATAAGAAATTCGAATTATATCACACATGCATATTGATGTATAGTTATATTTAAATACACTTATATAAAATACACTTATGTTTATGTATACTATTTATATATAGTTATGTATATTGATGTAGATATCAAGTCAACATACCTTATACTATTTATGTATACTGTTTATATATCGTTATGTATATTAATATAGATAAATACATTTATATACAGTAATATGTTGATATACATATTGTTAAATACATATATATAAATATATATATATATATATATATGTATGTATGTATGTATTTTAAATATACGTTGTTATATTTATATTTAGTTATGTTTATGTATACTATTTTTATAGTTATAGATATAGTAAAATATACCTATATAAGAAATTCAAATTATATCACACATGCATATTGATGTATAGTTATGTTTAAATACACTTATATAAAATACACTTATGTTTATGTATACTGTTTATGTATATTGTTTATATATAGTGATGTGTATTGATGTAGATATCAAGTCGGTATACCTACTGTGTACCATCAACATCGACACAATGAGAATGCGTTATATCACAAATGCATGAAGTATGTAGATGAATAACTTTATATAATCAATCCAAGCACACAATGGTGATTAAAGAAGAAGAATTTCAAAAAAAAATTAACAGAATCAATACGCAAACTCTTGCATTAAGATAATCGATGAAGAATTAGGGTAGAAAACATACCTCCATTCAATAACAAATTATCGCTTAATCTTCGAATAAGTTTTGATGCGTCGGTGACGAGAGATAGATGGAAGACTACAAAGGACTAGTGCTTCGCTTGTTAGACTAGTCTCTGGAGTCTTGACAAGTGATTATATATATTACCAAAATATTTATATTTTTAATTATAAACACATTAAATAAACAATATATATATATATAATACAAAAATACTCATTTATTTTATTTACTATCAAAATTGTTTCAACAAAATTAATGTGCTTGGAGCAAGGTACACATGAAAAACAAACACCTTACAATTTTTTATTATAATATTAATTAAACAATAAATATATAAACAATTTAAAAAATATATATGTTTAACCTTATAAAAAAAATATCATATAGCTTCAAAATTAACAAACTTCATATAATAAGACATACATAAAAAAGATGATTTGTCATTTAGCAACTCTCCTAAGAGTTATAAATTACACTTAATGTTAAAAAATATATAAAAATTTATATTTTATGGTTATAAATTTTTAAGAATTTATTTTAATTTTTATGAAGATAATATGAAATAATTTTAAAGGCATAAAATTTGATATTATTTGATATCATTAATAATTTTTAAAATTCAAAAAATTACTTAATGTGAGAAAATAATTAAAAAAGTTATATATATTATTTAAATAAAGACTTAATGTTAAAAGATAATAGTAAAAATATTACTTAATTATTTAATTCTTATAAATTTTAGTAGTGGCAAACATCTATTTATATATTTTTAAATATTAATTTATTTTCTTGTAACTTTTTTGAAAAAAATTATATTTTTATTATATTTCAAGATTTTCAAATTTTTTATTAATTATTTTTTTAAAAGTTTCCTATAATTATTAAATTTTTTTATACTTATAATAATATTAATATTTACTAGTTGATTCGTCAATTCAAATATTTTTGAAAATATTTTCTATTTTATCATGCAATGAATTATTTTACATTTATATTAGTAGATATTTTAATGTATGCTAATTTAATTTTTAAAATATTGAAATAAATTATTATACTTATTGAATTAATTATTAATGTTACTTTAATATAAATTTTTAAGTTTCTTTATTAAAAATTATACAAAAATTTTATCTATAATTTTTTTAAAAAAATTTATACATCATAAAAATAGTTATTTTAGTCCTTATTAATATAATTTTTTTGTATTTTTATAATTTTTAAATTATTTATTTATAATATTCTTTTTTTATAATGTTACGAGTAAAATGTATCTATCAAGGATAGCTCATCTATAGATCATTAACATACATTTAATAAACAAAATTAAATAAATTATTAAATCTAAAAATAAATTAAAAAAATTAAAAAATTAAATATTGACTAGGGAAATTTTGTCGCTAAATCCATCCCTATGTTCGAGATTTAATTAGCTAGGGATGTTCCGTCACTAAATCCGTTCTATATTCTAGATTTAATTAGCTGGGGAAGTTTTGTTGCTAAATCCCTCGATATATTCCAGATTTAATTAACTAGTGAAGTTCCGTCGCAAAAATCCGTCGCTATATTCAAGATGTAATTGGCTAGAGACGTTCCGTCACTAAAATCGATCACTATATTTAGTATGTAATTAGATAGGAAAATTTCATCACTATAATCCATTACTATATTTAGTATGTAATTAACTAGGGAATTTCCGTCACTATAATCCATCACTATACTCAGTATGTAATTAGCTAGGGAAATTCCGTCGGTCAATCCATTGCTATATTTAGGGATGTAATTAGCTAGGTAAAATCCATCGCTAAAATCTGTCGCTATGTTCTGGATGTAATTAGCTATAGAATTTCGTTGCTAATATCTATTGCTATGTTCCAAATGTAATTAGCTAGAAAAATTTCATCTTAAAGCCGTCGCTAAATTCCAGATTTTATTAGCTAGGAAATTCATCGCTAAATCCGTCACTATATTCAAAATTTTATTAGATAGAGAAATTCTGTCGCTAAATCCGTTACTAAATTCCTCACTTTTCTTGAGTAGAATTTAAGAAAATATTTCATCGCTAAATCATTGCTAAATTCCCCACTATTCTTGAGCAAATATTCCATTGCTAATCCATTGCAAATTTTTATTTCAATGAAAAATCATAAATTTTTTGCTATTCCCTAGCTAATCCCTTACAATTTAGCTAGGGATTGATCCCTAGCTAAAATTCACTAGCTAAATGAATATTTTCTTATAACATGTAATATATACTACACTATTTTATGTATATATATACTGAGTATATCTACATATATACTCAGTATATATGATACTTATATATATATATATATATGTACATATTACTGTAGTATATATCATACTAAGTATATATGTACATATATACTATAGTATATACATACATAATATACACAAATAAATATAATCATATAGCCTCAGATGACACAAAACTGTAACAAATTAGTATTATCCCATTTATACTTCATAAAGATAGCACAAAACTTCAAAAACTTATCTCTCTAATTTATCCAGCCATCTCTCATGTATTACAGTGCAAGAGAAGTATTGGAGACATCACATTCATGGGGATTGAATGAATTGTTGGCATTAACCATAAAGTTGTTAAGATCACATCCTGGTAAGAAAGACTTCGTGTTGTGGTCTCCCATGCTAGGTATCAATTGCAGACTAAGATACCCCTTGAAAATGGCTTGTAATAACAATAGTTTATCATGTTCATCCCATCGTCATCCATGAAACTACAAACATGCAAGAGAAGGAGAAAAAGAAAAATGAACACATTTAATTGAATTTCATTAGCAATCGTAATGGCTATTAACATTTCAACAGTTTAATTCCACTGATGATTGATAATAAGTAGTCACAGATCTAAAGAGCGATAATGCAGATCTGCACGTAATAAGAGTGTCAAGAATAAACCTACATCGGCGTGGGACCAGAATTTTTTAGTTCATCTCACAACTTAAGAAGCTAACATGTTGTTCCCAACACTAGAAGGACCAGCCAAGCCTTTTACATACAGATAATAAGCTAAAACTTTACCCAAAATATTTGGGTACACACAAACATATTCATAAATATATAAAAATAGTAATTATAGACACATACAAACACACATCTAAGTTGATAGTCATACAACTTCAAAAAATATCTAAAAGTTATCCAACAATGATGATTAGAGAGAGAGAGTGTGTGCAAAAATAAAATATTTTAGGAATAACGAATATAATAGAAGCTTGGCCTTCTTTTAATCTAGTAGAGATCAGTAAAGTTGGGACCCATGCATAGGAAGGACCATGATAATGCTTGAAGGCTTTGAATCATAATTTTTTTCATTAGTCTCACATCAGATGTCCTGCAAAGATTCATTATTAGGTAAATCAACAAAGAAAAAAAACAAAACCAGAATAAAAAAAATTGTTACCTTAAAAAATATGTCATCCTTTTTTGCTACACATAGACAAAAATCAAAAATAGTTGAGATATAATTTTGATATGAAATCATCCTCATAATTAGTTGGTGAATTTGTAATAGTCTCTCCTGCGAGGTTTCACAGCTGGATCTCAGGATGCTATCTATTGTGTCAATGCTTCTAACTGTGACCCCCATATAGGATATATGCTATTGCATTACATTCATAATTTCTTTCATCTCATCATTCATTTCTTTAATTTATTGCATTTCTTCCTTCAAATGAGTAATCTGCTCATCATTCTCTTCTTTCATTTCTTACATTTCTTCCATCAAATGAGATATCAGCTCATCATTCTCTTTCATTTTGCTCTCCATAACTTCTGTTACGTATGGAGACTTTATCTCCCTATCCCGCTTCAGTGGGAGAAGTAAATGAGGGGAGCTCACTTGCTATAAGTAGGTTAGTATGTTTATGGTGTAAAATGCAAAACCTTAGTCACAATCATTCAATAATTGCCATAATTTTTGTTCCCGCACAACAAAAGTCACCTAGCCATGGATCCGTGTGGATCATGGTAGGTGGGCATCTGGTTCACTATCCTGGGTCAATAAATACCCAACAGTAACTCCACTATGGCTAGTATATGTCTTGGTCTGCTGGCAAGTGCTAGTCATTTCTGACTCGGAAGATCTGGCGAACTTTTCTTTTTTCTAGTACTTCTTGCACCCCTTAAATAGCCTTCTACTCTACTCTTTTCTACTATTTCCCCATGTTCCTCCTATAACAACGATATGTCTCAGAGCTTCAATGGCAGAAAGAAAAACACCGGTAGAAAAATTTGATGGTTCTGATTTTGGTTTTTGGAGGATTCAGATCGAGGATTACATGTATAGCAAAGATTTGTATTTGCCACTGGATGAGAAACTGGAAGATATGAAAAAGATTGAATGAATGTTGTTGGATAGGAAGGTGATGAGTGTTGTTCATTTGCCCTTGTCAAAGAACGTTGCCTACCATACCACTGGCATAAAAACTACCAAGCAGATGCTAGAGATTTTATCAGAGATGTATGAAAAGCCGTCAGTAGCAAATAAGGTGCATCTGATGAGGTGCCTACTTAATCTAAAAGTGTCTGAGGCCACGCTAGTTGCGGAGCATTTCAATGAATTCAACTTAATCACAACACAGTTGCATTCGGTTGCAATTGATTTTGACGATGAGGTCCGAACCCTAATTTTGTTGTCCTCTTTGCCAAAAAGTTGGTGCGGAACAGTCACTGCAGTTAGTACTTTTGCTAGCAAAGACAAAATGAAGTTAGATGAGGTATAGGATCTTATTATTAGCGAGAAAATTCATAGAAGGGAATCAGGAGTCTCTTCTGGGTCAGCTCTGAACATAGAAAGTAGAGGGAGAATGAAGGAAATGTCGAAGTCAAGGTTCAGCAGATCTATGTCAAGAGGCAAAAGTCAGGGAATAACGAATGGATCTTCAGTGAAGAGCTTAAACTGCCAAGACTATGGGCATGTGAAGAGAGAGCACAAGGCACTAAAGAAGGATCAAATTGATATAAGGTCAGTTAACATTTTCACAAATGAGATAGCCGATGCGCTGAACTTGAGCATATGTAGCCCACTCGATTCGTGGGTGTTAGATTTGGGGGCTTTATTCCATTCATGTAGCAATTCTGAAGTAATGGAAAATTATGTTTCCGAAAATCTTGGAGTGATGAATCTGGCCGATGACAAGCCTCTTAAAATTATAAGAAAGGGAAACACAAAGATAGCTGCCCTGAATGGATCTACTCTGAAACTGCATGGTGTCAGGCACATTCCCAAATTGAAGAGGAATCTTCTTTCCATATGACAATTAGATAATGAAGGCTACGTAATGATATTCGGTAAGAGTAGTTGGAAGATCACAAAGGGAGCTATGATAATAGCTCGAGGCAAAAAGGAGGAAACTTTGTACATGACTACTAGTTCTAGGAATTGCGTTGCTGCCATACAAGAGAAGAAGGACGCAAATTTATGGCATTGTCAGTTAGGCCACATGAGTGATAAGGGGATTCAAGAGTTGTGCACCAATGGGAGACTACCTGGACTCAAATCAGTTAAGATTGATCTTTGTGAGGACTGTGTATTCGGAAAGTAGAAAAGAGTGAGCTTCTCGAAAAGGAGCAGACCATTGAAGAAAGACAAGTTGGAGCTAGTGCACAAGGACTTATGGGGTCCAGCATCCGTGACTTCTCTTGGTGGCGCATCCTATCATATGACCTTCATTGACGACTCCACTAGAAAGGTATGGGTCTATTTTCTTAAAAAAAATCTGACGCGTTTATTATCTTTAGATAGTGGAAAGCCTTAGTTGAGAATGAGATAGGCTTGAAGGTCAAATGCCTAAGATTCGACAATGGTGGAGAATATGATCACCGATTCAAAAAGTTTTGTAGGGAAAATGGAATTCGCATGGAGAGGACTGTAAGAGGAACACCATAGCAAAATGGTGTTGTCGAGCAAATGAATAGAACATTGAATGAGCGCACGAGATGCATGAGACTCAAGTGCAAGTTACCAAAAGAATTTTGGGCAGAAGCAGTCAGTACCGCAACATTTATGATTAATAGAGGACCATCGACGCCCTTGGAAAATGATATAACAGAGGAGGCCTAGAACGATAAAGAGGTAAAATTGTCATTCCTTCGTATCTTTGGTTGTGTTGCTTATGTTTTAATTGACTCTGCTGCTAGAAGTAAGCTAGATGCAAAATTTGTTAAATGCACATTCATTGGCTATGGAGGTGATAAATTTGGATATAGATTCTGGGATGAAAAGAATCGGAAAATTATTCAAAGTAAAGATGTCGTGTTTAATGACCATGTGCTCTATAAGGACTGAGAGAAGGAGAGTTCACCGGAGTATGATGGTCAAGTTTTTTAGTTTGACATTACCAACTCGGGTGGGAGTAAGAAAGCTCAAATGAAAGAAATTGTCAATGTTGAGCCGAGTACCCCACAGCTACCACAAAAGCCGTATAGAGAGTGGCGAGCACCAAACAGATACTCGCCCTCTAATTTTTACTTATTACTGACTGATTGTGGTGAACCATAATGTTATGTAGAGGCTAGATAAGTCCAGGATGTAGACAAATAGGCACCTACAGAAAATGATGAGTTAGACTCGTGTTTGGCAAACGAGACATGGGAAGATGTGGAACTTCCAAAGAGAAAAAGAGCCCTTGATTGTAAATGGGTCTATCAGATCAAGAATGAGGCTGATGGGAGCAATCATTATAATGCACAATTGGTAGAAAAAGGTTTCCAATAAAAATATGGTATTGATTACACTAACATTTTTACTTCTGTTGTGAAACTAACTACTATCCATCTTGTGATAAGTTTTGTTGCTGTGGAGAATCTGTTATTGGAACAGATGGATGTCAAGATGGTTTTCCTTCATGGTGATTTGGAAGACGAGATCTACATGAAGCAACCAAATGGATATGTGTCTAAAGGGGGTCCGAGACTTGTGTGTAAATTGAAGAAAAGTCTGGACGGGTTGAAACAAGCTCCAAGACAATGATACATAAAGTTTGATGGATTTATGCTCAAGATCGGATTCAAAAGATGCATTGCCAATCATAGCTGCTACTTCAAGAGATTTGAGAGTAGTTATATCTTTTTTTTTCTTTATGTTGATGATGTGTTGCATGCATGCTCCAGTGCTAAAGAGATAAGCAAATATAAGAAGCAGTTATCCGAGCAATTTGCAATGAAAGATCCTGGTGAAGCAAAACAGATTTTAAGGATGCAAATAAGAAGAGATAGAGACACTAAGAAGATTTATCTATCACAAGCACAATACATCGAAAAGATGCTTGAGAAATTTAGCATGCAAGATGCTAAGTCAGTCAGTAATCTGTTGGGTGGTCAGTTCAAGTTGTCTAAGAAGGACTGTTCGAGCACCAAAGAAGAACGAGTTGAGATACAGATAGTACCTTATGCTTCGGCTATTGGAAGTATCATGTATGCAATGGTAAGTACCAGACCAAAGATTGCACATGCGGTGGGAGTTGTGAGCAGATTTATGAGCAAACCCGGTAAACAACACTGGGAAGCATTAAAGTGGATTTGAGATATCTTCGAGGTACGACTAACGTGGCATTATGTTTTGGTGGGAGTAATCTTACTTTGCATGAATATGTTGATGCGGACTTGGCATCAAATGATCTTGATAAAAGGAGTACCATGGGGTACGTGACTACATTTAGTGGTATGCCGATTTCTTGGGCATCAAAGCTGCAAAAGATAATAGCATTGTCTACTATGGAGGCTAAGCATGTAGTCATTACTGAAGCAAGCAAAGAAATGGTGTGGCTTCAAAGTTTTTTGTGTGAGCTTGGAATGGAAAAGAGTTGCAGAATGCAGCGTACTTTTCAGTGATAGCCAGATTGTGATATTCTTGGCAAAGAATCCGGAGTTTCACTCAAAAACAAAACACATTCAGTTAAAGTATCACTACATTCGTCACTTGTTGGAGACGAAGGTGTTGCAGTTGAAGAAGATTGAAGGAAGAAAGAACTCCGCTGATATGTTAACAAAGGGTGTTACCTTTGATAAGTTGAAGTTGTGCATGACTTCAACTTGCCTTGTAGCTTGAGGATGAGGACTTGACACCGCCATGAGTTGAAGAAAGTCTCCAGGTGAGAGATTGTTAAGTGTGAAGACCCTATCTTTCTATCCCACATCGGTGTGAGAAGTAAATGAGGGGAGCTCACTTGCTATATGTAGGCTTGTATGTTTATGTTGTAAAATGCCAATCCTTAGTCACAATCATTCAATAATTGCCTTAATTTTTGTTTCCACACAACAAAAGTCAAGTAGCAATGGATCCGCATGGATCATGGTGGGAGGGCCTCTGGTTCGCTGTCCTGGGTCAATAAATACCCGATAGTAACTCCACTATGGTTACTATACATCTTGGCCTGTAGGCAAGTGCCCGTCATTTCTGACTCTGAAGATCTGGTGAACTTTCCTTTTCTCTGGTACCTCTTGCACCCCATAAATTACCTTCTATTCTGCTCTTTTCTACTTTTTCCCATGTTCCTCCTATAACAACTTCAAAACATTCATTTATTTCCATTACTTATTGTTCAACCGCCTCATCCACTATTGCTGTGATAGATGAATTAGAAGCATGACTACTCCAACAAAATGCCACTCCCTTCGAGCCGACGCCATACACTCACTGATTCTTATGACCTCTTATGTTCTCCAAATAGATAAGATCATAATCAATTGGTTGAAAATCCATTGAACCCTCAACTTGTTGAGAAACAGTTGTCACACGTTCCTCCATTAGTCCATGTGATAAAACAAAGAAAAACACTATTATAGATATACATAAAATAAAATTTAATATTTTGCATTCCAAACAACTTTCAAATTTACTTTAGTACTATAAAATTTTATTAATATAACATATTCTTATAGCAATCATCTGAGACTTGTTGTCAACAAACTGACCATCCACTTTTTTCATATGCATCTTCCTAAAAATATCATAAAAATTGGGATCTCGACCCAATTTTCCAGCCTAGAATATGTATTTATTAAGTCATAAAATAACAAAAGATAAAAAATTTTAACAAAATTAATAAAACCATGCAAAGATTTTATTTATTTAGACTATTAGGATAACCACCAAATATATAAATGTTTAAAATTTTAAAATAGTACCAAATCGAGCATGCTCAATGCTCGACATTGACCCTCCTGTGTGGCGAGACATTCCTATACCTAGTCTAGCTACCTCAGTTAGTCGATTTTTGCTAGAAATCTCTGATTTTTTCTTCACATCTAGCTCCTCCCAATACTTAAACCACTCGGGCCAGTCATCATCGGATATAAAATCAGGCCTTTCTTTTATATTATTTAATTTATGGACAAAATCAAAATACCATTCAGTAGTTTTGCTCTCTCACAATGACTTTATATTTTTATCAAATTTGGGTGCCCATGTACACTGATTCTATATATAGAAAAACCACAAAAGAATTTATATAAATAACAAGGACATAATTATTTACTACTTAAATAATAACCAACATAATAGTTAACTAATTAGATAATCAATTTTCAATGCTTTTGTTTCATTATTTTTACTTGAAAGTCATTAAAATTAAACTCTTTTGTTGATTTATAAACTTTCTTCCATGAGAATGCTTTATAATCAACCAATTACTTAAAAGACTTTGTAATTATATCCAAACACTTGTGAGATGGAATAAAACAATACAAATAAATAAATAACATTGAAAAAAAGCAAATCATAACTATATATAAAAAAAACACTAACATAAATATCATAATTTTTTATTCAAGTAATATTTACATATTTTTTTTGCCTCCCATCTATAATCTTAATTACTAACTTAGCACTGAATGCATAGGAAAGGCATAGTATTTGATGATATCGATGGTTTTGTAAATGTAAGAATTATCAGTGTAAAAGGTGGTGTAGAAGATGGTGATTGATCAAAAGTGTGTGCAGGAAAGACAATGAGTGATGGGCTTATATCTGATAAAGGTGATAGTAAAGGTGTCAATGATGGTGATGGTGATAGAAATGGAGATGATGATTATGATGTTGAAGTCTGGATATGGTGGGTATGAGATAGTATTGAATTTGCAACATGGTGTAAAATACTAGATAAATTTAGTCTAATACTGCATCCACGCCCACCTCCACCATGACCATATACATTTAGGTGCCATCTGCTATATAAAAAATAAAAACATAGAACAAATAATAGAGATATGATGAACAACTATGTATTTTAGAATTAAACATACCAATAGATTTCAACAAAATATAGAAAGTCTTTGATAGTTTAATATTATAATACAATTATAACAGTTTAATTATCAGCATCACTATCATCCTCCAATGGATCTTCTGACATTAATTCTGATTCTGATGGAAGTTCCAACTCATCTTCAAATAGAAACGGATCATCTTCATTTTCTATTAGGCGACCATTTGAGTCACATAAATTTTCTAGATCTTCATCTACATGCACAGGCACAATATTATTTATGTCATCTTCTTGGAATGCTAGTGCAATAGCTAAGTCTGCACTTCATTGTTGAGAGAGAGAAAGGGGGAAGAGAGAGAAAGAGAGAGGGAGAGATGGAGAGAAGGAGAGAGAGAGAGAGATGGAGAGAAGGAGAGAGACAGATGGAGAGAAGGAGAGATGGAGAGGAGAGATGGAGAGAAGGAGAGAGAGAGAGAGAGAGAGAGAGAAAGAGAGAAAGCAAAAAAGAAAGAGAGCGAGAAAGAAAATAGTAAGAGAGAGAGAGAGAGTGACAAAAAAAGAGGGAGAGAGAGTGACATAGAAAGAATGAGAGAGGGAGAGAGAGACACACACAGAGAATGCAGTATTAGAATGAGGAATTACATAAAAGAATAAAAAAAATTTTTCTATACAAACCTATCACATATTACATCTTTTGTCATACATAAGTTCATATATGAGCCTGAGGCCCAAGGGGTGGGATTAGGTAAGAGTATGACCCATATTTCAATAGCATGCTATATTTGACCAACGGACACTCTCATGCTATGTGCTTACATATTATTGATATTATATCTTTTGCCATTTAATTTCAAGTTAGTACAACAAATTAGTATTATCCCATTTAGAAGTATATGTTATTATACATATAGTATATGTAGCAATAAATAGTTAGATATAATTAAACATATAGTTATACACACACACACACACATAAATATTCATACAAGTAGTTATATGTAGTTATAAATGTATACAAAGTTATGAACAAATATATAGATTTACATATATGTATACATGTATGTATACATAGTTACAAATATAGTTATATCTAATTATATAAAGCTTTATATAGTTATACAAATATTTATATATAGTTATACACATATAATTAAACATAATGTTGTATGTTGTTATACATGTAATTATAAATATAGTTACATGTGGTTATAGATATAGCTACACATATAGTTAAACTTATATTTATACATGTAGGTATATATATGTTTTCATATAATTTTATATATTTATACATATAGTTATGTATAGGTATAGATAAAGTAAAATACATTTTTATATAATAATATATAAAAATGTATATTAAATATATGTTGCAAATTATATATTTAAATATAGTTATGTATAAAGTTTTTATAGTTATGTATACAATAAGATATAATTATTTATAGTTATATGTTATTATACATGTAGTATATATATTTATAAATAGTTATATATAGTTAAACATTTAGTTATATATATATATTCATACAAGTAGTTATATGTAGTTATACATAAATGTATACAAAGTTATAAAAAAATATATAGATTTACATATATGTATACATAGTTACAAATATAGTTATATTTAATTATATAGAGTTTTATATAGTTATACAAATATTTATATATAGTTATAAAAATAGTTTAGTAGCAGATATAACATATGAAATGTTTTAGATTACTACAATCCTTGCAAAATTTTGATTTTATGCAAACAATGCTAAATTCTACTTCAATGAACTCTCTATGTAATAATTTTGCAAACTTTAATGTCATAATATTGTTAGCTATTGAATTCTACAATAATATAAGTTTGGTTTAAATTTTATAATAATCTGGAACACACACTACTAAATAAAAAAAGTACACATTCGCATCATAAAAGCTTGCAATAAGATATTTAGAAAAACCTTAAAGAACATAATGGAACAAGACATTCACTTATTTTACGTGAAAAATCACATTTTAGGTTTCATTTTGCTGAGTAAGGGTAGAAAGCGTTTCCTCAAATCAAATGCTCCTGCATATAAGATAAGCGATGAAGAATAAGCATTAAATAATAAATATACAAACAACTTTAAGAGCTAGGCACTTTCCGATGATTTGAAATCCATTAAACATTAAAAAAATTAATCATTAAAAAAAAGTTTCACACTTTTATAAATATACAAGTATTTAGATATAATGTTGTGTTAAAAATATTTTAATAAATGTTACATATATATAATTATATATATGTAACACTTGTATAAATATTATATAGTATATATATCACATTTATATTAACATTATAAATATTTATATTTATATAAAAATTTATATGGTATATAAATGTTTATAAATATGTATAAACATTTTATATGTTATATAAATGTTAAATAAAAAAAATATAAAAATGGATAGTTTTATGTAAATGTTGTATAAATATTTATAAACATTTATACATATGTATAAATATTTATATATAACATTATATGTTTATATAAATATATCAATATATATATATAATGTAATATGTTTATATATATTAAAGTATAGACATATTATATAATGTCATATGATTATATAAATATATAAAAGTTTATAAAATAATGTTATTTGTTTATAATATTTTTGGAGACAACAAAAATAGAACCCATAAACATTGATTTTATTTTTTCTTAAGTTAAAGAAGCAGAAAATATTAAGCATTATTTTTTTATTAAGTTACAGAAGCAAAAAACATTAAGCATAAATTTTTTTTCTTAAGTTAAAAAGCAAAAAACAAAATGAATACATTTTGTATTTTAAATCTATAAGATCCTAAAAATTTAAATAGAAAGAACAAAGTTTACACTAACCATTTATTGTTGTATTAATATCGAAGTGTAAAAATCATATAAGTGATGTGAAAATAGAAGAAAGAAGAAAAAAATTCGGGGAAAATAAAAAAAAAATAAAAACCAAATATTTTGTATAAACCAAAATCTGCCATTGGTAATCAAATTGAGAGAGACATAGAAATGTATATAGTATTATGAAGGAGAAGAGCAATGATAATATTACCTGGTAACAAGAAGAGGTCAAATTTGTAGGTTGCTCCTGTAATCCAGTTTCGCTTCTCCTCTCTTCCTCTTCGAAAGATAAAAAAAAAATGTTTAAGCGATTGAATGCCTTAGCATTTTTTTTTTCATGGAAACTATAAATGTTTATTGCTTGAATTTGTCTTTTTTTTTATCTAAAAAAAAGGCAAAAATATAAAAGTAAACTAAAAATTATAAAAATTAAATAAATTTAAATAAAAAAATGAAATAGATTTTTTTAAACCATAAATGATATTATTTCATAAATTAATTAAATAATAATATATAATAATAAAGTATTTCATACACACACACACACACACATTATGGTTATAAATTTTTAAGAATTAAATTTATTTTTTATAATTATAATATGAAATAATTATTATGGAATAAAATTTTATATTATTTGATATAATTTATTATTTATAAAATTCCTAAAATTATTAAAGCTGAAAAGATCGATAAAAAATATTATATTTTTTATTTTAATAAAAAGCAGAATATTATAAGTTAATAGTGACGATCTTACCCAATTGTTTATTCTTATAAATTTCAATAGCGACAACAAATAAAACTTTAATTAAAATCAACATAGGGCCAATTTGGTAGTACTTTTTAAAAGTGTTTATAGACCAAAAAATAATTTTAAGTATTTTTAGGACAAAAAAATTGCATTAGTAATGTTTTAAATAAATCATTTGAAACCCTAAAAAATACTTGAAGTATTCTTTTAATAACCACATTGAGATATTTATTTTTTTAATCATCAAAATTTTTTTGATTTACTTAAAACATTTATGTATTCTTTAAATATCAATTTATTTTCTTTTAAATTTTATGAAAAATTTGAATTTTTTTTCTAAATTTCAATATCTTTTTGTAAATATATTTTTTAAAAGATTACTATAATCATTAAAATATTTTTTTTATTTTAAATAATATAAATATTTACTTGTTTATTCGTTAATTTAGATATTTTTATAATTTTTTTTATTTAATCATACAACTAATTATTTTACCTTTTTAGTAGTAGTAATTTTTATTTATGTCCATTTATTAATTAAAATATCATAAAAAAAGATTATAAATATATAATTAATTATTTATTGTTTTTTAATAAAAATATTTAATTATCATGATTAAATATTTCAGAAAAATAATTTGCATACTTTTTAAAAAATTTTATAATAATAAAAATAATTATTTAGTCATTATTAATATAAATTTTTATTCATATTCAATTATTCATATATTTTTTGAAAATTATCATTTAAGGAATAATCGCTTGTAATTAAATATAGAATAGAAAAAAAAATCACATAATTATTTAGCGAAGGATAATGTCTCGATCTAATTAGCAAGGGAATATCCATTGCTAATTCCATCTCTAAAATTTCTCGCTTTTCATTGTGGGGAAATTTGTGAAAAATTAGTGATGGATTATGTCTCGGTTTATTTAGCTAGGGAAAATCCACTACTAATTCTATCGCTAAATCTCACGCTTTTCATTGCATGGAAAATTTATGAAAAATTAGCGATGGATTATGTCTCGGTCTAATTAGATTGGGAAAATCCATCGCTAAATTTTCCTCTTTTCATTACGTGGAAATTTATGGAATAATTGGCGACGAAAATTTTTAATCGACTATTTCCATCACTAATCATCGCTAATCAGTCACTAATCCGTCACACATTTTTATTTCAATGTTAAGTCAAAAATCATTTGCTATTCACTAGCTAATCTCTCGCTATTTAGCTAGGGATTATTCTCTTGCTAAACTAACATTTTCTTGTAGTAAACCTGAGAATTGAATTCACAACTAAAGATCCTATTTCTAGTCCTTGAAGCTAAATATTTTGTCCTTTACTATAAGCTTCGTCCCCTATGGCATGTAATTTACTTGGAAGCATAGCTTGAAGCAAACATGGTAAGACTTCTTCAACTAGAATGGATGCAAGATATGCTATATAATTTCTAGCAGCAGCCCCCTTTCTAGCTTTAGATGAATGGACCCCTTTTCTTTTCCTAAGAAATAACATGTAATCGAATTTCCACTACTATTATAGCCAACTTTCACTCTCTAAATCATCTATGGTTTTACCTCTCCTAGACAATTCAAGGCTTAAAGATAGTACTTCTAATATTGAATTTTTTTCTCAAACTGCTAGTAAACCACTAGATGCCCTACTTCCAACCATTTAGTCTAGTGGTGAACTAATAATTACCAAGGGAGCTCTCAATGTCGTCCAACCTATTAGGCATAGCCTCCTTCCTAGGACATGCATGCCTTCTTTAAGAATTAACTTTCAATCAAACCATGAGAAAATCTTAAATAGAAAGTAGGGTAAAAAGTTGTAGTTGTTGACTAGAATAAAGGTCTTGACTTGTAATGTGTGCATGCATAAGAAAAAGCTCAACATATAATATAGTTAGCTAGGCCCCCCCATAGGTCCTGCTTAATCTCCAAGCCTTTTCCTAACAATATATGCGCCTTTATGGAAGGGGAAAAAATATCAAAAACCAAACAAGATTTTTTCTATCTGCTTTAGCTTCTCAAAATCAGTATTCAATCCTTGGAAGGTGTCATCTAAGTCATCTTAGCTAAGCTATAAAAAGGATTTAGTAAGACCTCTTAGTGGATCAAGAACCATTAGAAAAGTATAGACTAGCTTAACTCGGGTATGAATTATCTACTTTGAAAAGTACATAGAATCCTTATAGTTTAAGGTAACCTCATAGGTCTCACACTTGCTTTAGCTCTAAATTCTTCCCCTAGTAAAGACATAGTATATTTGTCCATGTTTGGTCTTGCTATCAGTTTCTTGTTTTGCTCGGATCGGCTTCCTACCATTGGTATACGAAAGCTTCACACCTGATATTTTAGCTTAAAATCATGACACCTATTCCAAGTGCTATAACTGAAATTGGACTTCACACACAAATGACAGCCCTCACAACACTTGATGCCTGCAACTACTCCCGCTTATGGTAGTAGATAAATAGGTTGGCATGTATTTGCAACCTTTGCAGCTAGTAGATTGAATAATTTATATGGACCTAGGGCCGTGGGTAGTATTTAGGAATGATAATCTAGCTCTAGCTCCACTTACTAATCCAATAAGGCACCTATGAATCACACCAACCAAAATTATATTTGGTTGTTTCAATCAGAAGGTTTTCCTACTTTAGTGAATCAATGCAGAAGCACTTTTCTTTGTTTAGTAGCACTACTCTTCTTTTCTATAGGACCTAGGTTAAGGCTTGCTTGTTTAGTACATAACTAGTTTTTAGCTCAAAGACTGCGAAATTCTCAAGCTACGAGTCTTCCAATTAGTCTTTGTGAGAAGCCTCTATTCCTATAGTTACATTAGGGTAGAAAATAAAGGAGGAATGGAATGTTCCACTAGCACTAATTTGGATTATTGTTGGGTTGTCTCCAAGCATGATTAGTGAGACCTGAATGGTCAAGGCTTTACCATTATAGTAAGCAAAGCATATTCCATTGCCAAGAACCAATCAAAACCATCCAAGCACACTGAGCTTGGCTATTTAGTTTGGTTCTTTCTCTTAGAAATGTCCTAAGTTATGATGCATGAGGTAAAGTTAGCTAAGGAGTGAGCTACAAATTATGTGGTTATTTAGAGGCATATCCAAGTTAATACAGGGATATGGGGATGCATATCGAGCATATGTCTCACTCTACAAGTTAAGTTCTAAGCCTTAGTAGAAATTCAATAATAAGAGCTACATATTATGTGGTTTTTAATATATATGATGCAATCCCTTCTGATTCAGCAGTTTGAATGTCAAAAAACTATTTCCATGCCTAGCATTGCTAATTTAAAAAGTCATCCTTTTCATTTGACTATGGATATAACATGTGCCCTGTTCTTATCTTCAGTATGTTAGTTACTTTATCATCATCTCTTTTTCAGATTTAGTTATCTATTTAATTGATCTGTCTAATCATAGACTAACATTGTTACATTAGATAAGTGCATTCAAGAGAAGGAAGGATTGCATCCTTTTGTCTCTCACCTAAGGTCTCACACCCACAACAGATGTTCATCTTAAGATCTTATAAAATATTGCTAGCAATAATAATACTATTTTCCTATACTTGGATTTGTTATTTCAACCCAAGCAAAGTCCTTTTCTAGGTGGAAAGAAAGAGATGGGATGTTTCACTATGTCATCATGCAAGAAACTAACACTCTATTGCTATCGGCGAATGAAAGGCTTCAATCTGACGATGCCCTTCGATGCTGGGTATGGGAAATTTGATGAATCTCTTATTAGGATGGATTTATGATGCTAGTGATATAACTAGGTTAGTCTCTACTTTGTTGATTTCTATCTCAATTTCATGTGGATTCAAGGTCATATTCTATTCAGCCTTAGCCTCACTCTTTTTTGCTTTATGTCCTTTAATGTTGGAGTCTTTCTGTTTTTTCTTCAATCCACTCAATCTGGATCTACTAGCATGGTTAACTTGAGTAAATCCTTAACCTTGTCATCTCATCCATCCTACTAAAGCACTTGAGTTCGATGCCTTCTCTTCATGGAACTAAAAGCTCAAGTACCTTCTTTTTTTTCTAGCACAACTGTAGATAATGAACTCACCATCAAGAGCAGCAACACCAACATTTTATATTCTCAATCATTACTTAGTAATTAAATTGGCACTATAGCATATAGAATTGGTCACTCATATTCCAACATGGTTACTATAGCATATAGAATTGGCACTAGATGTGCCAATAGGATCAAAATCACTAGTTCTTGTTCCAAAACTTATTCAATGTATTACTAATGATGTTTTGATTGTTATAATAAAAAAATATATATTTTGAATGAATTGTGACCTATGGATAAATTTGATAGTCATGTGGTATTAAAAAAAAAAAATCTTTTATGAGAAAATAGGGGTATGGTAGGATATTTAAGATAATTTTAGTCAAAATGTTAGGGGGATGTAAAGCAAAAAGTTAAGTAATACATTGCTATAGTCAATTCAATTGTTATTAGGTAAGAGAGTGAAATTAATCTATACTATTCCAATGTTATTTTGGCTATTATAAACTAAAAAGAATTTATGCTAAATAGGTTTTAACCATTGGATAAATCTAGTAGACATGTGACATTATCGAAAAAATCTTTTATGAGAAAATTAGGGTATGGTATTTGAGATAATTGCGGTTTAATATGTTAGGGGGTTGTAATGTAATAAGTTAAGTAATACATTGCAATAGTTATTTCCATAAATATTAGGTAGGAAAGTAAGATTAATTTGTAATTTCATAAGGTTATTTTGGCTATAATAAAGAAAAAAAAATTATTTTAAATGTTTAATAACCATTGGATTAATCAACAATCATGTCACCCTATAAAAATAAAATCTTTTTGTGGGAAAAATAAGTTAGTGTATTCCTAGTACTAGATTTGGTCCAACTTGGTGAATTTGTTCACTCACCGAGCCAAGTTAGGAGACCCTTAATTTTTTCACACAAGTTTGTATACTTTAAACTTATTGGTTTTCAGTCATGGTAAATGGTCGGACTTCTTGGCAATGAAAGTACAAAGTTATAATTTTTTTTATTTCGTTCATTTGATATTTGTAGGAAATGGGGCATAAAATACTAGTATCTCACAAAAAAAAATAGATTTTTTATGAATTATGATGAAAAGTAATGAAATCATGTTTAAATTGAGTACAAAACATTGAATTGGTAGAAAATAGGACTAAAAAGTTAAAGAGTAAATGGAAGTCATGATATTTTCAAAGTCATGATTTCATTAAAATTTTAACATATTTTTGAAGTAGTCAAAACAAGCCTTTCTTAGCCATGACTGAACATATTGGTCATGACATTCATTATACATCATGATTCTACAAAACAATCACAATATCTTTGTACATTGTAACTTATTCTTCATGGCCATGACAATATTTCAGAGTCGTGACCATATTTGCTCTAAAGATACTTTGATGTACTATGGATATTTTGATTGTAGTAATTAGTAAAAGTTATATTTTGAATGATTTGTGATATTTGGATTAATCTAATAGTCATGTGACCGAATGAAATAAAAAATCTTTTATGAAAAAATAGGGGTAGTGTATTTGAGATAATAATGGTCAAAATGTTAGGGGGATGTAATGCAACATGTTAAGTAATACATTGCAATAATCAATTCAATTGTTATTAGGTAGGAGAGTGAAATTACTCTAGTAGTCATGTTACCTTCTCAAATAAAATCTTTTATGAGAAAATTGGGGTATGATATTTGAGATGATTGTTGCCGATATGTTAGGGGGTTGTAATGCAACAAGTTGAGTAATACATTGGAATAGTCATTTCAATGGTTATTAGGTAGGAAAGTGGGATAAATTTGTAATGTCATAATGTTATTTTGGCTATAACAAGGAAAAAATATATATAATTTTGAATAGTTCATAACCATTAGATTAATTCAACAATCATGATACCCTATAAAAAAATCTTTTTATGGGAAAATGAGTTATTGTATTGCCTGGTACTAGATTTTGTCCAAATTAGCAAAGTTTTTTACTCACAAAGCCAAGTTAGGTGACCCTTATATTTTTTTAACACAACTTGGTATGCATTAAACTTAATGGTTTTAGGTCAGGCTAAATGGTCAGACTACTTGGCACTTAAAGTATCAAGTTTTCATAGATAATTTTTGTTTCTTTCATTTAATATTTGTAGGAAATGTGCATAAATGACAAGAATTTCATAAAAATGGATTTTTAATGAGTTTTGATGAAAATTAATGAAATCATATGTAAATTGAGTATGAAACATAGGATTGGCAAAAAATAGAACTAAACGATTAAGATCAAGTGATGTTAAAATATTTACAAAGTCCTAACACCATTTACGCTAGCACTTATCTTTGAAGTAGTCATAACAAGTCTTTCTTGGCCATGACTCAATTTATTAGTCATGATATTAATTATATATCATGATTCCACAAGCCAATCACAATATCTTTGTATATTGTAACATAGTGTTGGTTGTCATTACTATTTTAGAGACTGACCATTTTTTTCTAAAATATATTTTCTATCACAACATTATTTTCATGTCACGATTTCCTAAGCATTAAATCTTAGTCATGACTTTGAAACAATAATATGACAATAGTTGAATGATTGTATGAAATCGTAACCTACTTTTTAAATTCTCAACCTTATTGTTACAGAACCAAAATTATAATATTTCAAGATTGTAAAGTTATTTTTATGTTGTGAAATTCTTTTTATGTCACACTCAATGGAGTGATTATCCTTATTTACAACAACTTTTCATATCATTTTTCCTTACACATACAAATTGATGTCATGATATTTTCTGTGATATTCCATGACATGATGGTTACGGAAGAAGTTCAACTTAATCTTATGTGACAATACTTGAAATATTATAAGAAATCATATAATACTTTTGAAGGTCTCAACCTTATTGTTACAGAACCAAAATTATAATATTTCAAGATTGCAAGATTATTTTATGTTGTGATGTTCTTATGCCATACTAAAGGGAGCGACTATCCTTATTTATGACAAATTTTCACATCATAGCATTATCCTTACACTTACAAATTGTTGTCATGATATTTTCTATGATAGCATGACATGATAGTTATGAAAGTAGTTCAACTTAATCCTCTCTTACTACAACACTCAACTTCATGACATAGAGCTCATAAAAAGATTGTAAAGTTTAGCTCATTAAAAGCTGGAATTAATAAATTATCAGAAAGATAGAGGGAAAGAGAGAGAGAGACTAGAGGAAAGTTAAAATAAATGAGGTATGTCAATGGCACTCTAAATAGAAAGTAGAGTAGAGTTGAATGCTAAATGGATCAGATTGGGAACCATAATTAAAATCTAGATCCTAAATGCCTTTCACCATTAGAGATAGACAATTCGACAAGATAATTTCCAAATTATCTTATTCGAATCTCACCTAACTATCAGACTATTTTGGAATCTATGATTGGTTTATGTAATCATGTATGAAGAATTTGATTTGAAAAGAATGATTGTGATTTTGTAATATAGTGAGCATTAATGGATATGGGAGTGCTTTAGAATGCTTTAACTAGGTTTTCACTATGCTGATGAATGTTATGTTTTGATTGTGGTAGATAGTAATAGGCAAGATATGAGACAAACCTTGACCACCTTTCTATTGTAATGGCTTCCATAATTTGAATTGATAGGTTCATATAACTTAAATGATGCAAGTAAGGCTCTAATGAAGATTAAAGCACACATGTTGTTATGATATTATTGTTGTATGGTATTTAGGGGTATTGGCTAGAGAATACATATATGCATAGTAGAAATAACTATCAATGGTAGTTGATATATTGTTTTAAAAAAGTATTATTAGAATTTCTTATCTCTCGATAATGATTATGCAAAACCATTGGATTGCGTAGAAATATAAACAATGCACCCTACAACAATCAAACACTAATTTTAATGTGGTTCATAGCCATTGAATGTGACTAACTACGTCCACTAGAAAAGTGCTTAGGGCTTATAGATTAATAACCAAATGTTCCAATATAAAATCACAAAGAGAGAGAGAGAGAGAGAGAGAGAGAGAGACGAAGAATAGAGTGTGCTGAATAAATTATGCATACAATGAATTTATAGGAAAAACAAATAGTGTTCTATAAATGGAACGAGTTGGATCAATAGAGTGGTCTGGGTCATTTCCATAAATTACTTTGGCCCACTGACCGAGGAATGTGACCACCATTATCATTCTAGTGCCACATGACTAATCTCTCAACATATTAGTGCATGCACCTTTAAATAAAAAAAATAAACAAGAAAACAAATGGTTAAATAAATAACAAAATAAATTATATACTACAATCTCTACCTAAGTTGTTTTGTATTCATATTTAGAGGGACTTTAGAAGCTTTTGTTAAATAGATAACAAAACAAAAAGTCACACCTACTATATTCATGACTAGTCAAGAAATAGTCAAATCTTTTGTACAACAAACAAAGATACTATTTAAGTCCATAAAGGGACTTTAGAAGCTTGTAAATCAGGGTGCTAGAAACACCCTAAATGAGGAATGTTAGAAACACCTTTTTTTTGATTGAACCCTCTTACAACTAGATGTTCATTGAATTTCATACCACTAGTAATTAACATATCTTCTTTCTTCTTGAGAACGCATTTGCAAGAAGTTATCATTATATCCTTTGGTTTAGGTACAACAACCCAGGTACCATTTTAATGAAAGGATTCAATCTTTTCATTCATGGAAACTAACTATGAATCAGATTCGGGACATTTAATAGCATTTCTGATAGATGATGGTCCAAGAATGTCAATTTCTTAAGTAACTTGAACGGCAAACCCTACAAATTCATCAAAATCGAATCTTTGAGGAGGAACTACATTTATCCTCCTTGGTCTATCCCTAGCAATATTGTAGGGAATAGAAACTTCTGGTGCAAGTTAAAGATTAGATTTAGAAATAGACTCAATATCATATTTATGATCAGCTATTGATTATCTAGAGACAAATTCAGAAATCCTTCCCGGAGCAATAGAATCAAATTTTAGCTCCACTGTAAGTTCATATAGAGGAATTTTTGATGACTAGACAAAACTAATTACTTGTTTTACAATGATACTTTCATAAAAGGCAACACTCCTAGAGAGGATCACTCTATTTTCAGATGGTGACCATATATAGAATTTCTTAACTCCATTAACATATATCCTACAAATATTCATTTTCTTGCTCGTTGTTCAAGCTTACCATCATTTACATTCTAGTAGACAACACAGTCAAACACTTAAAGACTGGAATAATCTCCAAGTTTACTAGACCTTACCTCAAATAAAATTTTGAAATCAATTCCACTATCTAGTGATCCATTTATCAGATGGCATGCTATATTAATATTTTTAGCCCAAAACTCTTTGCCTAAACCTGATTGAGAGAGCATGCATCTTGCTATACTTTTAGTAATGCCATTTTGCTGAGGAGTGTCCCTAACTATTTTAAGTCTAGCTATACTTTTGTCCTTATAGAATTTCTCAAATTTAGATGAATAGAATTCTAAACAATTTTCTGTTCATAGTAGTTTAACCATTTGAATTATTTGGTTTTCTACTAAGCTAACCCATGGTCTAACCTTTACAGCACTTTTAGATTTATATTTCATCATGAATACCCAAGACAACCTTTAGTAGTCATCCACCAAATATAGATAAAATCGGGCACTACCAAGAGATGAGACCCTGGATGGGCCCTAATAGTTAGCATGAATACAATACAAGGTGCCTTTTGTATAGTGTATAGCTTTACCAAACATAGTTCTATCTTTCTTACCAAAAATAATATGATCATAAAAATTAAATTTACTAATTCTATGTCTATGACCAACAATAAGGTTAAGATCAGAAAGAATTTTCATACTTTTCTTACCCATATGGGTGAGCTGCATGTGTCATCATTCAGTAAGATCAGCTTCAGCTTCAGATGCAACCATGCAGGCTTTCTAGATGTGATAGCAATAACTCCTATCACTATGGAACCCATCAATGTGTATAGCATTCCACTCTTTTCCCTTCAATATGATGTAATCTCTTCAAAGAATATTAAGTATTCCCTTGCCACCACTAAAAGTATATCCCTGATCATCTAGTATACCGAAAGAAATTAGATTAATAGTCATCTCTAGAACGTGCCTTTCATCTAGTAGGGAATTGATTCGGCCATCATATGTTCTCAGGCTGACTATGCCGACTCCAACAACTTTTACATGGTCGACTATTGCCCACAATAGCCTGGACAGCTTCTTTCGTATCATATCTATTGAACAATTCCAAATGTGTACTGATGTAAAAGAAAGCTCCAATGTCTAGGATCTAGGAGTCAGACTTTGCAACATTAGTAGAGATGACCATCACAAAGTCATCTTCCATGTTATCACGTGCTATAGCAATAGCAGGCGGGGGAACGAGGTGACTAGGCTGATCAGGTCTCATCTTCCTTGGGCATTCATTTTTCTATGCCCTTTCTATTTGTAGTAGTGACAAGTGTCACCTTCCTTTGACTTTTTCTTGCATTTATTCCCCCTTTTCTTGAATGAAGTAGATTGCGGCCTCATATTCATTACCACCAATCCATTAGGCTACTACTCAGGTCATTCAACAGTTTACTTCTACCTCATCTCTCTGGAGTGTAGGGTAGATAAAACATCTTATATAGTAATTTTATATGAAGCAGGAAGTGAGACCAATAGCATAAGTGCAGCAACCTCATCTTCCACATTGTCATCGACATGATTTAGGTCAATAAGGATACTATTCAAATCATCCAAATGCTTCTTTAATGGAGTCCTTTCCTACATCCTAAGTGTGAAGAGTCTTTTTTTTTTCAATATAAGCTTATTCCTAAGTGACTTTGTCATATAAAGTGACTCTAGATTGAGCCACAACCCTGTAACAGTCTCTTCATCTACTACATCTGCTACCACCTCATCAGTCGAGCTTAGGAGAATAATAGAGTGGGACTCTCTTCACACCTTCGTGCCTCAACCTCTGTAATTTCAATATTAGCAGCATCACCACCACAACAACCAACGACTAGAAGATTACATATATCACAGTTCTTCAGATGTGCCCACATCTTTATTTTCCACATACTAAACCCATTCCTACCATTCAACTTCTCAATAGAGGTTTTCAATGTTCTAGACATTTCAACTAAAAATCACAATAATAGAACTAGAAATCCGTCAATGAAACAAAAAACTATCAATAACCAAACCCTCTGATACCAATTGTTAGAATTTCTTATCTCTTGATAGTGATTATGTGAAACTATTAGATTGCATAGAAATATAAACAATGCACACCATAACAATCAAATACTAGTTTTAACATGGTTTGCTAGTCATTCAACACAACTTACTACGTCCACTAGAAAAGCACTTAGTACTTACAAATTAATAACCAAATGTTATAGAACAAAATCATAAAGAGAGAGAGAGATAAAAAGAATGTAGCATGCTAAAAAAATTATGTATAAAACAAATTTATAGGAAAACTAAATAGGGTTCTAAAAATGGAATGAGTTGGATCAACATAGTTGACTGGGTAACACTCCAAAAATTCTCCAGCTCACTGATTGTGTAGTAGGACCCCCATGATTATTCCAATGTCACATGACCAATCTCTCAATATATCAGTACATGTACAATAGAGAAATAAGAAAATAAATGATTAAATATATAACAAAACAAATTATATACTATAAGTATAAATTATTAGGCCACTATTTGTTATGTATATGTGGAGCTTTAGTTGATGATGATAGGTATACCAAAAAAAAACCCCCACGGAGGGATCATACATGGAGGTGACAACTCATAGTTGATTATATTTTTAAAAGCTAACAAGGTGATTAGAGATCTTACATTTTCTTACACTTCATCCTATAAACATTAATTATTTAACATCAAAACCATAAAGGAAACATCAACATACATGAGAAAGTATATCGACCCTATAATTTAAGTATCTTTTTGAGATGCTTTTTTATCTTATCAACTTGAAAAATTATTCAATTCACTAAAATGCGATCAAAAGCCTACACAATGCAAGTGGAATTAATATTTGGACTTTTACTACTTGTATGACCCATATACTAGTAGAATTTTATTTGATACCTACATACTCCTAATGAGCTTTTGTTACTATTTCCAAGAACAATATGTTTTTGATATCATCCACACGGTCACAAAAAATTTTTAGTAATTTTCATTGACCCAACTCTTTTGAAGGAAAATGATTTCTAATTTTAGTTGATTAGATATCTATTGTGTTTTGCATTTGTTTGTTTTTTATTTTTTTGTTTTATGGCTACACATTCATTTGGATAGAAAATTTGTTACTAAGCCAATGTCTTTGAACCAAGAAATAAAATGAAATAAGATGTAGTTATTGAGATAATAAGCTGAGGGAGTGACTAAGTAAGAAAATAGCAATAATGAATACAACCAAGGATGTGTCAAATAAGCTATCCAATAGCTTATTTCCCACTAAACCATTCTGGATTATTAGAGGCCAACATTGATGGATAGCAACTATTGGATCTAGATACAACATATTCAAGTAAATCACTTTGAATTTAATTCAAGTTTCATAGCCATGATACACCAAAATCAATATGGAAGAGATATTTCAAAAGATCCAAACAATCATATTGTGATATTTTTAGATTTATGTGACATAGTGAAGATGAATAAAATTATCCAAGATACAATCAAATTGAGAATTGGATGAGTTGGTTCAAGCATTTTAATGTTTAAACAAGTTCATTCTACCTCATTCACATCACAATTGAGGGTGGATGCCAATCAATTTAGGTAATAAGAGCATCAAACTTTATATGATGCTTAAATCTAATTTAAAGACTTATTATTAATATGTTTACAATATGGATTTGAGTTGTGATTTCAAGCCAAAATATTTTCTAATAGGCTGAATTACACGATGATATACATATCAGATGCAACTTTAGATAGGTCTATATTGAAAAAATCACCCAAGGAAGTATACAATCTATTTGAGGAGTTGGCCAAAACAACTATAAAACTCCAATTGAACAAGTAACTAGATGGAAGGAAGTTGGAATTTTAGAGTTGGATATAGATTGTTAATCATAGAAGTCAAGTTGAATGTATTCTACAAACAATTTTCAGCCTAACACTAGAAGAGAAAATATGCAAGAAATGGCAAGCTTGCAATATCAGGATGTGAGTAATCTCGACCAATTTTTTAAGTAGAAGAAGCCAATATACAATAAAACAGAGGGTATGTTTTTAGATGCAACAACATCTTTATACACTATCTTCCAAATGTAAGAAATCATAAAAATTTATCATATCAGAAATAAGGAAATCTATAGTAGATTTATAGGGCATGTCAGTGAAAGGGTGGAAGTAACTTGATGGTGTACCAAATGCATGGAGCTTCAAGCTTCAATTACAACTTGTAATAGGTAGTACCCATGCTATTATTCGAAGATAATATTCTTGTGCTACTGACAGAGACAAAAATAAAAATGCTATGCAAGAAGATTGAATGATTTGGATAAAAATAATTCTTGATCATACTAATGTAATTAAGAAAATCATTAATAATCAAATTAGAATATTTGGAGTCATAATGAATGAGAAGAATATCAATGGATTGCTTAGAGATACATAGAAAAACCAATATCAATACATATTAATTACATTGAGGAGTAGAAATGAAGTAGAAGGCCAAATAAAAATAAGCAAAATCAATAGAAGAATCTAATATAGAAGTGAACATTGTCATAGATAATGTCACAACACTTGAAGTCACAATAACTAAAGTCTCAACATTTGAAGTTTCCACATTAGATGTCATGATACAACTTGATCTTGCTTCTCATCTTAGTTAAATAATAATAAATAATAATGAAGTAAAAATAAAAGAGATATTACTGAACTATCACAACAATTAGCTAGTCATTGTGGAGAACAAAGAATATGCAAAGAGTCCTCACTCTCTCCACCATTTTCTTCCCTTTCCATAGCAATTTAGAAAGGAAATCTAGATGAATAGTTTAAGAAATTGCTCAATATTTTTTGAAAGTTATAAATTAATATACCATTCATCGAAGCTTTATCTCATATATCATACTATGTAAAAACTAAACTTAGGTGAGATTACTCTAATTAATTTTTTTATTATAAAAGTTTGATTGATCTATCAAATTTTTGAAGAATATAATTGAAGTTAAGCTAATCAAAGTTTGAAAATTTATTTTCCGTGTAGACTTTATGGTACTGTAAATGGAAAAAGATTCATATGAACCATTTATCTTGGGAAGACCCTTTTTGGTGACTTGACATTCATTGATTGATGTTAAAATGAGTAAATTCATTCTTTGAGTGGGCAAATAATAAGTAAAATTCAACATTTATAAAAGGATTCAAATTCTAGCAAAAAATGATAAAAGCTAGTAAAGAATAGATATCCTCGTCCACATATTCAAAAACAAGAATTTAAAATTTAAAATTTAAGATTTATTGGATGGTTCCTAACCTTAAGATATAGAAGAAATCTTAAAGTTAGAAAAAGTTCTAGAATAAAAAGAAGTAGCAATGTGTCTTGATGAAGACACATGTTATGATGTGGTGACTTTTTCAAAGATGTGACAAAAGAAGAAAGAGAGATATTCCATGATGATGTCATGACTCACATTATAAAAGCTATGGCATTTCCATGAAAATAAAAAGAAGAAACATACTCTAGGAATTTTGAGAATGCAGACACAACATGACTAGAAAGTCTCACACTATTGCTTGATGAATGGTTGGGCTAATAGATAAAGTTGTAATAAATTATGATAAAGACACAAGAGAATTGAAGCTAAAATAGATGAAGATGAACTAGTCATGAAAAAGGATGAGGTTGAAAAAAAAATCATGACATATATAAAAGTCATGACTTTAATAATCAAATCAATAATGAAATAAGTTGAGACAAAAATTACAATAACCATGACATTAAAAGAATAGGAGACAAATGACAAAGAAGTCAAGACATAATTCTATTGAAACAAGTTTATACTAAAAGCCATTCATGATAATTTTCTTGATTTGCATCTTTTTATTATAAAATGTTTTTAAATGAACCAAATTGTAAAAAAACACAGTTTCTCTTTATTCTACTATAGATGATTCAGTGCATAGAGATTAGCTTATGCACAAAAGATTGAATTATCATTATTCATCAAATATAAGTTTAATGTTTACAATCTAGATATTAGACAATCTATCAGTAAGATTGTAACACTAGATTTTAGGGAGTTTCTAGTGCTAGTTTTTTCGAGTGTATTGAATGGGACTAATAAGATATAATTATTTTGCATTGACTTGTAAAATAAAATACACCATAGTTATTATAAATATTATTACTCTTATTCTTAAGATAGTTATTTTTTATGTATGTTTGTTAATAGTTATCTTGATTCATAAAGGGTAATGTCTAGAAATAGATTTAAGAACACTATGAATTGGACAACTTTATCAATTATATGGTAAATATTCATTATTGATAGAATCTATGTCCTATCAAAAGGATAGATGATACGCCCTTAAAAAGCTTATAAGGTTTCATATTGTCAAACCATAATTAACTTTTAATCTGATAATTCAAATAAGTTAAGTGAAAGGTATGAAGAAAATAATAAGAGATTTATTGAATAAGATTGTCTGTAATTTAATTCAATCAATTAGTATTTGTAATCTTAACATGGTGAGTTTAATTTGTGATAAGTAACAAAAGAAATAATATATTTTGAAAGGGAGTACAATTATAATTTTATTGTAGTGTGAATTATAATTATTATAAATTATTATGTAAAATAATTTATATTGAAAGCCCGAGATCTTATTTATGCTGAGGTCCATTTCGTAGCTTTATCTAGAAGTAATGAAAGATCTCTTACATTTTTTATTTGTTTAAAATATTTATATATACATAATAAGAATACTTAATTTTTTTGTAATCTAATAATTTTTATTTGGCTATTAAATCAAATTAATTTAATTTGTTTTAAATTAATTATATTTATGTATATTTATATATTAAATAAATAGATTCTGATTCTTTAATATTTTAAAAAACTGAATGGGTTGATTCAAATATAAATTAAAGTTCAATTTTGGTTTTAATATTATAAAAGGAAAGACATTGATTCGATGATGCTAATCCACTATAGCATCGTCATCTTCGTTGTGCTACTCTAGAACTATAGATATATGGAAAATTTCCATCTGGTCAAACCAAATTTATGGTAAGGTTCTTCTCTTATTGTTTATAAATTGAAATTACAATTAAACAATCTCAATCTACGAGCAATATCGACTTATTTTTTGAGTTACTGAACGTCTGAACCCCTAACAATTTCAACATTATGACACAATAAAATAAGGGACACAAGATGGTGTCATAACATATTTCAAAGTTATGAATATGATTGAAGAATAGATAATACACAATAATCCCACAACAATTAATAGAGTTTCTACATCTGAAAAAAATGTATATAGGAGGAAAGAAGATGATAGTTGACTAGATTTTGAAAAAAATATATGAGCAATTTATTGTCCTAGGGAAGAACGAAATGGAGATGATCTTCCATTTATAATTATTGACCAAAATTACAAAGAAAATGATATGGAAAGAAATCAAATATAATATAGAGAATATTGCTTGGTTGGTAGAAGTCAATAAAACAAATTTTGACCCAACAATTGGTCTTGATAAAGATATTAAACATGATGCTTCTTAGGTAATAACTTTATCATGTATTTTTGTCATTTGTATGATAAAAGACATACACACGTGCGCGCGCGCACACACACACACATATTTCATAGATTCATTTTCAATGATTCAAATGCTAGAGGATGTTGTATCATAAAACCAAGTCTTGACATTATCCATGATTTCTCATCTACTAAAAGGAGTTGAAACACTAAAATATAGTCATGAAAAATCATACTTGAAATTACTTTACATGATACAAAAGCTAATCTTAATAAATTATCAAAAGATCTAGGGAAAAAGAGAGTGATCAAGAAAAAGCATAAACAAGGGAGGTGCACCAATGCCACCCCAAGTAGGGAAGCATAGTAGAGTTGAAATCTAAACTGATCAGATTGGGAACTAAAATTGAAACATAGATCTTAAATGCCTATCACATTTAGGAATACACAATTCAATAATTCAAATTATCATGTTCGAATATATATTCTATGAATCTAGGATTGGTCCATGTACTGAATGATTTTGATTTTGTGATGAATATTGTTTGTGATGAATGATTGTGATTTTGGAATATATTTAATTTGTATGCATATGAGAGTGTACTAGAATGCCTAACCTAGGATTTCACTATGTTGATGGATGCTATGTGTTGGTTGTGGTAGATGATGAGGTAAGTTATAGGACACACACAAAGGGATGCAAGTTGATAGAAAAAGAAACCTTCCGACCATCTATTTTTTGTAATGACTTCCACTGGTGGAATTGATAGGTCAAAATAAATTATTGATGTATGTCTTTAATGAAGCCTAAAGCACAAATGTTATTTTTACCAAATTGTTGTGTAATCTAGAAGTACTATCTAGAGAATTAAGATATATATAGTGGAAGTAACTATCAAGGGGAGTTGATGAATTACCTAAAAGAAGTAAAAATCATTGGTTCTCTAGTTGTTTTGAATACATAAAATTTTAGTGGATAGTGATAGGTATACCAAAGACACAACCAGAAGATGATAATCTATGAAAGTGACAACTCATGGTTGATTATGTCTTGAAAGCTAACAAGGTGATTGGAGATTCTTCATCTTTTAACTCTTCATCCAACAATTATGTATTACATATCCACAAACCCATAGAGGAAAAATCATCATGCCTAAGAAAGTACGCCAACCCTAGACCTAGAGTCAAAGTATTTTTCTAAGACCTAATTTCTATCATATCAACTTGAGCAGATAGTCATCCACTAAAACATGATCAAAAGCTAACACAATATATGTGAGATCAATATTTTTATTTATATCCATATTATTAATTGTATGATCCACATGCTTATGGAATTCTATTATTTGCCTTCTTTTATATCGACCAAATTACTCTCATCTGACATTTTCTAATGGAGATTTATAAATATATATACTTTATAACATTGTACGTACACAGATCATTCCCATATATATTAACAAGAATTGGTTTGCTTACTATCCAAACTACAAAATATTAATTTTATTTGAGCCACTAGAAATATATTTTCAGATACTAGTTAAATGAAAATTAAAATAAAAAAACTAAAACCTAAAGCAAAAATTTAAAAGAAATCTACAAAGGTAAATTGGATTGGATCAATTCATTCCTAGAAACTAATACTAGCATGAAATGTTGTGAATTATCTAATTCCTATCAACTTCTTTATCATGACTTATTGGTAGATAAAAATTAAAATATATCAAGAATTTTTATCATGTAGCTTTGCATCTCTCCCAATAACTATATATTTCACTACTTAGATAACGTTGCTTCCCTGGAAGTTGAAGATCTAAGTGGTTGTTGGTAGTTTGAACCTTCCTTTAAGAATCGAGTTTTTTTTTCAATATCTTATACCATTTTATGAAGACTACAAGTCTCTTGCTTCCCAAGACATGGGTGTTGCAATCTCTACAAATAGTTGGTACCCCTTCCTTAAAATCTTAGAAATTTTTTTCTTCCCTTAATTGGATTTAAGCCAATATGGGGACATTGATCATTTGAAAATTAAGGTGATATCTCTGGTAATTTATCTAGATAGTTGCTCAATTTTCTCATCTATGAGTAAAATTGGGGTCTTATCTACATTAACTGGCAGAGCTCCTTTATTCATCACTATTAGCTTTACATACCCTCTTAATTCATTATTTACTAATCCTCAGGAATTACTTTCTCTTTGTTACTTAGATGACCTCCCAAAAATTAGCTAGGATACAACCAATTATGAGTGTTCAATACTAACATTGGGAACAAGTTAATTGAAATTCAATACTAGTCCATTAGATTTAATCTTCTACTTCCAAGAACTCTTACTAACTTTTAAAAAAAATAACATACTTAATAGCTATTTCAATCTAGTGAAAATTTAGCTTCTAGATTAATGAATCACAATCACCAATGGACTATAGATAAAAGAAAAACACGATGATTCAATTAACTAAATCATCTAATTTCAAGCAAGGTTTCAAAATAATATAGCTAGTGATTCATAAGAAATAAGCAAAACATGTTCAAATTCACACTTCTAAGAAGCTATGTTCTAGATCTAAAACAAAATAATGAAGAAAAATACTAATCTAATCGAGTACTATGCTAAATGAAGAAAAGAAAAAAAAAATACATAAAGTTATCAGCTACTAGTATTCTAGTTTGTCTCCAAACCCTCATTTCTAAAAAAAAATACACTTTTATATGGTATGTGCTGGCTCTAGCTTTTAGGGTTAATTTTGTGAAATCCAAAAATATTGGTCCAACTCAAAATTCTTATCATGACCTCCAATTCTCTGTTTCTTCTAGTTTTATGTCATGACCAATTTATGTTGTCATGACAAAGTATTTTCTTATTGCAACCAGAAGTTAATGTTGCGACTTGATTATCATCTTGGGATTCTTTGCTAAGAGAACTTTTTGTCGTAACATCATTTTTATTGTCATGACCTCACATAGTTCATTCTCTTGTAGTGCATGAAATATAAATTGTGATCACCATTATCTTTCTTTCCTTGCACTCTTGGTCACAATTTGTTATGTGTTGTGAAATGAACTGTCTATGTCGCAACAAAAAATATTTTCTTCACATTCATCTGATGCTGTGACTACAATTATTATGTTGGAGACTTGTGTGGCAACAGCTTCATCTTTCTCTCTTTCTGTTGTTTGTTGTGACATCATTCATTGGTTACTACTTGATTTTTAGTTCTGCTTCAAATTCTTGTCAGGACAAAGTTATTTTTGTCATTACAAATTTGACTTAGCCAATTTCTTGGATTTCTACTACAACATCATTTCTTTTATCTGAAACCTGCAAAATAATGAGAAGGGTAAATTTCTATCTTTTAGCTATGTAATAAATCATCTAAATATGAAAACATGCCTGAAAAATGGACTAAAATATAAATGAATTTTAAGCTCATAAAATTTCTCCAAACTTAAAGTTTTGCTTGTCCTTAAGAAAAGGAAAGAACAAATTTTTTGTCGTCAAATAAGTTAGCTTTATTTTTTAGGATATTTTTTTGTTCTATACTACTACTACCATCTTATCTTTTTTTTATCCATTGTTATAAAGTGATTTAGTTGCAATTATGTTTGGAGGTAGTTTAAAACAAAATCCATGCTAAATAAAAAAACACAAACAACAGAATTTCGGAACAAATCATCACATAATTAGTTCTTTGAACTTGTTAAATTTTATTAGGGATGCAAAATGTTTTAAAGAGAAAGAAAATTTTTGGGAGAGTTTGGAAGCTCATTTCCTTTTTTTGGAAGATAGTTTTGACTGATGTCATATGGTTCATAGTCCATGGTAGAAAGGTTATGATTGAACTTAGGGAAGGTTATATTAGGTCTCTTCTTTTTCTCCAACTCCTTTTGTCATCTAAACAGCCCCATGAGTTATGTCTACCATGGAGTATAAATCATCTTGCCTACTTCTCAAGGAGTTGAAAAAACACAGGATATCTATTAAACATTCAAGAAAATTTGCTGGTTTTTATTGATCAGATCAAAGTTAGCATGTCATATTTTTCTTTTATACACATCATTGTCTTCCAACTCCATGTCTCTTGTTCTTATATTCTTCTCAAACTTTTTAAATTTCTCATGGTATAGGTATTTAGATCAAAGTCACAAAAGTCAGAAGTTCCAAGTCCTTGTTGCTCTGTGTCTTCACAAATACTTTAAAACTCAACTTCATTTCTAGCAACAGGTCCTTCTCTCGTTCCTTCAATTCTTCCCTCTAGGTTTTCTCCCTTCTATCTCAGGCATTCTTCCATTGTTGACCTCTTCTTTTAAGCTCTACTTCCCAAGTGTCTTCCGTAAATTTCTGATTGATTTTTCAATTGTTTTCTCTTTCTTTCATATCTTATTTCATAGAGATCAACATTCCCATCATTTTTGAGCTTCCTTCATTCCTTCTATCTCAGGCTTCCTTCCACTCCTGATATTTTTGACTTAAAACTTCTTCCCATTGTTGTTCTATTCTTTTGAGCTCTATTTTCTAAGTGTCTTCACCAAGTTTATGATTGATTTCCACTTTTTTTCTCTTTCTTCCATATCTTTTTTCATTGAGATCAGCATTCCAATTATATCTGAGCTTCTTTCCTTTTTTTCTTGGACTATCACCTCCTTCCCTGTACTTTGTTCTGATTGGGAGTGGTGAATACACAATATGACTTCTTTCTTTTGGTGTTGTAGCCCAATTATAATGGGAGTGAAGGCTTCTTCCTCTTTTTATTATCTATTCTCTTTCATCAAAAGTATATGAGATTTTTTGGGAACTATTCAAAACCTTTCTCAATATCTCCTTCCGCTTCAAAGTCTTCCTCGACCATGACTTTTTCTTTTTCTTTTATATTTCTTGGCCCCTTTACTGCCCATGTCAAAGTCAAAGGAGAGTCTCTTGGGTAGAATTCTTTTCTCCATCTCTTTTTCACCCCAGCTACCAGGCATAGCCTAGTGATCAATGCTGGATGGGGCATCAACTATCTTCCGTTACCCAATGGTATTTTAATAATGAGGTCTCTAGGATCACCCCCAATATCTATCTTGTACCCCTTCAAGATGGCATACAATAGCAATACTTCTAGTTCTTTGATCGAGCACACATATTTGGTTGAAGCTATAACAAATAGAATAAAATAGAACTAAATTTTAGCCTCTTCTAAAAGATCTCTTTGGTATATGGACTAATGTACTCCTCGGTTGGAGCTACTTGAATCTAATTCTCGAGTTGGTATAACTAGTTTATGATTTTCAAGTAAAACTTTCTTACCATAGCAGCATACCCCAACCTCTAGTGCTCATAGAAGAACTTGGAGTCTAGTTGCTCCATTTTTTTTTCAAAGGATGAGATAGACTTTCCAAACACTCAATCTCTGATAAAACCTTTCTAAGATTAGTATTTTTGTCAGGCAAAGTGTGTTTTATTAGAAATGAATGCTTCACCTTCCTCTTTGAATTCCTCATGTGTCTCAACCTTTTTTCTCTTCCATCTTCCTTCTATTAGTGGCTCTGATTTTGCTGGAGCTTCTGGTTGACCCAATGAAATTGTCTATATTGGAGGTTCTTGTGATAGTGCTTTCCTCTGGAGGTCCCATTGATTCCATCACATAACAAAATGTGCATTAAAATAAAATTTTATCAAATATAACATTCATTTTTTATCTTATTTTATTTGCTCAGCAGAATAAAAACACAATATATTATTCAAGCCACAACAGGCTTTTCTTTACATGTGCGATTCTGCATGTTGGTCTATCAACTGTCATGAACCTGTACCTAAAAGGGGTCCCACAACAGAGTAAGCAAAGCTCAATAGAGGTAAACTTTTACAGGGCTACTACCTACCTAAGTGCACATAAAACATTATGCTTATATATCAATACCCATTCAAGTAAAAAATTAATATGAATGCAGTTATGGATGAAATGTTTATATGCCCAGATTCTTGAGTCTCATGGTCTCCCTTACACATGCCGAAGCCAAGTGTGATATAATATATATAGATGTAGATATATATATATATATCTATATATTTGGAATTATTCCAAAAATATGGACCGCCTCCGAAAAATAATATTAGACATTCTTCGAATAAAATATGTTTTTCTTGGACATACTCTAAGAAATATAGACATCCTCCAAAAAACCATATTGGATGTTTTCTGATAAAATATCTTTTATCTTGGATATTTTTCAAAAACCACCACGTAACTTAGCCTAAACATTGCCCCAATTCTAGTTTGCATATTTATATTAGCCATGCTCTTAAAAAAATACTATGCAACTTAGTCTGGATGTTTCCCCAATTCAAGTTAGCGAAATATAATATATTATACCTTTATGTGTGTGTGTGTGTGTCATACACCCACCCATTTAAATGAAATGTTCCTGTGCACACGAGATGCAAATATGTTATTTATGATTAAACCATGTTCCAGACATAGTTATAATTATCCAAACCTAATTCATATTGTAATATATTTTACTAAATAAAACATATAAAAATCTTATCAATTAACTATTTCCAATAAAATTTCTAAATAGTTCGAATTGAAATAGAAATCATGACCATTTAGGACCTTAAATAGAAGAAAATTTTAATAGGAGAAAACCACCACCTCTCGGAATATTTCACAGAAACTTTATAAATTTGATATCAAACTAAAGATCTCATCGCATAGAGTAATTTTTGTTCTTGGACTATTCAATTACGAGTTTCAGACTCCAGAATAATCTTTTATGATCAAAAGAAAATCAAAAAACCTTTTAATTTTTTTTCCTCTACACTGTCTCTCTCTCCTTGAAGTGTTATTTTTCTTTTTTCCCTTCATCCCATTTTTTAGATTCTATCATTTATTTTTATTTCTATTAAAATAAAAATTTTTAAAAAAAACTTATTATTATTATTTATTTTGTGTGATGCTTCGACCACGCATGGCATAGCCATGTACGTGCTGACATTGTGGCATGGTTTTTTCTTTTTTTTTTATTTCCTAATTATTCTAATAATAATTAAATAAATTAAAAAAAATTGCTAAATTCTGACTTCCTTAGAATTTGACGAAATCTGTCAATGTAGCTATAGTTTCCAAGATGAATTCAATAATAAAATTCATTTTATCATCAAGTTTTTAAAATTTTTAGTTTATTTTTCTTATTGTAAAATTACCATTTTGCCCATTTTTTCCAGAAAAAATATCATATTATTTATTTATTCATTTTTTTTCTGAGATTTCACATTCTCTCATTCTTAAAGAATTTCATCCTAAAATTCTCTTAGATACACCTTTACAATTATAAACATATCCTAAGGTTAAATAATTATTAAATTACTAAAAAACATATCTTCATTTTCAAATAAAAAAAAGATAATCAACACGCATCATGCCTTCACATTCCCATGTTACTTCTTTTATTCCTTGATGGTCTCATATCACTTTACTAGCCTTAGAGTCTTGCATTGTAAAACTTGGTCTCGACTATCAATGATACACACTAACATTTCTTTAAATATTCCATTTGCACCAATAACAAGTTCAGCCCAATCCATTACATTAGTTGGATCAAAAATATATATCCTAAGCATAGCAACATGGAATATCTCATGGACACCAGATAAATATGGTGGTAATGTCAATCGATAAGCAACCAAACCCATATTATCAAGTATTTCGAAAGGCCCGATATATCTTGGCAATAACTTTCCATGCTTTTAAAATTTGATTACTCTTCTTTTTTGCTTTACTTTTAAGAAAATATGATCTTTATTATCAAATTCTAGAGGTTGCCATCATCTATCAACATATCTTTTTTGCTGACTTTGAGTTGCAAGAAGATGTTGTCATATCAAATCTACTTTCTCTAAGGTATCTCTAATCAAATCTGGACCCAAGATGATTTTGTCTTCCACCTTAGCCCAACAAACTGGATCTCGACATGGCCTTCCTCATAATACTTAATATGATGTCATTTAGATACTTTTCTGATAACTATTGTTATATGAAAACTTGACCAAAGATAGATATTCTTTCCAGCTACCCTTGAAATCTAGACAACATGGTCACAGCATATCTACCAAAACTTGTATGGTCCTTTCTGACTGACCATCTATTTGTGGATGAAATATAGTGCTCATTACCAATTATGTTCCCATTACTTTCAAGAAACTCTTCTAAAAATGAGCCGTAAATGTGAGATCTCTATCCGATATAATAAATACGGGCACTCCATGTAAATGGACAATTTCTCATATGTATAACTTACATAATTCCTCATGTGTAAATGGATAATTTCTCATCCACATTACCAGAAAATGTGCTAACTTTGTAAGCATGTCCATAATTACCCACATAGCATCATATTTTCATGATGTCCATGGCAAGTGAATCACAAAATCCACTGTGATATGCTTTCATTTCCACTATGCTACATCCAAAGGCTGACAAATCATGCTGGCTTCTGATGCTCAGCCTTTATCTATTGACACGTAAGGCACCGTTGAACAAAATCCCCAATGTGTTTTTTCATCTCATTTTATTATTACTTGTGATGAAGATCATTATACATCTTTGTGACACTTGGATGCACCATAAAATGAGAATTATGAAATTTTCTAAGAATCTCCTCTCTCAATTCTACTATTTGGAGAACCATAAACCATCCCCTAAACCAAAGACTACCATCTATATGAATAGCCTAACCTTCATAACACGTACCAGTCTCTACTCAGTTCTTTATGGATAATATTTCTGCATCTTATTTCTGGATCTCGTTCATCTTATTTAATAGGGAAGGTATGACTACTGAACTTTTGATAACACTCTGACTTTGACTATTATATTGTAAGCAGAATCATTCCATAGTTTTAAGCATTTCTCATTCCCATGAAGCTTTACTAGCTAGTGCACTTCGTGACTTCCGACTAAGTGCATCAGCTACCACATTTGCCTTACTTGGATGCTAATGCAAAGTAAAATCATAATTTTCTAGATACTTTATCCAAAGATGCTATCTCATGTTAAGGTCTCGTTGTGTAAAGATATATTTCAGACTTTTGTCGTCAGAATATACCTCAAATTGCTCCCCATACAAATAGTGGTGCCTTATTTTTAAAGCAAAGACTATAGCCGCCAATTCTATATCAGGTGTGGGGTAATTCTACTCATGATTCTTTAACCACCTTGAATCATAAGCTACAACTCTTCTAGATTGTATCAGAACACATACCAATTCATTTTTCGAGCTATCACAATATACTGTATATTTCTCTCCCCTATCTAGAACTATTAGAATAGGAGCTTGAAGTAAGTCTCCTTTTTAATTCCTAGAATGCCTTTTCACATGAATCAATCGACTCATACTTGACTTCTTTCCTGGTCAATCTAATCGTTGGAGCAACTAACCGAGAAAAATTCTCAATAAATCTTTTATAATACCTAGTCAATCTCAAAAAATTACCTATCTCAAAAATTGACTTTAGTCTCTCCCAACTCTTGACTGTCCCAACTTTTTAAAGGTCCATTAAGACACTAGTAGCTGATATTACACATCCCAAAATTTTTACTTCTATAAACCAAAAGTCACATTTACCAAATTTGTCATACACCTTATGTTCTCTCAAAGTTTGGAGAACAATATTTAAATGATCTTTTTGTTCTCATTTAGATTAAGAATAGACCTAAATATCATCCACAAAATCATAACAAAATGATCTAAATATAGTTGAAATATTCTATGCATGAGATCCATGAATGCTGCTGGCAAATTTGTTAATCCGAAAGGTATTACTATAAACTCAAAATGCCCATAACATATTTTGAATGTTGTCTTAGAAATGTCAGCCTTTCTAACTCACAAGTAGTGATATCTGGTATGAAGATCTATTTTGGAAAAGGCCCATGCCTCTTTTAATTGGTCAAACCAATCATCAAACTTTGGTAATGGATATCAATTATTTATCGTAACCTTATTTAGCTATCGATAATCAATGTACAATCGAAAGGTTTTATCATTTTTTCTTTGCAAATAGAACCAATGCACCCCAAGGTGAATTACTGGGTCTAATGAAATCCTTGTTCAAAAATCTTGTATCTGGACCTTGAGTTCTTGTAATTCAATCGGTGTCATCTTATGCAGAGTAATAGAAATGGGTGATGTACCAGGATGTAACTTAATACTAAAGTCCATATTTCTATGTGGAGGAAATCCTGGTAATTCATCTGGAAAAATATCATCGTATTCACAAACTATCTAAAAAAGATCCATATTCAATGTCTCCTCTTCTTCTAGGGTGAGAAATGTCAGTCAACCCATAAGTTGTTCATGCCATTTAGAATCATATTTAGTCTAGGGTAAAGTATCATGTTTATCCCCCTCAAATACAATAAATACATTATCTGGTGGGTAGATAATAATTCTTCTATGATCCTAATCAATAATGGTTCGATGTGTTGTTAACCAGTCCATGCCAAGAATTATATCAAAATTTAATATGTCCATGACCCTAAGGTCTACCATGAGTAGAATCCCCGAGATTTTTAACTCACAATTTTGATATATCTGACTAATTTTCACATTAGTCCCCAAGGAAGAAGTCACATGCAATGGCTCGTCTAAGTTTTTAAATTCTAATTACAATTTTTTCACACATGATGTAAAAATAAATAAATGTAATGTACCAGAATAAAATAAAACTCTTGCCCATAAATAAAAAAAATAAGTACCTTGTATTACTAACTAATCTATCATCTCCATCTGTAGTGTAATAGCATAAACATACCTATTGGTCCTCAAATTTTTATTCTATGAGCCCACTCCTCAACCTCAACCCATGTCTTGGCTTCCATGGTATGCTTGAAGTATGAGATATTTCTCTAATACCCCTAGATTACACCCGATTCCCTAGACCCGTACTAGAGAAAGGAGGAATAAACCATATTTGCATATTTTTCATGGATGTCTAGGATTTTGATGTCTCATAATCCTGGGATCATTGCTTTAGTGGGGACTCTCGTTTCCAATGTCAAGGCTGATGATAATAAAAACAATTTTTCTATCCAATTTGGTTAGAACTCACAGTCTGACTTTGGCCTTGATAATCATGACATTGTCCATGAAATCCTCGTGAGATAAAAGGTCTCTGCCATTTTCCAAAAAAAATGATGACTCTTTTTTCTCTTTCCACTAGTACTTCCACTTATTTTTTAGATATTTCATGCATCCTCGACCTCCCTCTCGATGGATAAAGCGATCTTAACCATCAAATCCATATCTTGGATATGAAATCCCATAATCTTGCCTCAGATGTACACTTTCAATCCATCTTCAAATTTTTGAACCTTAGCCACATTAGTGGCCACATAATCATCTCCAAAACATGCTAACTCAGTGAATTTAACCACATAGTCAAGTACTATTTTATTTCCTTGTCTAAGTTCAAGGAATTCCCAGGCCTTGGAAACTCTAGCTGAAGTTATAAAATATTTTTTCATAAAGAGTTCTTAGAATTCTTCAAGTCATTACCTCTATATTCTTCGAGGCCTTGATCCAATACCATAAAATCTGGGACTCACCCTTTAGCTGGAATGTTACTAGCCATATCTTTGTAGCATTGGTAGTGATTTCCATTGCTTCCAAGATTTTATCAACTCGTTTAAATCAATGATCTACTACCATTGGGTCCCCTCCTCCCATAAATGTCAGAGGATGATGTGCCTTGAACCTTTAGAGATTACTTGATCATTCTTGACCTCCAGCTACACTAGTCTATGCAATCCTAGCAATAACAACACCCACAACTTCTATGAAAGCCTATTAGTCAAAGATGGCTAGGAGTTGATCCTCGTTTCGTGTTCATTCTCTGTGTCATTGTTTTCTACTTGCCATCTACATAAGCCAAATAATAATTTAAGAATCATATTTATTTCCTATTATTAGTGTACATGCCAACTAATACTAGACTTTTCATTTTAAAAATATCTTTTTATTTTTTGAACTGCTAAGGTTATATTTCTTTAAGCCAGTGTTCCTTCTTTTTTATCCCGAGTGTTAGATATTTATATATCTAAACTTTCCTACTACATTATAAAATGCGTACCAATTTCTGAGTTATAGTTAATCATATACTTAACCTGTGATACTAAGCTGTGATACCTCATCTCCCAAGAGGTCCCATTCATTCTATCACACAACAAAATGTGCAATAGAATAAAATTTTCTCAAACGTGACATACATTTTTTTTCTTATTTTATTTGCTCGGTAGAATAAAAATGCATAATATATTATTCAAGCCACAATCGGCTTTCCTTCATACATGTGAACCCGCATGTGGGTCTGTCATCTTTATGGACCTGTACCTGAAAGGGGTCCCGCAATGGAGTGAGCAAAGCACAATAGAGGTAAACTCATACAGGGCGACTCACTATCTAAGTGCATGTAAAACATTATGCATATATTTCAACACCCATTCAATTATAATATTTATATTAATGCTATTGTGAATATAATATTTATGTCAATATTCTTGAGTCCCATTGACTCCCTCACATATGTCGAAGCCAAGTGTGACATATTATATATTGATGCAGAGAGAGAGAGAGAGAGAGAGAGAGAGATATATATATATATATATATATATATATATATATATATATATAATTATTCTAAAAAATATGGACCTCCTCTGAAAAACAATATTGGATATTTTTTGAATAAAATATGATTTTCTTGGACATACTCTGAGAAATATGGAACTCCTCCAAAAAATTATATTCGACATTTTTCGATAAAATATTTTTTTCCTTGAATATTTTCCAAAACCCACCGGGTAACTCAGCCTAAATGTTATCCCAATTTGAGTTCGCATATTTATATTAGCCGTGCTCCTGAAAAAAATATCGGGCAACTTAGGGCCCGTTTGATAAAACTGAAGAAATTATGTGCTGAAAAATAAGTACTAAAAAATTAAATGCTGAAAAATAAGTAATAAAAAATTAAGTGATAAATTTTATAAGTATTGAATTTATATTGAAATATTGGTTGATTAAATATTATTAATTGAATGTTGAAGATAAATATATTATTTGATTAATTATTGTTAATTGAATGCTAAAGATAAATATATTGTTTGATAACTATAAATGCTGAATGTTGAAAATATTGTATTTTACATATTTACCATTATAATTACTGTGTTACATATTATCCAAAATAAATAGAATTTATAATTATTTTTTTTCACTACGCTTATTAATTATTATCAAGAATAAAATCACTATAAACATATCCATAAATAAATCATATATCCAAAAAAAAAATAAAAATGTTTTAAAAATAACCAATAAAATCTAAACTCTTTAAAACTATCCAAACTTTTAATATAAAAACAAAAATTATTGAACGACTAGTTGATTTGCTATTTCTTCTCTTAAATTAATTATGAAGGAGATCAGGGTTAGGGTTTGTAGTGGTGGAAAAAGGAGGAAGAGAAGACAGATTCACAAACTGAACTATAGCCTAAATGAGTAAATGAAAAATAAAGGATAAAAAAAAGGATAAAATGGTAACTTTTAAAAAAAATTTGTTGAACATTTTTTTCATTCAACATTAATTAGGTCTCTACCTGCTTAATATTTTCAACACTATTTCACTTAAAATTTTCAATTAACACCTCCCAAAATTTTGTATCAAACACATTGATTTTTTCAAACCATTAGAAATTTTCAGTTTCAATGGTTTGAAAAAATTAAGTAGTTTATCAAATATCCCCTTAGTCTAAATATTGTCCCAATTCGACTTTGCAAAATACAATCCATTATACCTATTATATGTATATGTATATATATATATATATATATATATATATATATATATCATGAACCCACCCAATTATATGGAATGTTCCCATGCACATGAAATGCAAATATACCATTTATGATTAAATCATGTTCTAGGCACTGTTATAACTATCCAAACCTATTTCACACTATAATATATTTTACTAAATGAAAGATAGAAAAATTTACCCAATTAACCATTCTTAATGAAATTTCTAAATAGTTCGAATTGAAATAGAAATCATGATCATTTAGGGTCTTTAAATAGAAAGAAATTCCAATAGGAGAGAACCAAAACCTCTCAAAATATTTCACAAAGACTTTATTAATTCAATATCAAACTGAAGATCTCATCGTGTAGATAAACATTTGTTCTTGGACTATTCAATTCTGACTCTAGAATAATCTGTTATGATCAAAAGAAAATCCAAACCTTTTATTTTTTTTTTCTCTGCACTGTCTCTTTCTCTCTCTCTCTCTCTCTCTCTCTCTCTCTCCCTGTAGTGTTGTTTTTCTTTATTCCCATCATTCCATTTTCCAAATTCCCATCATTTATTTTTTTTATTATTTTATTAAAAAATTATATTAAAAAAACATATTATTATTATTTTTTGTATGTGATGTTTGGACCACGTATGGCACAGCCACATGCTTACATTGTGGCATGGTCTTTTCTTTTTTTTATTTCCTAATTATTCTGATAATAATTAAATAAATTTAAAAAAAATAATTAAATTCTGACTTCCTCAGAATTTGACGAAATTTGTCATCGTAGCTATATTTTCCAAAATAAATTCAATAACGAAATCCATTTTATCATCAGGGTTCTAAAATTTTCAGCTTATTTTTCTGATTGCAAAATTACCATTTGCTCATTTTTTTCCAGAAAAAAAATTATATTATATTATTTATTTATTTATTTTTAGGATTTCACAGTTCTAGTTGAACCTCCTCTTTTTGTTACTTGTTATCTTCCATTATCTTTATTAGATTGAAGACAACTCTAGTTTTGAGCCATTTGGATTTGGAAATGGGTTTACCAAGAAATATTGCGACAAAAACATGGATGTTGGGATTTTAGGTTCACATGACCCACAAAGAGCAATGAACTTGTTGATTTGGTAAGAGAAGAAGTAGAAGTATAATTGTTTGGGATTTTTAAATTGTAGTTCACATGTATGCTCAAAATTAAAGTACGCATGTCACAAATTTAATCTATGTGAATTTGAAATTAAAGTGCACGTGTCATGACTTTAATTTCCATGGGCTTAAAATTAAAGTATGCATGTTGTGACTTACTTTCAGCCCACAAAATTTATTTTTAATGATGAGATTTGTATTTAAAATTACATCATTCATTAAATCAAGAAAAGTTAAATTTTTTTTTTTTGCTTTAAGATCACTTTTTATTTTATGTCGCAACTTGCCTAAGTTTGGCATGACTTAAAGCAACCCTTGAGACTTAACTTTCATTTGTCATAACTTGCTCAATTTCTTTCTATCCATTGTTACAACATATTGGCTAGGTCACAATATTCCTTATTTTGGTTACAACATAATTTGCTATCATTTTATATTTAAAACAAGGTGATATAACTTTGTTGCAAGAATATGATTTTTGTCATGACACTAAATTGTTTTGAGACTTAGAAAATAGTGTCGCGACATAATTTTTGTTTCGAGATGAGTTTGTCTTGTTTAAAGTTTTTAATTATTGTTGCAACCTTAGAAACTATGTTGGGACCAAAAGTTAAGTTACTTTTCTCTAGCATTTTTTGTCGTGACCTATGATAGTTTGTCATGACAAAAATAATCTCTCCTTTTGATTGATTTAATAATAACATAAATTCTTTCTTTTAAGAATCTGCATGCTCCCTAACAAATATAACATGCATTAGTTCATCATTCTCATGAAAATATCCAAATAAACACCCAAATCAAGAATCTTTTTCCCTTTTTAAATTTTCTCCCTCAAGACTCAAAATCATGCATCTCTTTGAATATTGACTTCATTGCGAAATCAAATACATTCCTTTTAGTCTAATCTTTTCTTGAGGTTTGATGGATATTTTTTGGTTAACTTTTTATTTTTACAAATTTGTATTTAGTTCTATAAAACTCTACAAACAACTTAATAAGAAAAACTTTAACAGTAAATTTTAAAACTACTAAAGAGAAATAAGAAGAAATAAATTAAAATATTAGAAAAACTCTTATATGGTTTGCATCTCATAAGCTACTCAATTTTTAGTCCCTAATTGAACTCTACTACATGATACTCCTTACTTCATCATTTTTCCCTATATAGAAGTTATAGAAGTTCCATCTAGTCTAAACTCATTTACTACTAATGATAGTGCTTCAATTTTTGACCATTTACTTTAAAATCTTCTCTAGCACTAGTTCTCACTATTACTATCCTAAAGGTTGTACTAGTTGCTACTATATATGGACCAATCCATTTTGACTTCAACTTTCCTGGCAATAATTTTAGTCTAGAGTTAAAATAAAAAACTTGATCTCTTGCCTTGAATTCCCTCCTTGAAATTCTTTGATCATGTCATTTCTTTATTTTATCATTGTAGATTCTAGCACTCTCATAGGCTTTATTTCTCAACTCTTCTAGTTCATTAATTTGGAATAATCTTTCTTCTTTAGTAACCTTAAAGTCAAAATTTAATTGCTTGATGATCCACATTACTTTGGTATTCCAATTCTAGAGGCAGGTGACAAGGCTTCCAAAATACAATTAGGTATGGGAATATTCTAATGGGAGCTTTAAATGCCATTCAGTAAGCCCATAGTACATCATCCAACCTAAAGGGTCAATATTTTCTGCTTGAGCTCATTATTTATTCTAGAATCCTTTAATCTTTTTATTGAAATTTTCAAATTGATAATTAGAATGAGGATGATAAGCTAAACTTAATATGTAATTTATCTCATATCTACTCATGAGTTTGTCAAAACCCTTCTTGGAAAATTAGCATCCTCCATCACTTATGATAGTTCTAGTTGTTCCAAATTTGCTCAAAATTTTATTGTACGTGAACCCCACCACTATATTAGCATCATTCCTTGGAAAAGTAGGTGACTCTATCCACTTTGATATGTAATCAATAGCCAAGAATATTTATACATTTCTATAAGAATGTGAGAAAGGTACATAAAATCTATCTCTCATACATCAAAAAATGTGACTAATTTACCTTGTGGAGACATTTTATTCATCTTGCAAATATTTACCATTTTTTGGCATTGATCACACAACTTGACACATTCAATATAATTTTTAAAGCTAGTAAGCCAATAGAAACGTGATTGGAAAATTTTATGAGCTATTTTGTCCCCTAAAAAATATCATCATATGGTGATGCATAACATTCCTTCAATATTTTGCCTTGTTCTCTTTCTGGCACATACCTTCTAATAATTATATTAGCTCATCTTTTATATAAAAATGGGTCATCCCAAATGTCGTATATGCTATCAATTGTTAGCTTTTTCTTCTACTATTAATTAAATTCTAGTAGCATAACTTGACAAGCTAAGTGATTCACTATATCAATATACTAGGGTATTTGTAATGAAAGCTAAGATAGCTACTCAATCAAAAAAGTTACAATGATTTTAGTTTCTTCTTCATTTATAGTAGTTATTTCTATTCTTGACAAGTGATCAGCTATCACATTGTCACAATCCTTTTTATTCTTGATATCAAAATTTAATTCTTATAGTAATAGTACCTATCTGATAAATCTTGGCTTAGCTTTCCTTTTTGCTATTAGATATTTAATTGCTACATGATGAGTATGGATGATAACATGGGAACCCAAAATATATGGCCTAAATTTTTTACATGCAAATACCATGAATAACATCTCATTTTCAATAGTAAAATAATTTTTTTAAGCTTCATTGAAAGTTTTGCTAGCATAATAGATAGTCTTGAATATTCTATCTCTTTTTTTTCCCATTACATCCCCCATTGCAAAATCACTAGCATCACACATAATCTCAAATGCACTATTCCAATCTGATGTGATTATGATTGGAGCTTCAACTAGTCTATTTCTAATCTTTTCAAATACATAATTGTAGCTTATCAAAATTAAACTTGGTGTCATTTTCTAGCAATATGCATAATGGTCTTAATATTTGTCAGAAGTCCCTGATAAATCTTCTATAAAATCTAGTATGCCCTAGAAAACTCCTAATTCTCTTGACTATTATGGGAGTTAAAAGAGTCTTGATTATAGAAATTTTTGCTTAGTCAACTTCTAAACTAGCTATATAAATTTTGTGCCCAAGGACAATGCTCTCTGTTACCATAAAATGATATTTTTTTCCAATTGAAGGCTAGATTTTTATCTTTGCATCTTTGAAGTACTGTTTCCAAATTATGTAGGCAATGATCAAAACTAGATCCATAAAATGTGAAATCATTCATGAATGTATCTATTACCTCTTCCATCAAATCTGAGAATATTGACATCATGCATCTTTGAAATGTAGCCGGTGTATTACATAACCCAAATGACATCCTTCTAAAAGAAAAGGCACCATAAGGGCATATATATACATATAGTTTTCTTATAGTTCTTAGGCGAAATGATAATTTGGTTATATCCTGAATATCCATCAAGAAAACAAAAGTGAAGGTGTCCTACAAGCCTATCCAACTGTTGATCAAAGAAGGGAAATGAATAGTGATCTTTCCTAGTTGTAGTGTTTAATTTTCTATAATCTAGGCACGCCCTCCATCCTATTATAATTTTTGTAAGAATTAGCTCATTTTGTTTATCTCTGATCATAATGAATCCACCCTTCTTTGGAACTGCCTGAACTAGGCTCACCAAAGGGCTGTCTAATATTGGATATATAAATCTAATATTCAACCATTTCAAAACTTCTTTTCTAACAACATCCTTCACCACAGGGTTCAATCTTTTTTGATGCTCTATTGAAGCCTTTGTAATATTCTCCAACAGAATTTTATGCATATAGATTGATGGACTGATACCCTTCAAATCTTTATAGACCAAGAAATTGCCTCCTTATATTCTTTTTAAGACCTTCAATAACTTTTGTTATTCACTTTCAGTTAATACATCAATTATAATCATAGGTTTAGCCTTTTATGATTCTAGGAAAGCATACATCAAATGATATGACAATTCTTTTAAATTTAACCTTTTTATACTTATCTCTTGTTGAGTTTCCTTCTCTTCACTGCTACAAAAATTTTTACTGCTATTCTCATTTAGACTCAAAATAGTTTCTTTAGACTTAGAACTAGAAGGCATAAAATCAAAATCAACATTTTCATAGTTCTAGAAGTTCATCTCATTTGTATTGATTAAAAGTGGAATATTATAATCACTTTTTAGTTCATTACTACTAGGGCTAATATTTTCTACTAACATGTCATCATGAACATTAATATCTAGTTGATTAAAGCCCTTGTTAAGGTTGAAATGAACTATCTCATTTATAACCCTAAGAGTAAGCACTCCCATTTTGCACATCTATCAAGGTAGCACTGGTTGCAAGGAATGGTCTTCCTGGAAACAATGAAGTTTGTGAGTCTTCTTTCATGTTCAATATAACAAAGTCCATAGGGAATACAAAATTTCCCACCTTTACAAGTACATCTTCCAAGACCCCTTTAAATTTAATCATTGTCCTGTCTGCCATTTGTAGAGTGACTGAAGTAGGAGTGAGCCAAACTTAGCCTTTTAACCATAGACAAGGGCATCAAATTAATGCTAGCACCTAAGTCACAAAGACCTTTCTTGAATTCAAAATTCCCAATGGTGCATGGAATGGTGAAGCTTTATGGATCCTTCATTTTCTCTGGTAGATAACTGCACTACAAGTGGCAATCAAGTTCACTCCATCTTCAACAAATTTTCTCTTGCTACTTAGGATGTCCTTTAGAAACTCAGCATAGAGTGACTTCTAAGCTACTGCCTTTAGAAAAGTTAGGTTGATTTCTACTTCATGAAGATCTCCAAAAACTTAGAGAACTACTTCTCTACTCTTGCCTTTTCTAGTCTAGATGAGGGAAAGGAACGTACTGGATACTTTAATTTTTTCTTTCAGCTTCTTGCTTCTTTCCGCATCTTTTTGTTGCTACTGCACCATTCCTTTAGCTTTTTTTATAATATATTTTGAACTATACTTTTCATTTATACTTTCTTCTAACTTTATGCTCTCCAATTCCTTCCGACTTCTGAGTTGCATAGCCATGCAGTCAGATTCTTGTTTGACACTGGGAAAAACATATTTATTCTGACTTTGCAAATATAGTGCCAGCTTCCCTACTTGAGTTTCAATATTTTTTAAGAGAAGCACTTGTGTTTGTTTGAAACATTTGTATGTTGGACTTGAAAGCTTCCAACTCAGCAAATTTTTGTTCATGAAGGCTAAGAATCCCATTATTGTCCTTGTACCCCATGAACTACAGCATTTGCTCCTCAAAGCATTGGGTCCTCTTTTGACTCTGATGTTCAATTTTGTTCTCTCCTCTCTGTTGTTGTGCTTCTGGAACCTTGTTGGAGCATACCCATGCTGGTAGTATTTCCATTTCCTTGGGGCCTTTTTATCCTTCTCCACCATAAAAAAAGTTCTCATGGTTCCTCAATATTGTTGTGTGATGTGTTGGAAGATTCATGTTGGGATCAAAATAGTAATTCTTTTATTCATTATGGTAGTTTGCCTCTTCAACTACATAGGGACCTTCTTTTTTCTTGTTGCTCTACATCACTTCTATTTTTATCTTTTTCAACCGCTCCAATCTTAAGTGTAGAGTATATTCTTCTCTCTTATTTGTTCAGCTTATTTATAAGTACATTATGCTTGGCTTCAATAGTAGTCATTTTGTCCAGCTCTATAACTCCACTCTCTCGCTCTACTTCTGCTCCCTGATGATTCGAATGAAGCTCTCATGTTGCATCTTGCAAGGTCTTTGATTAGCTGCCTTGCTTTCTCTACTCTTCTTCTTTTATAAGCTATAAAGCATGCTACATCAATTATACCCTTATAGGTATAATTAATCGAGTGGTAAATGATGTCTATCTGAGTCTTCAACTATTCCATGCATTAGATACCTCTTCAATAGCTTCTTATATCTTTCCTAAGTAGTGTATAGGCTCTCTTCATCCCCTTGTGAAAATGTCATGATCTATCCACTTCTTTCAGATGTGAGGGATGAAGAAAAAAACTTGCCTAGATATGCTTACATTTTCTTTTCCCAAGTGTTCACTGAGCCATATGGTAGAAATTCGAACTATGTGACTCCAAAATTTCTTAGAAAAAATGGGAATACCAAAAGCTTTATACTTATTGCCTAATACCATTCAATTTTACAGTGTGGGTCATTCTTAGAAATCTATCTAGATGTTAAATAGAATCTTAAGATGGATGACCTATAAATTGATTATATTGGACCATTATAATTAGAGTTGGTTTGAGCTCAAACTTATTTGTCTCAATAGCTAACTGTCTCACTACTAAATATTCTTCTTGGATGATTGATCTCTAGAAATATTTTATTGTTTCATGCCTTAGAGGCCTTGCTACTATTTATTAGTTTATTATTGGAACCATTCTTTTATTTGTCATGTCAATTATTTCTACACTTCTAACTTTCCTTTGGCTTCTTAGTATTCTTTCAATCTCAATATCTAATGGAAAAATATCGACTTCTTGCTTCCTGTGCATGAATTACTTCTTGAAATTAATACACACTAAGATCAAATGGGATCAGTGGCACCAAATATAATTTTACACATATATATCAATTAAGCACAAAATGTTTAAAGTCTTCATAAAATACTACTGTAAAATCATATTTTTGTGATTTTTCTAAAAATATGTCCAAATGAGTGTTTCTCTCTTTTGTTTGAATATTAGTTTAACTAATTCTTTCAATCCCCAAATTTGGTGCCATAAAATTTGCTTTCCTTCTTTTATATAGATGAAATAACTCTCATTTGACAGTTTCTAATAAAGATTATAATTAGATTTAGTCTATAATACTGTAAGTGCACAAGTCATACAAGTAGTAAAATTGAATGTAAGTCTAAATATCATTCCTAAAGAGATCAACAAGAATTGATTTGAGAACTATCTAAACTACTATAGATTTATACTATTTGAACCACTAGAAAGATGTTTTTAGATGCTAGTTAAAAGATAAAAAAAAATAAAAAAACTAAAACCCAAGAGAAAATTTAAAACAAATCTACAAAGATAAATTGAACTGGATTGGTTCCCTCGTAGAAACCAAGGCTAGCATGAAATGCTATGAAATAACCAATTCTTGTAAACTTCTCTATCACAAATTTTTTCTAGAGATAAATTAAAATATATCAAGAACTTTTATCATGTAGTCTTGGATCTCTCCATGTAGCTATATATTTCACCACTTAGATAACCCTGTTTTCATAGAAGTCAAAGATCTAATTGGTTACTAGTAGTTTGAACCTTCTTATGAGAATTAAGTTTTTTTTTCAATACTTTATATTCTTTTTTGAAGACTACAGGTCTCTTTCTTCCCAAAATATATGTGTTGCAAGTCTCTACAAATGATTAGGGTTCCTTCCTTAAAATCTTAGAGAGTTTTCTCTTAAATTGATTGGATCTAAGCTAACTTGGAAATATCAATCACTTGAAGATTATGGTGATATCTCTAGTGATTTATCTAGGTAGTTGCTTCATTTTATCATCTATTAGTAAAATTGGGGTCTTGTCTACATAAACTAGCAGATTTCCTTTATTCATCAATATTAGCCTAACATACTCACTTAGCTGATTGTTCTCTAACCCTTAGGAATCACTTTCTATATGTCAATTAGAGGGCCACCCAAAATAAGGGTAGGATACAATGAATTATGAGTATTAGGTACAAAAATTGGGAACAAGTTAATTAAAGTTAAATATTAGTCCATTAGATTTAGCCATCTACTTCCAAGAAATTATCACTAACTTCAATAGAAAAGAACATACTTATAGCTTTTTCAATATGATGAAAATTTTGCTTCTACTTTATTGGATCAAAATCCCCAATGGACTACAGATCAAAGAAGAACACGGTGATTATAATTAATTGAATAATCTAATTTAAGCAATTTTTTTAGGTTTCAAAATAACACAGCTAGTTATTCATAAGAAATACGCAAAACTTATTTAGATTCACACTTCTAACAAGTTGTGTTCTCGATCAAAAATAAAATAACGAAGACAAATGTTAATCTAATGTAGATTTGCACTAAAAGAAGAAAGAAAAAAAAGGAAAATATGCAAAGTCGTCAGCTACTAATTTATTGGTTTTTCTCCAAACCCTAATTTCCAAAAAAATGCTTTTACATGGTCTGTGCTGGCTCTAGCTTCTAGGGTTATTTTTGTAAAATCTAGAAAGATTGGACCAACTCAAATTCCATATCGTGACCACCAATTCTTTGTTTCTTTTAGTTTTTATGTATTGACTTATTTCTATTATAATGACCAAGTATGTATCTGTTGCGACCATAAGCTTCTATTGTGACGTAATTTCTATCTTTTGATTCTTTGGTAAAAGAATTTTCTTTTCATTACATCAATTTTCTTGTTGAGACCTAACATATTTTTTTTTCTTGTTGCACCTGAAAAACCATTGTGACCACCTTTATCTTTCTTGCCTTGCACTCTTAGTCACAACTTGTTGTGTGTCATTACATGAACTATCTGTGTCACAACAAAGAATACTACTTTAATATCTATCTTGTGTCACAACTATCTTTCTCCTACTGGAGACCCGAGTTCAATAGCCCTATCTTCATCTCTTATTGTTCTTGGCTGCAACATTATTTACTGGTTGCAACTTGATTTTCTGTTCTGCTTCAAATTCTTGTTGCGACAAAGTTGTTTTTGTCATGACAAATTTGACTTAGTCAATTTCCTAATTTTTTATGTATATTCATTTCTTTTAAAAGAAACCTATACAACCATGAAAAATATGAATTTATATCTTTCAGCCACAAAATCAATCTTTTAAATACGAAAACATGCCATAAAAATAGACTAAAACATAGATTATTTTAAGCTCATCATCTATTAGGAACTTATATACTAACTATGAGCTTTTGGTACTATTATCAATGACAATTAGTTTTTAGTATCATCATCAATGTTACAATATGTTTTTAGCACTATTATTGAGAATTAATTTTATTTTGATTGGATAACTTTGAGTTGACCCAATTATTTTGAAATAAAATGATTTCTATTTTTAGTTAATCAAATAGCCATTGTGTTTTGTGTTTGTTTGTTTTTTATTTTTTTATTTTATAACTACACATTCAAATGAACAAAAGGTTTGGGACAAAGGCAATACCTCTAGACATGGAAATAGAAAAAACTAAAAGACCCTTATTGAGCTACTTAGTTGAACGAGCGACTAGATGAAAATAACAGCAATCGATACAACCAAAGAGTCATTGAACAAACTATCTAATAGCTTATAAAAAAAAGTTATCCAATAGCTTACTCCCCACCTAACCCTTAGAGATTATTAAAGGACAATATTGATGGATAGCTACTATTGGATCTAGATGCAACCAATTCAAGAAAATCACTTTGAATTAAAATTGAGTTTTATAGTCATGGTTCAATGAAATTAGTATGGAGAATATATTTCATAAGATCTAAACAACCATATTTTCAATATTATTGGAGTTGTGTAATACAATAAAAATGAATTGAGTTAGCCAAGGTATACCCAAGTTGAGATTGTTTTTGTTTTCTTTGAGGGACAAGACAAGGAGTCATTTCCAAATCCTATCATAGAGATATATTGAGAGTTGAGATGATCTTGTTCAAATATTTTTATCAAGATCTTCACACCTTAATTTGCATCATAATTGAGGGTGGAGATTAGTTAGTTCAAACTAGTAGAGTGTTAAAATTTTGTTCTAGTGCCAAGTCTTCTTGTTTGTGGCACAATCTCAAAAGCTCTTTGAGCAATTGATTTCATCCAATGGATATCCATAATTATATGGATCATATAAGTAATAAAGAGGATGTAAGTTCATATCTTGATCCAAAGAAATTTTGTGAGTAGTTTTACCAACTAACAAAGAACTAACTATTGTTTAGTTTAAAAGATAAAATTATGTCTCGGATAGATACTTAGATTCTAAGGTTAGATTACTTACTTGTGTATAATGAGATTTCTTTAGTATTAGGATGATAGTGTGCTCGATTATCATACTAGAAGTATAATTTTGATTTTCCACTTTTTCCTCTTAGTATACAAGATGGTTATCATCCTTATATTATCACTACCAAGGTAGACCCCTCATAATTGTGCTGTAGGTTCTTTACCACTAAAAATATACTTATTCTATTTATGAGTTATCTACATTTCTATTTTTTTAAGTCATACATCAGTTGCCCTTGATTTGTACCTCAAAAATGCATATTTATCCTCCAATCTTAAGTATCACAATAGACCTAGAATAATATGGAATTTATTGCATTTGTATCAATTTCATTAGTACTTTACTTATGTCAATTAATAAACACCTTCCTATTGATTTAACCTTTGGAAACAAGAGGAAATACTTTATAGGGCTATCATCACCTTAAGAAATACCTCTAATTGTATATATCACGTGACTTATACATCATTATCTATCATAGCTAATATATGACACTCATACTATGGTGAAACTCATAGGTTAGCTATTTTATATAACTCTCACATCATCCAAAGGTTAGTTCTTTGAGAATATGTATAATGGATTGATTATAAATTAATTTTTAAATTCAGCTTCATGAGCATCATACTCATGACAATTAAACTTACTTTACTTAGGGTTTCCACTCATAGATTTATTTCATGAGATAAGAGTATAAGTGCTATCACTTCTTTCAGCTTGAATCTCATAAGTATGTCCTATGACTTTCATATTACCATTTTTCAAAATCAACACACACAAATATATGTTGAAGTGAAACCCAAAATCTCTATTTTAATAATTTTGATATACATTACATAATTAAAACATTGCATTTCCAAGATAAAAATGGTATAGAAACATCATTTTGACACACAAGTAATTTTTGATCCCTATTTAACTTGATATTGGGAAAGAAAGTGCATAAGATGTTTGGTGGTTTATTTCATAGATTTAAGGGTTCTCATTACTAGCCAACATGATGCTCTATGTCTCACATCTAGTTCCAAATCATGTTCTTGTGAATTTTTCTAAGCCTCCATTTTATATGATCAGAGTCCCAATGAGATATTATGCAACTCTTCAAGCTAGAATTCATGACATTGGGTTGATGCCATGGCTTCTTGTGTTCTTCAAATCTTTTATTGAGCACAAAGTTATAGTGGCAATGAAATATTGTAATTGATATATTTCTTCTCTATTACACATAGTTATGGCAAAAAAAAAACCATGACTATGGATGTCTCTCCCTGGAGAACATAGTCATGACAATGTGAGTACAATGAATAAAGTAATATCTTTCTAAAACATAAAGTTATAGCTGCAAGAATAGCCGTGACGATGATATTTTCTCTCAATAGCACAAAGTCATGGTGACATGAGTACCATAATTGAAGAAAATATGCAACTTCTTGTAATTATTATGAATATGGTGTTGTATGATTATAAATCATATGGTGTTGTATGATTTTGGCTATATAATGAATATGTTGTAGCATTGAAAAAAATTGCAACTTTTTGTACTAATTTGGCACCTGTTGTCCATACTATAAAAATTTTACCATGGTTGGATTTGTATATTTAGAGATCGTATGATAGCGATTCCAAGATAATGTCATAGCCTTGAAGATTATGATATACTATTTTATACAAAAATTATCATGACTTATTTTAGTAGAGTTATGACCAAAAAAGATTATCACAACTTCTTGTTTTTCACTCCATGTACCAACTTATTTTGATAGTTTGGAGTATATTTTTGGTGTGTTTGAATGTATTTGTTCATTTATTAAAGAGATTTCACTAAGTTTGTGTTATATGAGATTTTAATGAATATTAATAAATTCATATCTATTTTAGTAGAAATTAATATAGTTTGTTGGGCGAAGACTTGATGGGGATATAAAAAGTGATGAAAAGACGTCAAATTTCCATTTCATGACTTAAGTTCACATTCTACTATATTACCAAGTAGTTATAAGATCCATTATTGGTCATTACTATATAAAATTAGTCATAGTAATTATTATGACTTTGTTATGCTACTTAATATTATTGGTAAGATAATATCCTAAAATTTTATTAGTGAGAATATCTTATCAATAAATATTCTTAATTATATGAGTCATATAAGTTGTAAAGAGTTGACTCAATTATATGAATTATATATGAATTATATGAGATATCAATTATATATGAATTATATTAGTAGTTCGATCAATTAATTATGAGTTGACTCAATTCTAGTTTAATATAATTTTGGATTGTAGTGTCAATCTTAGATCCATGGATTTGTTCATTAAATTTATATTATTTACATTCAAATAGTCCAAATTATATTAGGCTTGAATACAAAATAATGGTTAGGTTGATGTATAATGACTCTTTGCTCTAATGGCATACATAGTCATTATCATTAAGCTCATCCAAAATGATAGTCTCTTCATAGTCATCCTTTTAGTATATAACAATCGAGACAATAAATCATTTTTTCTCAAGAGTCATTCACAATCTCATACCTTTTTTGTAATTTATCAACTAGCCTTCATGGTTGATTCATATGTATACTTTAATTGTCTAACCTTATATGTTATAAAGAATAAGAATTAATATAGTTTGTAAGTATTTATACTTTCAGCTTCATAACAACTATACTTGCATTATTAACATATGTTTTCCTCAATTTTCATTGGTGGGAACCATATGAGTGAAAACAATTTAATGATGCTCACCACCATATGGGTCATAATAATTCATGTATATACTAAGGATTATCTATCATCATCCTCATTGTTGATGATGCGACTCACACATTAAAAGTAAAATTCATTAGGATAACATTCTATAAAATGTTCAACTCAATTATTCTTCCAAGACATATATAATAGATTGATATGTAAAATTATTCATACTTTTTGCTTCATAAGTGCTATCTCACAATAATAAACATACCTAAATTTTAAGTTTTAACATATAGATTTTTCTCTTGCATTAGAATCACATGTTCTATTACTTTCTTTCTACCATATGTGCTAGTAAGCCTCATGGATTACCTCTTACCATCCACCACAAAAACTTTTACAAACCCCTTCTATCCTAGAGAATGGGGGGTTTAAGAATTACTTCCCCAAACTCTAGTGATTAGCGTATGTCTTGCATTTCTTACTTGCTTTTGGAGATCCTAGAGAGTGCAAAAATTAATTGTAGGGTTTGGTGGTAGCACCTTGTCTTTTGCTTGGTGGATGAAAAAAGAAGAAGAAAATAGATTTTTTTTTCTATTTTTCTCTCTTCCTCTTTTATACTCAAATATTTCTACATTACTTTAAGTAGAAAGTCATAACATTGGCTTTTATCTTTTAAGCTCAAGGTCATGACTCAAGAAAATAGATGTAACTCTGGAATCTTTCTATAATACAAAGTTACAGTACTAGGTAATGTCCATGAAATTGGTATTATGTCTCTATAACTCAAAATCAAGGTACGAGGAATGACCATGGATTTAGTATTTATTTTTTTCATTCATCATATCACCATAGTGCTGGGAATGTCCATGGATTTAGTATTTATATTTCTTATTCATCATATCACCATAGTGTTGGGAATGACCATTAAATTAGGAATGACCATGAAATTAGGAATGACCTCTCATGTGTATCATATGAACATGGAGCTGGTAGTAGAAATGATTTTGGCATTAGTCTCTCTTGATCATCATATATACATGACATTGAAAATAGCAACAACACTGGGAAAGCTTGTTATGTGCACCATATGGCTATGATATTGGAAAATGACTATGACACAAAGAATAGTTTATCATGTATCTCGAGCAGCAATAGTGCTAAGAATGACAATGGTGCTTTCTTAAATCTTCTTATATATCCTCTGATCATTTTATTTTAAAGATGTCATGGTAGTGAAAATTATCCTAAACATAAAAGTCATAATTTTGCCTTCTCATAACCATAAGATTCTTTGTCTTAAAGAATGATCTTAGTTCAAAAGTCAAATTGCTGAATAATTTCTATGGCTTTGGCCCGAATAGCTTTAACTTTGTAACTTTCTATAGCTCAAAAGTCATAACATTATTAAAAGGTTGTGGCTCTAACTTGAGACTACAAAACCTTATTTAAGATAAAGTCATGGCACTAGAAAGTAGCCATGACTTTAGCACTAATAATATACTTGATTACTATGATATAAAATTAATGTCAAATTCATTTAATTATCAAGAGATTAGTATGGTTGCAACTATATGATAATATTATAGTCATAAAAAATATATTACATAGTTGAAAGATAGTGCTAATAAGGTGATAGAGTCATAGTGTATAAAGATTGTTATAACCAATTATGTAAAGTTTTGACCAATAATGGATATCAAAACTACGAGATACTCTTTAATCTACCTATTAGCCAAAAACCTCCAAAAACCTATCAATTTTATACCTATTCTTTAAAATCAATCAAAACTCCTATGTCATGAAATCGATTAATTATTGTCTCATTCCTTTACTTACACTTTATCTAAAATCATCAAAATACTCAAAAATATTTTGTAATTTAACTACCAAATAAACTTGCATACTAAAATTATTACACATTTGATGCCGATAAATTACCACTTAGTCAAAAATTTCAAACATCTCAAAAAATATTTCTCTATGACTAGGTTTGAGTGTCATAGTGTCTCAAAATAGTTGAGTAAGTTCAAGTAGATATATCGATAGTCATGGTGGGATTTGAGTTCTATGACTATATGGATGAGACATTGGATGTGTATAATTATTCATGTGATAGATATATATGTTTATTATATCACACATGAGAAAAATAAAAAATTTGTGGGCCTCCTAAGCAGTACAATGTTTAATATTTATAGCTAGATCATCAATAATTTTTTTTCTATCAGAGATCTCTAATGTCCAAGCTAACTTCTTAGGGTATTATTTTACATTTTTCTTGTTTGTTCCTTCCCTTGGTCTTATTTCATCTATACTTGCCTTTGGGTCTTTTCTACTATTGATGTCCTAGCTTCGGTAAATTCCATAGGTTCTTCTATGCTAGCGTAGCTCTTTTCTTTTTGTATTCTAAAGGTCATGGTAGTAAGCATTGTCATATATTTTTCTTATAATTTTTTTTGCTCTTTTCAATATACAACTTCAAAGATATAGTGTTGTGCAAAGTCGTATCTTTTTCTTTAAGTTTTTAATAGACTATTTTTTTCTATAACACCAAAGTAATAGCATTATTCATAGTCATGACTTTGAATTTGAGCTTTCTTTGACCAATTTTGTTTATGTACCCCCAATGTTGTGGCACTATGCACAACCATGGCCTTGTCCTTGAATTCTTTTTAACCATTTTTATTTTGTAACTCCATAGTCATGGTGATTTGCAAAACTACAATCTTGTCTTTAATCGGATCCTCCATAATTTCTATCTTAGCTTTGTATTTCTCACTTGGTCCTTTAACTTCCTTGTAGTTGTTAGTATAAGATTCCTCTAAGTCACATCTTCAAATAATGTCATGACTAGAGGTGTCAAAAGGGAAGTGTCTGGTCGGCCCGGCCCGTTTTTAGCCGGCCCGACCATGTTTTCGTGTCGGGCCAAGCACGACACGGTTACTTGCCCGGCACGGTTCGGTGAAGGTTAGCCCGGCATAGGCCCGTGGCACGAATCCGCCGAGTTCAGCCTGGTTGGGTTAAATCTTTAATATATAAAAATTAGGGGTTCGGCTGCGCGCCGTCACGCCAAACCCCTAATTTAAAAAAAATTAGGGTTTTGGCGCCCACGAAATCCTAATTAAAAAAATAGGGGTTTGGCACCCCCGTAACCCTAATTTTTTTAAAAAAATTGATTTCTCAGCTCGTACCGAAGTACCGTGCCAACGGACCAAGGTACCATGCCGGGCCAGGCACGGCACGAGGCCCAGTTGCAACCATACTATGGAGTTCTGTAACCATACATCACAAAATTTTGTAACCCATGACCTCATTGCAATCATCTTCTTCATTTACTTCATTTTAACAACTCTACAATATTTCTTCCTTATCATCTTCCTCATCTTCAACACTTTCATAGCTCCAAATTTGTTTTTCTATACCTTATTATTTATCTTCATTAGACCAAAAGTATTCTATAGTAATAATTCATCATATGTCCACCTTTTGTTTCATTGAAATTCTAAAGAGATTGTCTAATCACCAAAAACTCATCTCATCATCATCAGAAACAAGCACGCCTTTATAAAGATAAAAATTTACTTGCTTCTTGCCAACATGGAGAGTGAACACACATTTCTTGAAGTTGATAAGGGATTACCAAGTGGCCAAAAATGACTATCCTAATATTAATGGTGTATAATTATCATACTTTATATCTATTACAAAAAAAATTGCTAGAAAAATAAAGATACTAATACATCTTCGATAATCTCATATGGGCACTTGATAGTCCATTTATTCATTTGGAGTAAGAGATATTGGAGCAAATTTTTTAAAATGAAATCTTTACATATTTGATAAGGGCATCGAGTTGATAGTAGATCTTAAGTTATATATATATATTTGAAATGTGTAATTCCTAATAGTATAAGATATAGGAAAACTTATGAGATTCTTCCATTTTCTCAGAAAATTAAAGATACTAATATAACTTCAATAAACTCATATGGGTGCTTGATAATCTCATATGGTAGAGTAAAATCTATTAGAAAAATAAAGATACAAATATGTCTTCAATAATCTCATATGGACACTTGAAAGTTTGTTCAATCATTTGGAGTGAAAGAGATATTGAAATAAATTTCTAAGATTTAATCTTTGCACAATCTATAAGGGCATCAAGTTGACACTAAATACCAAGTAGAACAATACTTTCTAAAATGTATAACCTTAATAGTGTAATGTATAGTAAAACTTAAGAGATATATCAATTTCCTAAGAAGTATTCCTTGAATAATTATACTACACTTCTCGTTCATATTCATTGTTTCCTATATCTTCAACTTTCTCTTACTAATCATTATATCTTTCATTAACTTCACATAGTTCAGTATTTAGGCTTGAGCTTCTGCAAAAAAAAATGTATTTTCACCTCTAGTTTTCTGAATATTTTAAGAAACTTCTCAGAGTATTCATCCAATTTCTACTTTCTAAAACATTAGAGATATGAAAGATTCATTAAAAACTTACACTTCGTCTCATTTAGTTTCATTTCTTTATCTCCATAGCTTTACATAACCTCTATTCAGTTTTCTATTTCTTCGCTTCCATATCTTATATATGAGATGAGATATGGGCTTGCACTTCTTTTGGAATCATGGCTTTATTAGGTACCATGGCATCAACATTTTCATCTTTGGAAGCATCTTTAATGAGAGACAAAACTTCTTGAAATATTATAGCATGAGTTATGAATTTTGTGAAATTTATGGTACAATCAGCTCTAGAAGTTCCATAATATTCTTGCTTAATGCATTACCCTTATTGTTCTTTCCTACTTCTAAGTAATATAGATGATAAATTCTTTAGATTTATCTTAGTATCACTTGGCAATTTATTAACTTCTATTTCTTTTATCGATAATGCTAATAGTTTAATTTGATTCTTTATATTCCTCATTTCCAATCTTGTTTCATTCAATCTCAGATCAAGATATCCTATTTGATTATTTTTGGTATCATTTCTCTTTATCAAGTTAGTTAAAATAGAATTGAGACTTTCTTCCAAGGGTGACTTCTTTATCCTTCATGATAGTTTACAATTCAAGCTTGATCTAGACAAGGGCTCCCCGGTGAGAACTTGTATGTTGGTGAGAACTTGTATGTTGATTATTGCAGCTCACTACATTGTTCCCAAAATTTTTTGATGCTTACTCAATATTCTATAACTTACTTTCATAGACTCCAAATAAAAAAAAATTTATGATTTCTCACTTTTAGTTAGTAATATATTGAGACATTATTGTTGGTCGAAACATATATCCTTTGTTTTGTAATTCATTAGCTTTTTCTATTTCATAAACATGATCCAAGTTTACCTTTTCATATGGATTCAAAATGGTGATCTCTCATAATCCTCTTCTCTTTTCCTCTTTGTTGTCAATTTTCTAAGAAGAGTAACCATTTTTATTTTAATTGTGGTGAACTAATCCAACTCTAATAGTTTTTCTTGTCATCTCCTAAAAGAATGATTTTTTAGAGTTTGGTAGTTGTTCTTCACTAGATTTTCAAACAAATATTATCTCTTTTAGTGATTTATTCGTAATCAAACTACCCACTACTACATCAACTAAGCACCTCATCATATAGTTCAGTTTATTGTAGAAAGTTTGAGCTTGGAACCACAACTTAAACTCGTTTTGAAGACATATCCTCAATAACTCCTTAAAATAGTCTCATGCATCATATAGACTCTCTTTCTCATCTTTCTAGAACTAGCTTATTTCATTCCATAATTGAGAAGTAATTTATGGTAGAAAAAATTTGTGAGAAAGGTTCTCACTTGCTCATCCCAACTATCAATGGAGACATGAGATAAATATTGGAACTAGCTATGTGCCTTATCCCTTAATGAGAATAGTAATAGACATAGCCTTATTATATTGGAGCTAACTCCAATCAACTTTACCATGTTCAATATTCAAAATATCATTACATGTTTGTTGTGATCCTCTAATACCCTTTAGTTATTTTGGTGCTACTAAACCATAGCTATAAGACTCATCTACAACTCAAAATAGGTTGTATTCATTGGTTGCATCTGAATACTTGAATATTAATACATTATTATGGTCATCCATTAATCTCCCAAACTATGGAAGTGGATGGCATGTTACACAACATACCCATTGCCACCTTAGAGCTTTCTATTACTATCCATTCCCTCGATAAGCTATTTATTAACTCTTTCTTTATAAATTATTTTTCTTGTTCTTTCAATTTCAGGGTCTTGAGGGCTCAGCATGGTCCTAGCACTTCAATTCATAAAAAGGGTGCTAAAAATAAGGGAAAAGATTAAAAAAAAATACAAAACATAATTATCTACTTTCCAAAGTAGATAATTATGTATTTATCAAATATTTTAAGCTAGCCATTGGATTCGGAAGTATTTATCAAATTTAGTACTATCTAGACTATTAAAAAAGTATCTTTTCTCAAGGATAATTATGTCAACTTATGTTGTCTAAAAAAACTAACAAAACACAACAATAATACCATCTTAGTCTTTATAATACTTGAGATTGGAAAATAAAAGTGTACATATTAAGTAGCCATCTTAGTGCTAACATATCAATAAGACAACTATGATGATACAACCATTTCAAAAGGGCTCAATTGTGACAACTATGATGATACATATTAAGTAACTACCTTGTAATAAATTACAACTTTGTTATGTTGTCTAATTTTATTAGTTAGACAATGTCCAAAAAAATGTATTAGTGAGTATATTTCATCAACAAAGATTCGCAATAATATAAGTCATGCAAGTAGTAAAAAGGTCTTTTGTCTAGATATCAATAACATAAAGAGTATATTAGTGGTTTAGTCAATTAATAGTGAGATAACTCAATACTGGTAAAATACATATTTTAAATTATTGTATCAATAAGGCAAAGAGTCATTACATAATAACATAAGCTTCAATCTATATCTAAATTCAATATAATTTAAACTATCTAAACATACATCACATAAATTAAATGAACAAATCTATAGATCCAAGATTGACACAATAATTTAAAAAATTTATTTTACTAGTATTGAGTACAATTAATTGACTAAACCACTAACATACTCTTTATGTTATTGATATCTAGACAAAAGTTCTCTTTACTTCTTGTATGACTTATATTATTATAAATCTTTGTTGATGAAATATACTCACTAATACATTTTTTGGACATTGTCTAACTAATAAAATTAGACAACATAACAAAGTTGTAATTTATTACAAGGTAGTTACTTAATATGTATCATCATAGTTGTCACAATTGAGCCCTTTTGAAATGGTTGTATCATCATAGTTGTCTTATTGATATGTTAGCACTAAGATGGCTACTTAATATGTACACTTTTATTTTCCAATCTCAAGTATTATAAAGACCAAGAATTCACATAGTTTGTAAGTCTTTGTACTTTTAGCTTCATAGCATTAGACTCACATAATTGATATTTATTTATTTTTTAGTTTCATCAATGAGAACCATTCGAGTGAAATAAACTCAAAATAGAGGTGTCAAAAGGGTTGGGAGGCCTAGGCATAGCCCGAGGCACAACATAACTATGTCGTGCCTTGCCCAACATGGCACAGGTTTAGAACCATGCTTGGACCTAGGCCATGCCATCCTAAGGCATGATTCACACCATGCTGGGCCATGCTTGACCCAAGTGCATGGCTCATAGGCATGGCCCAAACTTCAGCATACCATGCCCCAGAACTCGGACTGGTATTAGGCATGGTCCAATCGGACCACACTCACCCTGCCCATTTTTTTTAATAATTATTATTTTATTCTTAAAAACCTATCCTCCCCACCTAGTACACATGGTTGTTTTTTTAATAAACCAACCACGTTGTTGGCTAAGCACAACCACGTGGCACGACTCACGTGCACGTGGATGCACGTGCCTCCCCACACCCCCCCCCCCCCCCTCTAGGAGCAAGATTCAGCTCGACCCCAAGCCTGATGCCTCGTAGCTTTTGGAATGTCCAGAAGCTTTGGTACCAGTTTGGTTTTTAAAGGGCGCTAGCCGGCTAATGGTACAAAAAAATACAAAATTTTGAAGATCCATGCCATTAGATTTACTTTTAATGGCTAGGGCAAAAGATTTGATGGCTGTTAGGTTTCTACCCTATTTAAATATTTAAAAACTTTCAAAAATTAATATATATATATATATATATATATATATATATATATATATATATATAAATAAAAATCTATATAAATGAGATTAGAGATTTGATTTTTTTCATTCAAATCAAATCTCTCCTCTCAACTCCTTTCTCACTCTCCTCTCTCTTTCTCTCATATCTCCTCTTGTTCTTGGTTTTCTCTCTCTCTAAAGCTAAAATTTAATATTTTAGCTTTATTTTTTTTTGTAAAGCTTAAAGAACATCATGGACCATATATGTGGATTGTGGAGGGCAAAAAATTCGAGTGCATTGTGGGTTGTGGCTTTTTCTCTCCTCTCCATATACATACCTAATGCTAATCAAGTATTTTTTAAAAAATTTTTATGTAGTTTTTTATTTTTTTTATATCAATTCATTTTTAATTTAAAAATTAAAATATAATTCATAAACTAAAAAAATTAGAAATAAAAAATAGTGAATTTAATGATAATGAAATTGATATTAACATAGACATAGATAATATTAATAATGATAACCCTACTGAAAGGTCTAGAACTGAAACCATATTTTCTCTCATGGCCTCGATTCAATCTCAAACATTTTAAAAACACAAACTAGAAGAACATCTATAGTTTGGACTCATTTTAATATAGTACAAAATAAATATACTAGGGGTATCGAAGAAGAATCTGCACAATATAAGTATTGTAAGAAAATATATACATGTAGGAGTGCATGTGGCACTTGGCACTTGGCACATAAAAAGGCATGCCGATCATTGCACCAAAAAATATGCTACATTAGATCCTAGTCAAACCTAATTGAGAGATAGAGTTTTTGAGGTTGGATCTAGTTCAGCTTCTATGTTGATCCCCTTCATATACCACAAATAGTTAGAAAGGAAAGACATGAACAAACTGATCACCATGATGGGTCTTCATAATAGATTTTCTGAGGATCTTAGGGTAGTTAGAATCATGTAGACCTATTTTTAGCCTGCATCTCATAGGATTCCTAGGTTTACATGTCAGAACGATATAGTAAAATATTAAAAGTTAGAAAAACACATAATAACTAATGAATCTATGCAATATAGTGGCATGCTGTCTGTGAAGTCTGATATCTTGACTAGTCATGATGATGCAATTTTTACATGCCTCACTGCCTATTATGTAGATCTAAATAGACACTTAATAAAAAAATATTAGGATTTTTAGAGATTCTCCATCCTCGTGATGGTCCTACCATATATGAGTGTATGATAAGAATATTTAAAGAATATAATATTCAAAATAAAATATTTAGTATCATATTTGATAATGTAATAGATAATAGAGTAGCCATTAACATATTTGTCAGGACTATTAGAGATGGATCATTAGGAGAGATTTTACATGTTAGATGCATGTATCACATTATTAACCTGATAGTACAAGCGAGGATGAAAGTTGTTCCCCTACTTTAGAAAAAATATATAACTCACTAAAATATCTTCGGATACCTAGCAAATAATAGGAGTTTGATATTCTTTGTTTGTCTATGGGTCTAAAGAAAAAAAAAATTCTAACTGAATGTGAGACACCATTAGAATTATACTTACCTGATATTGGAATCTTGTGTTGGATATGAACATGTGATATTTGACTATATCAATAGTAAGAGTGATAAACTTATTATTGATGACAAATAGTAGGATACACAAATTTTATCTATGAAATTTCTAAAAATTTTTTATGACATGAACATATGTTCGTTAATTTACATTGTCACCACTTGAATTACACTCAGGTATATATACAAGAATAGTGGTATATTTAGGAAGTTTAGAGATGATCCAATATTTAGTGACATAACTTTTGAGATAGAAACTAAGTACTTAAAGTATTGATCTACCATTCCATCTTGTTATTGTCTGGCTGCCTACATGGATCATGTGGTTAAGGTGGAAGGTAGAAAATATTTTGTCATGCATATCCACATGCATGAGCTAGGAACACCAACCCGAAGGGTTCATTCATAAAAAATTGACTGAGTTATTTAAATATACTACGACACTAGGTATGATAGCAATTATTGTCATGCTTTGAGTATTGACATGGACATCATATTCAGAGATGATGACTTCTCTATTTAGTTAGTGAGAAAGAAATGATGGGATGGACTAGTGAATAAGAGAGAGCTTTCTCGATATTTAGATATCATTATAGCGCAATCCTATTACTTAACTATAACAAGAACCTTGATATTTTACATTGATAGAAATTCTATGAGTCCACATATCCTACCATAGCTAGCATACATAAAACTTTCTATTCATAAAAATCCAAAGTCTTAGTCCTAATTTTCATTCATATCAATCAACATATAAACAACAACATAAACTCATATGATCATCAATTTATTAGAACATAAGTATATTCTCCAATCCAAGATCTAAGTATATACTTCTAATTTCCAATTGAGGCTTGCTTATGTTCACCTTGGATTTGCCTTAAATGGGTGCTGGAGTCATGTTTTTTAAGATTCTTGGCATGCACAATTTTTATTTTCCCCCTTTACTCTCTTCTTTCCTCTCATCTCTTTTTCTCTAAGTATCACTTTTATATTTTGGGGATTCATGTAATATTTTAAGTTGAAAGTCATGGCATAAACTTGAGGCCATTCATTATTATCTCTTTGGATCTCCTCTAGAGCACTAATGTCATGGAGTTGGGATTGCCATGATAAAATAATTACTTTCCATAGCACAAAATCATAACACTGTAATTTGTCATATCTTTGGGAATGGCTCTCCGATCAAAGTGGCATGGTGATTGCTAAAATTGAAATAATTACTATGTAAAACAAATCATGACACTAAAATTGACCCTGACTTTGGTTTTAACTTTCTAAAAAAAGTATCATGGTATTGAAATTGCTATGACTAAAATAATTACTCTATAAAACACAAGTTATTATGCTAGAATTATCCATCACTTTGTTCTTAGATCTATGAGCATAGTGTAATGGTTTTTAGATTAGAGTGACTAAAATAATTATTCTTAGTAATACCAAGTCAATGCACTAATCAAGGCCACATATTTGGCATTTTTTATTTGGAGCACAAAGTAGTGGCAATGGAAATTCTACAACAATTCTAATTTCTCTTTGTAACAAAAATGCATGACAAAAAATAATGATACAACTCATAACACTTACTATTTTAGCTATATGTCGAATAAGTCATGACTCTAGAAATTACCATGAATATTTTTACTAGTGGGGTACTTGGATTTCATGATGAGAAAATAATATCATAATCATTACATGTTATTGAGATATTATAATTGTGACTCTAACAAATATACTTGTGTCAACTCAATGGTATAGACATGGTTCAAAAAGAATATAATTTCTATTTTCTATTAAGTATTGGCCAAGAAGAGATTCTAGAAATACTTGTGTGAACTTGAAATATAATTCTCTTTCTCTCCTTTTTTGTTTTTCTTCTAAGTGTTGCTTAAATAATTTGGGGCACCAGTAGGATGCTTTTTAGTTGAAAGTCATGGTGTTGACTTGAGGTTATAACCTTTATGTCTTGTCAACTCTTCTATATTGTCAAATCTTCTATATGGTACCCAATTTGTGGCAACGATGAATATAGTGACTCATGCAACTCTTTTCTTGAATGTAATATTGTGATGTTGTGAAGGGCTATTAGTGAGATAATTTTTCTCTAGAAAAAAATTTTGTAGCATTGGGAATGAGAATGACTAGTATATTTATTCTATATAAACCAAAGTCATAAAGCTAGGAATGATAATGACTTTAGTTATTTCTCTATAGAGAACATGGTAGTGGTACTGAAAAAGACATTTACTAGAGTATTTACTCTTAGAATAAAATATTATAGCACAAGATAATGTTATGACTTAAAATGATTAGTATTTTGGTTATATAATGAATAAGTCATTGTACTAGAATTTATCATGGGATACTTTGATGTTGTGATATGAAAATAATATTATGGTTATTAAATTGTTTTAGATATAGTATAGTTGTGACTCCAAAATAATATCATGACCGTGATAACTATGTTGCATAATAGAAAAATTGTGTTAACTTAATGATCGAGTCATAACATACAAAGATTGTCATGACAAGTTTTTAAAAATTAAAACCAAGAAATGATACTATAACTACATGGTAAGATGATGTAAGGTCAACTTAAGTCATAAAATGAAAAATTTCAATACTCTTTATCACTTATCTCTCCCCCCCAAGTTTCCATTCCACCAAGTCTACTAAGATTTAGCCAAATACATATGATTTTACTAACTTTCATAAAAATAATCCAAAATTTAAAGTTACTGAATTCTTTCTAATAAAAAACAAGTACGTGCGGGAGCACCAATAAATATACTCTAAACCACCCAAAAAATTGATATGTGAAGTACCAAATCAGCTTACACACTAAAAGTATTGCTCATTCAAAAGTAATGAATCTTCCACTATTTTTTCAACACAACATACCCTCACCAAAGCATTACCATGATTGGGTTTGAATAATTTTGGTGGAATATGTTTTTTCGGAATTAGCGTATGAAATTTTGGTATTAGTCATTTTGTGTGAGAATCATGGGTTTCATCCCAAGCAACAATATGTTTAACATCTATAGCTAGATCATAATTAGATCACCATTTTGATATATAATCTTAGTAGTCTAGGTAATCTTTTCCATATAATTTTTGTTCTCATTTTTCCTTGTATTCTTCTTGTCACTCAATTATACTAAATAGAAGATAGCTGTCATCCATTTCTTTCCCAGACCAAAATATTTCAAAATTCTTTAAAATATTTCAAAATAACTTCTCCAAAATATGGCAATTAGTAATTTTCTTTCTATTTGAATGAGTGGCTTCTAATGTCATGACTTTATTCAATATCATGATATTATTTTCTTTTGTATGTTCCAATCAGATCATAACCTTAAAAATTATCACAATGTTATCATCTTTTGTCATGACTTAGAAGGATATTATTAATTCATTTTATATTTTTACCCATATATAGGCCTTGGCATTGGGAAATGTCACGACATCTTTTTCCATTGTAGAAACATTTAAAGATATTATGACTTCCTCTTATATTTTTTTCTCTACTTTGATTGTAAGAGTGAAAAATGTTGAGACTTATTCTTTTTTTTTTGTCTATGATAAATGTCTTGACTCCTTTAACTTCTATCGCAACTTTATTCTTTATTTATCCAGTCATGATATTATTGATCTTTGTAGAAGTCGTGATTTTTTCCTTCATACCCACACAAATATTTTCAAATTTTGTTTTTATTACTCCTCTGAGCTTCTTCCACATCATTAGTCCTCCTCTCCATGATTAAAGTATGATTTTTTTTCTTCAACTGATGGCTTAGTTATCAGATGGGTATCATAGTATTGTGGTTGTTACTTTGAAATCACATAAAATAAATTTTCATTAGTTTCAACATAAGGATAATGGTTTGGATAGAAGTTACTACTTGGTCTGAAATAATATATATTATTTCTTCCATTTGATAGATTTGGTCGAAGTTGGTCATCTCCTTAGTCTCCATGAACTCTATATTTAGGTAGTATTCTCATCGCTCTCCCTCTCTCATTTTGTCTCTCTCTCTCTCTCTCCCTCTTTCTATTTCTAGGTCCAGAGGAGTTAACTTAGTTCTAGAATTTCTACTCATGTAAATGTGCTAGCTTCAAAATTAAAAAAAACATAACAAAAAAATGCAAAACAAACTCTATGTAATAAATATTTAATCAACTAGAAACAAAAGTTTTATTTTGCAAAGAAAATTATGTAAACTCAGGTTAATTAATGAAACTACAATCTGATAAATAATCTATGACATCACTAAAAACTTATTATAGTCTGGCAGATATATAAGTCATACAAGTAGTAAAATATATATAAATCCAAATATCAATCCCATAGAAATTGAGTTGGTAGTTCGAGCAATCAATAGTGAATCAACTACTATTTGAGTTGAGTCGATAAATATGAGTCTTTGGGAAGATACTTAGAATTTATGGTTGGCTCACATCCTTGTATTTGCGGATATGTCTCTAGTATTTGGTCTATTTTATGTTTGATTGTTGAGTGAATAATAGATTAGTATGAAAATGACAAATTGCCCTCTTGGCATTGAAGGCGACTATAATTTTTAGTCTGTCACTACTATGAATGATCTTCTCATAGTTTTTTCCTTGGTATTTTATAACCAAAGTAATACATTGTTTAGTTCTTGATTTTGCGGCACATCTACTCCTTTTGGGCAAATCATCAAATACCCTTAATGATTTATTTTGATTTTGTAATCATATTCTTTAACCTCTAATCTCTTAAAGATAAAATATAATGTGGTAATAAATATATTTATATTTTTAGTTTCATAAGTACCATACTAGTGATAATTAACATACATCTTCCTATGAATCTTACATATATAAATCATACAAATTAATTTGACTCATAGGGCTATCACAACTATATGTGTCACCTCCGCTTCATGCTCATTGTGACTTAATTACTTGTCACCATCTACCTTGACCCACACACAACTCCCACATTATGGTGATATCATAAATTACACATTCTACTCTACACTCACATTACTCAAGGAAAGTTCTGCTAGAATGTGTAAGATAGATAGGTCATATGTATGTTCATGCTTTAGGCCTTGTAATTGTTATACTTGTAATAATTAAAATTACCTTAATCTCAGATTTCTACCCAAATATTTATTCTAACATTAAGGTTAAAAGAGCTATCACTTTCTTCTTACTTATTACATGATAGTGCCATGTAATATACATGTTACAATCTTCTATGGTTGACACACATAAAACTATGATATAGTGAAGACCCTAAATCTCGATTCTATAGCACATCATATCCATCGACATTCTATAAAACTACATTAATATAAATATTTAATGATATAAAAATAATTTATTCATCACACATAAGAATATAACCCAACCCTAAATATTAATTTAGACTTATATTAAAAAAGATTTTATGTGAAATATGTTGAGAGTTATCTTGTGCCGATCAAAGGTTCTCAATGCAAGCTCAAATATGAATTTAAGTGTCAAAACCTAAAACTATATCAAAAGTTATCACATTTGTTTGAACTTTCCCCTAAGTGAGGGTTGGAATCATGTCTTGTCTTGTCATATAATTTCTTTTTTCTCCTTTTTTTGTTTTCTTCTAAGTATTACTTAAATACTTTTGGGCATCCATACAATCCTATTATTTGAATGTTGTGGTGGTGGCTTGAAATGATGACTTTCATGTCTTGTCAGATCTTTTTCCAAGAGTATCAAAGTCATGGTGGCATCGAATGTTATGACCCATTAAATTTTCCTATGTAACAAAATGTCATGACACTAGGAAGGACTATGACCGAGACAATTTCTCTCAGGATCAAAATTTTATAGTACTATGAATGACTTATGATAGATATATTTACTCTATGTAAACCAAAATAAAAGTGCTAGGTAACATTGCTTTTAGTGATTTTTTTCTGGAGCACAAGGTTGTGTCATGACACAAGGTTGTGTTGGCCCCCCCCACCAATTGGTACTCAAGTGCTTAGATTTAAAACTATATAGACTAGAGGTCTTAAGTTAAAATCTCAGAGGATGAGACATGTTGGGCATCTGTAAAACCATATGTTCTAAGGGACAAAGTGAACAATATTGATATATCTGATCAGGGTCATGAACTGGTGTGAGGAGGTGTTTGTGACTTAATTTTGTTCCAATAACACAAAATCATAGCTTTGTGAATATATCACAGCTTTGGACTTTATTTTGTATTAAATGGTCATGACATGAGGAATGGTCATGGCTTTGGATTTGATCTTTCTTTTATATTAAATGACCAAAGCCAATGGAATTGGCTTTGGTCTTTCTTTTGCTTTCTCTTGAGTTCAAGAGTCATGGCCTTTATAGTAGCCATATTCGAGTAATACCCTTTATAATATTGTGTCTAAAAGTTATGGTGTTAGATAATTGTCATATCTTTGAACTAAGTAGTTTTAGTTCTATAACTTTATGTTGCTCAAAAATCATGACTTTGGGAAAATTTCATGACTCTAACTTAAGAATATAAAGCTTTGGTAAATATAAAGCTATTATGCTAGAAAGTGACTATAACTTTTAGTATCAATGGAGTACTTAGTTACTTTGATATGAAATTAAAATGCAGATATTTAATTGTTATGAGTTAAAAATGGCTGCAACTCCAATATAATATCACAAACAAAAAAGAATGTATTATATAGTTGAAAGATGATGGCAACAAAATGGTAGATTTTAGTGTACAAATATTTACATAACTAAATATATAGAGTGTCATCAAATAATGAATATTGAAACTACTCCATTAACCACAAGTCACCAAATTAGCTATTACCTTCAAAAGCATAATCTCTAATAATTTCATGTTGATTCATCAAAATCCACCAAAACTCCAAAGTTATAAAATTAATCTAATCATGACTTTTTTTTGATGCTTACACATCATCTAATATTACTCAAAGACACAAGAATGTTCAATATTTTTCATACTAAACAAAATCATACACAAAAACTATAACTTGTCACTGAGCAATAAGATATCCCTCAACAAACTCACACAACACATTTAGACACATAGTTCACTAATAAGAGTATAAATGTTTTTCTAAGGGAGGTCCCAAAAAATATATTCTCGATACATCAAAAATTTTTATTTCAAAAATGTTATTCAATTGCATTTTGTTCTCCCTAGATATGTTAGCTAATATTTGGTAGCTATCATATCGACTTACCCTATTGTAATAATCTCTAAATAATAATGGCCAAAAAAATTTGAATTACAATATCTTTTGGGCAGCTTTATTACCTCCAAAATGTCCTCCATAGGCGAAGACCTTCTTATCACTATATTTGTTCCACTATATTTGTTCCACTATATTTGTTCCACTATATTTGTTCCACTTATGGTATATATCTTCTTATCACTTGAATCACTTTTTTTAAATAGTAATGGATCATTTCATAAGTAACGACTTACATCATGCAAAAACCTTTTCTATTCATGTAACATAAGACCTAGTGGGAGGACATAACATGTTAAATAATTTTAAAAATCTACATACTAGGGCAAGTCCATTTTCAACATCGAAATATTCTCATCTGAGAAGTTCTTAGAAACATCAACTCCTCCATTTTTCTTGTCAGATTCCAAGTAGGAAAAATGGTTGCCCTTACATTATCATTCCTATTTTTATATTTTATTTCTATGCCAAATTATTGGAGTAACATGATCCATCAGATTAATCTTAGATTTGTTTCTTCTTTTTTCATTAAATATTGCCCAGCTACATTAATAGTGTAAATCACCTACCTTTACATATAAGATATATGGTCAATTTTTTTCACAAGATAATACTAAGGCCAACATTTCTTTTTTAGTGGTCATGTTAGTCATTTGGGCTCCATTTAAGTCATAGCTAGCATACAACATGATTCTACCCTAATATAGCCTCATCATATGTGTGCTTCCATCAATAATAATCACAAATGGTTCATCTAATTTTGGTGCTATTAAGATGGGGCTTCCTATCTAATTTAATTTCAAATGTGTTAGCATATTCTTTATTAAAAATTAATTACTTCTTCCTTCTCCAATAATCTATGTAAGAGTATTGCTATCTTTGAAAAATTAGGATGAATCTTTAATAGTTAGTTGTGATGGAGAATTAATGTTAGTTAGATAAATCTTTTCAGATAAATATAACTATGACTCCATTATAATATCATATCTATAAAGAATATATTGCATAGCAAAAGAATTATATTAATGAGTTGGTTGAGTTGTAGCAAACAGTGATTGGAATGACTAATTATGTAAAGTTTCGGCTTAAAATGGAAGCAGAAATTGCTCCAGACTTTATTTTCTGCCCCCTCAGTTAAACACTTACAAAACCTATCAATTTCACTACTATTCATCAAAACATGCCAAACTCCAAAGTCAAAAAATCAATTTCTTAAATTCATAAAAATATTTGATAGTTTGAATATCAAACAAACTACCACACTATAATAATTAATCATCTAAGCAATAATATTCCCCTCCAAAAAATATTCTTCAATATTTATAAGAAATTCGATGATGAGATTTGGTTGTTGTAGGATCTAAAAATAGTGGAGTAACTTCAAGTAGACATTTTGATAGTTATAGTGGGGTTTGAGTTTCGTGAATATACTAGTGGGTTGTTGGATTTATACATTCAATTATGTGGTTGATATAGGTATTTATTATATAACACATGTGGGAAAAAAACCATTGGGTTACCTCCCAAGCAGAACAAAGTTTAACATCTATAACTAGACAATCAAAATCTTTTTTCTTCCATTGGAGATCCCTATGTCCATGATAACTTTATAGTATCCTATTTTGTATTTTTCTTGTTTATTTCTTTTTTTAGTTCTACTTTAGCTACACTTGGTCTTAGGCATTTTCTTCATTTGATGTTACAACATTAGTAAATGTCATAACTCCTTCCTCTATGTGGGTGTCTTTTTTCTTTTTAGATCCCCATGGTCATGGCACTAAGTATAGTTGTGGCTTTTCCATGATACTTTTTCTTGCCTATTGCTTCATGTAACTCCAAATTTGTGGCACTAAATGAAATTATTGTTTGGTCTTGAAGCTTTTCCTTGCCCTTTCTATTTTGTAACTCCAAAGTCATGATGCTATGCATAGTCACAGCTTTGTCTTTAAGCTTCTTATGGACGAATTCTTTTTGTATCCACAAAGCCATGCTACTAGGCATAGCCATGGTTTTTTCTAAAAGCATTCCTTGACCATTTTCATTATCACCAATTTCATGAGACTAAGCATAATGGTGACTTTATCTTTAATTTTTCCTTGGTCATCTTTATTTTGTAACACCAAAGTCGTGATGTGGTTCACGGATGTGCCCTTCTCTTTTGATTGGCTTATTCAAATTTCTATATTAGCCTTGTCATTCTCAATTATTCTCTTAGCTTCTTTAGAGTTGTTAATATAAGATTTCTCCAGGGATACTATTTTGAAGAATGGTGCAACCTCCTAGCAATCATCTTTTTTTTTGTTTCCACATTTTCATAACTCTAAAATAGTTCTTCTTTGTATTTCTCATCATCAACACTATCATAGCACTAAAGTTATTCTTCTATTTCATATTTGTCATCTTCATCTAGCTAATAGTCTTTTAGAAAATCCTTCCACTAGAAATTTATTTTTTATTGTATTATAGTATAGAAGAGATCCTTAATTCTTTAACACCATATTTCATCATTATATAGACCCAATAAGTCATTATAAAGATTAAACTTTACTTGTTTCTAACCGACAAAGTGATTGAACTCCCCCATCAATAATGGCTTGTCCCATTGTCAAAAATAGTCATCCCAATATTAATGGTGCATAATTATTTTTTTGGATATACAATACAACAAGATCAACTTGAAAACTAAATTTACTCACCAAAGTTATTCTTCTACTTCATATCATTCATCTTCATCTGGCTAATAGTCTTCTAAAAATCCTTCCACTAGAAATTTATTTTTTATTATATTGTAGTATAGAAGAGATCCTTAATTCTCCAACATCATATTTCATCATTATCTAGACCCCAATAAGTCATTATAAAGATTAAATTTTACTTGTTTTTCACTAACACAAAGAATGAACTCCCTTTTCTTAACATCAATAAGGACTTATCCCATGGTCAAAAATAGTCATCTTAATATTAATGGTGCATAATTATTTTTTTTATATACAATACAACAAAATCAACTAGAAAAAAAATAATTTCTTTAACTAACATGTCTTTGATGATTTTAAGACTTTTGGGGTCATTCAATTTCCTCAGAATTTTTCTTGAATTATTGCATTATACTTCTTAGTCATATTCATGGTTATGTACAGCTCCAACTTTTTATTAGTACTCAATATGCCTTTTATAATTATATAGTTTGGTATTTGGGCTAGAGCTTTAGTAAATGGTATCTTCACTCCTGACATGTGAAATATATTAAAAAATTTCTTAAAGTTTCATCTAATTTTCTCTTTATAAATTGTTGAGTATATAAAAAATTTATCAGATACTTATCATTAGCTTTATTTCTAATTTATTTTTTTATCTCCATAGTTTTGAGTAACCTTTATTTGCTCCTCTATTTCTCCATTTTTATTTTTTTTATCTTTGGGTGAAACTTGAGCTTACACTTTATTTTGAGTTGAGACTTTATTAGGTGTCACAATTTCAAATCCTTCTTTTTTATATTTCTCTTCAATAGGGGCCATGGTTTCTTAGAAATTTCTAGTGGATCTATGAATTTTGAAAAAGTCATGATGGTATTTTGGCCCAACATTCTAGACTCCTTTTATTCAAAATGCCTTTATAGCTATATAGCCATAACTTTTAAAAAATTTTCAGCCCTATCTCTCCCAAAAGTTCTAGAATTCTTTTCATCAATATATCAATTCAGCCATATCACACTTCTAAGTAATATAAAGGTAAAATTCCTTTTATTTGTTTCCATATCATGTAGCAGTTTATTTATTCCTCAATTTTTCATTGATAACACAAATTATCTAAATTGAGTTTCAATATTACTTTTTTTTAAACTCATTTGATTCATTCTTACTTCAAGCACCACCATCTAATTGTCTCATATACCATTCCTCATTTTCAATTCTGCTAAGATTGTCTGCATTGCATCCCTTCTAATTTTGATTTATCTTCTCTTCATGACTATTAACCATTTAAACTTCATATTCCGTGATTAGTGTAGCTTGCCATATTGTTCTCAATATTTTTTGAAGATTGCTCAATGTTCTATAGCCCACTTCTATAACTTCCATATAAAAATATTTTGTGATTTATCATGTTTGGATGATAAAGCCTTGGAATATTGTTGTTGGGTCGAAATACATACCTTTTGCTTTGAATCTGGTTGACTTCTTTTAGGTGATAAATAGGATCCAAGTCCATTGCTTAATGCTAATGTAAAATGATAATCCCATCTATTACTTTTTTTCCTCTTGGGTGTGAAGCTTTCTTAAAAGAGTTTCTATCTTCATTTCAATTTCAATGAGTTGATCCAACTCCAACACTCAATATTATCTTTTCCAAAATGAGTCATTAAACAGAGTTTGATAGTTATTTTTTGCTAGCTCCTCAAATAAATAATATATCTCATCTAGTGATTTATTCATAATATATCATCCGTGACCACATCAACTATGCACCTTGATATATAGTTCATACCCTCATGGATTGTTTGTGTTTACAATCATAACTTAAATACATGTTAAAGGAATCTCCTCGGAAAGTCCTTAAAATGGGTCTAAAACATCATATAGTGCCTCATGCACATCTTGGCAGAATTGACTTATCTCACTTAAAAATTGAGATGTAATTTGATGTGGGAAGAATTTAATGAGAAAAACTCTCGCTAATTCATCACAATTCTCAATATACCCCCAATGTAACCAACTTCATGCCTTACAACATAATGAAAACATAAATAAATATAACTTTATTGCATTGGGGCTAACTCTATTTATTTTATAGTATTATATAGCTCCAAAAATATAATGACATGTCCATTAGTATCCTCTGGATGCCCTTCTATTTTATGGATGTTGATAAACCATATCTATAAGACTCGACTTCAACTAAAAGTCAATTAGCTTTTGCTAGTTCCAATTGAATACCCAAATAATTGTTCATCATCATCTACCTTCAATAGTCTCCCATGGAAATAGTAGGGGATATTCTATTACATAGCTTGCCCATAATCATACTAGTGTCCTTCATAATCTCTTTATCAGCTCTTTGTATGAAATTCATTATTCTAGTTCTTTTGATTTCTATTTATAGAAATGATAACTCAATCCTAGAGCTTTGGCTCATAAAATGGTGCTAATAAAGAAAATAAAAACATGCAAAGGATACTAGTAAATACCAAAATACAACTATCCACTTTCAACCAAGTTAATAAGATTTAGCATTTAGATTCGAGAAGATTTATAAAACTCAATACTTTATAAACTACTAAAAAGGGATTATCCTTTTATAAGGATAAATTATATCAAATCATACTGACAAACTAAACTACACAATCCTTAGAAACATTGCCAAAACCCTATTATGACTTTATTAGACTACCTAATTTTATTGATTAGGTGATATCCTAAAAACTCATCAACAAAAATATTCAATCAATAGAAATTCACAAGTACATAGTTCGTAACAGCTAGTATAGAGAAATTTTGTTGAAATATCAATCTCACATGGATTATATCAATAGTTTTATTATACAATAATGAAACAACTCATTTCTAAAAAAATAGATACTTAAATTGTGAAATATTCTTAGATCCATTATTTTGTTTATTTGATCTATGTGATGAATGCTTATATTATCTTGACTTAGGTTATATATGGACATAGAATGTAAATTGGGGTATTATGCAATGAATCTGTTCTCTAATGGTATACAAGGTGGTTGTCACCATTGAGCTCATTATAATGGTGATTCCCTTGTATATGTCTCCTCAATACATCACCAATGAAATATGAAATCATCTCTACTCTATACTTATTCATAATTTCATACCTTATAGGAAACATGATTAACTATCCTTGATGGTTACTTCATATTAACACTCTTATTCTCCAGCCATGGGTGTCAAAAAGATTAAAGATTGACATGATTTATAAGTATTTACACTTTTAGATTCATAAATATCATATTCACATAATTAATGTATGTTTCTCTAAAGTTTTACTAGTGTTAATGATATGAGTAATGGCACAAAAGCTATAACATCTTATGAGTCACAACATACACATGCATGTCCGGAGGATTATCTATCACTATACTTCTTTTGTAAAAAAATGACTCTCACACTAAAGGTGAATCCAATAGTAGAATATTTTATATAATATCTATCATAATTAATAACTAATTCTTTTAAGATATATACAATGTATTAGAATTTTAAAGGAATCATGTTTTTTTTCATAAGTGACATACTCACAATAATTAACATACCTAAATTTTAGGTTTCAATATACAGGTTTATCTTGTTCATCATAGCTGAAAGGGTTGCTACTTTCTTCCTATTATATATGTGAGTAAGCCTCATGGTTTACATATCATCATCAACAATGATAATCTTGCACAAACCTACCAATACGAAATCATGGAATATAGTTCAAGTTCTATTTAATCACTAATGCATCAACAACCATAGCACAATATAAATGTGACACCCCATCCCCTATGTGGTCTCATTCATTCCACCAAATAATAAAATGTGCAATAAAATAAAATTTTATCAAATTTTACTTACATTTTTATTTTATTTTATTTGTTCAATGGAATAAAAACACGTAATATATTGTTTAATCCACAATAGGCTTCCTTACACAATTGTGATCTCACATGTGGATCTGTCATCTATCCTAGATCTATACCTAAAAGGGGTCCCACAATGGAGTGAGCAAAGCTCAGTAGAGATAAACTTTTACAGGGTCACTCCCTACCTAAGTACACGTAAAATATCATGCATATATATCAATACTCATTCAAGTACTATGTTTATATGAATGCAATTATGGATAAAATGATTATATGCCTATATTTTTGAGTCCCATCGACTCCCTCACACATGTCGAAGTAAAGTGTGACATATTATATATAGATGTAGAGAGAGAGAGAGAGATAGATATATATATATATATATATATATATATATATATGGAATTATTTCTAAAAATATGGACCTCCTCTGAAAAACAATATTGGAGATTCTCCGAACAAAATATGCTTTTCTTGGACATACTTTGAGAAATATGGATCTCCTCCAAAAAATAATATTGAACATTTTATGATAAACTATTTTTTTCTTGGATATTTTCCAAACACCATCACATAACTCAGACTAGACATTGTCCTAATTCGAGTTCACAAAATACAATCTATTATACATTTATATGTATATATATATCATGCACCCACCCATTTATGTGAAATGTTCCCATGCATATGAAATGTAAATATGGCATTTATGATTAAATCCAATTCACACTGCAATATATTTTACTAAATGAAACAGAGAAAATTTTCATCGATTAACCTTACCAATGCAATTTTTAAATAGTTTAAATTGAAAAAATAAATTATGATCATTTAGGGTCTTTAAATAAAGAAAAATTCAAATAGGAGAAACCAAAACCTCTCGGATTATTTCACAGAAACTTTATTAATTTGATACCAAACTAAAGACCTAATCATGTAGAGTAACTTTTGTTCTTTAACTATTCAATTCTAACTCCAGATTAATTCGTTATAATCAAAAGAAAATCAACAAACCTTTTAATTTTTTTCTCTGAATTGTGTCTCTCTCTCCGCGAAGTGTTGTTTTTCTTTTTCCCATCATCATGTTTTCCAGATTCTCATCATTTTTTCTATTATTTTATTAAAATAATATACTAAAAAACATATTATTATTACTATTATTATTACTATTATTATTACTATTATTATTATTATTTTGTGTGTGATGCTTGGACTACGCATGGTGCAGCCACGTGCTAATGTCTTGGCACAGTCTTTTCTTTTTTTTTCTTAATTATTCTAATACTAATTAAATAAATTTTAATAAAAATTACTAAATTCTGACTACCTTAGAATTTGATGAAATTTATCACCGTGGTTATATTTTCCAAGATGGATTCAATAATGAAATCTATTTTATCATAGGGCTCTAAAATTTTTAGCTTATTTTTCTTATTGCAAAATTACTATTTTATCCATTTTTTCCAGAAAAAAATCATATAATTTATTTATTTATTCATTTTTTTTGGATTTCACAATAAATCAAGCTCATTCGTAATAACAAAGAGAAATTATAGTCACGTCACACATATCAATTTACACAAACCCAAGACAACACACTATTTTGGTAAAACTTTGAATCTACCTTAGAGATAGAGAGGTTTGAATGTCATGCCACCAACTCTACGGATTGCATTAAGTCTCGCACCCTCTACTTACTTGTGGAACCCATAAAAAATATGAAATTCACTACTAGTATTTAATAGTTACCATAGCTTTTCTTGTAGCATAGAGGGAGAGAAAAACAAAAATTGAGATAGATCTCTCTGAATTTCTCTAAAATCTACTTTTATACTTGGACAATGTTATATAACTATAAGTAGGAATACATGAATTTTAAAAGAAAGTCAAGACATTGGTCTTTATCTCTAAAGCTCGAGGTCTTGACTCTAGAAAATGACTGACTCTATAGCAAATCTTAATCTTTCATGTAACAAGTGTCATGTTAATTGAAATGAACATGAATTGGGCCCAATATCTTTGTAATACAAAGTTGCGATGATATGAAATGACTAAAACATTATGCATTAGTCTTCTTATCTTTCATGAAGGGTTGTTGTACTAGGAAATAGCCTTAGTGTTGGCATTGCTTTTTCTCAATCATTATTTTCTACAATAGTGGGAAATAATCATGGAAATAAGGTTCTTCTTGTATATCCTAGGTCATGACATTGAAAAATAGCAACATCACAAAATTTTTCAATCATATGTCTCAAGTATTTGTGGCACTGAGGCTAGCCACTACATTGACTTTCACTTATCTCATATATTATGTTGTCTTAACAAAAATAGCATGACATTGAGAATTAACTCCTATGTAAAAATCATGGTTTTTCCTTCTTTTGAGGACATGAGTTCTGACCTTGTGGAATAGTCATACCCAAGTAATATCCCATGTCATTTTTAGTGTCCCAAAAATCAAAGTGCTGAATTATTATTTTGGTTTTGACCTGAGTAGTTTTGTCCCTATAATTTTTTGTATCTCATAAATCATGACTTTGTAAAAAAGTCACAGCTCTAACTTGAGACTACTGAGCTATTTGAAAGATATAATCATGGTGCTTGTACTTGTTCATGACATTGAGCACCAATTTGATACTTAGTTTCTTAGATATTGGTTAACATTGTAGCCATATAAATTTTATGAAAAAAGTATGGATGTGACTTCAAGATAATACTATAGTAATACAAATGTGTCACATAATAGAATAATTATACTAACAAGTTGGTAGGGTCATGATGCATAAAAATTTTAATGACCAATAAAGAAGAGTTTTGGCAAAGAATGGATACCGAAACTATGCATGAATCTATTTTCTACCTCCTCATATAAACAACTCTAAAATCTATCAATTTTATAATTATTTATCAAAACATAACAAAACTCCAAGTCCATGAAATTAATCAATAAATTCTTTTATTCAATGCATACACATCATCATAGAATACTAAAATATATAAAAATATTTGGTAGTTTGAACACCATAAAAATGTTATACTATATAATGATGAATTAGGAAAATAAATTACATAACTTTAGAGTTGTGACTCCAAAGTCTCGGGTCTAATTTCCAATTGATTTTGCTTGATTTTGCTTTCATTTGACTTGAATTTGACCTTAATTAAAAGTTAGAAATCATACAACCTTGGATTTGTGAGTTCTTGGCTTTGAATTTTAGTACCCTTTCACTTATGTGTCCATTTCTATAAGTCTCCCTCTTATATGATTGGGGTCCCATCAAGCTGCTATGCAACTCTTCAAGCTAAAAGCCATGTTTTTTGGTTAAAGCTATGACTTCTTGTGTTCTTTAATTCTCTTCTTGAGCACAAAGTTATGGTATAAATGGAATGCAATGACTAATGTTTAAAGCTATAGACTTTCCTCTCTAGAGCACATGGTCACACCGGCATGAGTACCATAACAGAAGCAAAATGTTTCTAGAATACAAAGTTTCAATACCAAGAATTGCTATGACAAAGATATTTTCTTTCTAGAGCACATAGTTATAGTGGCATGAGTGTCATGACTAAAGCAATTGTTCTCTAGAACACAGCCATGTTGAAAATATTATTGTGACTAAAAATTACTTTGGTATTTTGTAAATTTATCTTTATAACGAATATGTCATAGTGTTGAAAAAGGTCACAATTTCTTAACTAGTTTGATACTTGTTTCTTGTGGCATAGAAATAATGGCACAACCAAATTTTTATTTTAGATATAGTGTGGTCATTCCACTAGTAACAATTAGATGGTAGAATCATAGTGTGTAAAGATTGGTATGACTTATTTGTAGAGTCATGGCCATGAAAGGTTTTCGTGGAATCTCAAACAAGCATGTTCCAATGTAATCAAGTCATGACTTTCGTTAGTAGTTCTACCCTCAATCTCAAATTTTTACCAGATCTACCAATTATCCTCAATTTAGATCCAATTTCACCACTATTCAACTAATTCCATAAAAATCACAATTTATTAAATTTCTTTCATATTTAGCTCATATTTTATAAAATCACATCATGAAAGCATAGTAAAATAAGTCAAATAACAAGATGAACAAAGAGTATTATACTTTATATAATGCTCAAGACTAGTTTAAAACTCTATTAAAGAGGTGCCCACAAGGTGGGTTATGGTTCCAAGCCTAAATATTCTATAAAAGGTTGAATTACTTTAGATTCATTGTAGATGCAGCCGTGTGTAATTCTTTAATGAACAATTATCAAACTTAAATTGAAAGAACAACTAGGAGGAAACAAGCTAAAATTTTAGAGTTGGATCAATTGTCAACAATTATCAAACTTAAATTGTATATTAATGCATTCTTCAACTAATCTTTAGCTTAACACAAAAAGACACAAAGGGTGGGAAAAATCACATGCTTGCAACAACATCACTATAAAATAGATGGTATATTTTTAGACCAAACAACATCACTAGACAATATCATTCAAGTATGAGAAATTATAAAAATTTATCATATGAGACCAAAGAAAATCTATAGTAAAATTATGGGTCATATCAACATAAAAATAGAAGTAACATAATGGGGTCTAAAATACAAGGAGTTTCAATATCCAATTACAACTAGTAAAAGATAACAGCTATATCATCATTTGAAGATAGTATTCTTACACTGATAACAGAGATAAGAAGTAAAATAAAGTCAAGAAGATTAAATGAGATGGATGAAATTGAGGTTGGATCATATTGATATGACTATAATAATCATTTAAAAACAAATTATATAACTTTCACTAATAATGAAGAAAAAGAATATCAATCAATTTTTTAGAGATACCAAGAAAATACTAAAGCAATGCATGTCCATTACAATGAGAAATACATATAAAATAGCAAAATCAAAAGAAGAATCTAAAATAGAAGTGAATGTTGTCAAAATGATTTCGCGACATCTAAAGTTTCAATATAGGAAGATTTTGCATCCAATATCATGACACCCAATGTTGCAACATCCAATATCATGACATAACCTAGCCTTACTACCCAACATATTTCACCAGCAATAACTCATAATGAAGTGGAATTGGAGACACCAGTGAACTATCATGACAAACAAAAATGTGATGTGTAGAAAAAATAATATATAGATAGTCCTCACTCTTTCCACTATATTATTCCATTTCCATTATGATTTAGAATGGCAAAGCTAGATGAATAATTCGAGAAGTTTTTCACTACTTTCAAAAAGCTAGAGATTAATATACCATTCACTAAAGCTTTATTATAGAAATATACAGTAATAATTCAAATATAACTTCTAAAGAAACTCAAAGATCCAATAGTTTTATCAATTTGTACATTATTGGAAAGCACATCTTCTGAAAAGCATAATATGACTTAAGAGTATGGGTCAACTCGATGTCATTATCTATAGTAAGAATACTAAACTTAGGTGAGATTATTCTAACTTCTCTTTAGTTAATAATTACTAATAGATCTTTCAAATTTTTAAAAGAGATAATTGAAGATAAATTAGTCAAATTTTGGAAATTTATCTTTCATATAGACTTTGTGGTGTTGGATTTGGAAGAAGACTCAGGTGGGTCACTAATCTTGGGAAGACCCTTATTGTCGCTTGAACATTCAATGATTGACATTAAGAATGGTGAATTCACTCTTTGAGAGAGAAAAGAACAAGTGAGATTCAACCTATATTAAAGATTTCAAATTCTGGTGGAAGATGATGAAAGTTACTAAAGAATTGATAATCTCATCCACACTGCCAAAATTTAGAATATGAAATTCACAATTAAAGATTTCTTGGATGGTTGATGTTCTAAAAAAATAAAAGAAGTCTTGAAGTTAGATGAAGTTCTAGAACAAAAATAAGTTGCTTTGTGCCTTGATAAAAACACATATTATGATGTCACATCATTTTTAAAAGTATGATAGAAGAAGAATGGTAGACATATTATGATGATGTTGTGACTTGCATTATAGAAGTCATGACATTTTTACATGGAGAAAAGTTAAGAAACTAACATGAGGACTCGTATGAATCTAGATAGGGCATGAAAAAAAGGTTGTGACATCTAAACAAGTCATGACTACAATAAATAAATCAATACATAAAAAAGTTGAGAAAAAGTTGCAAAGCCGCAACATTGACAAAATAGAAGATAAATGAGGAAGAATTCATGACATATTATAATTTCATGACATAATTAAAGAAGGGAACACGAGATGTTTTCTTGACATCTAAAGACATGATTATGGTTAAAGTGGCGATAATAGGCAATGTTAAAATGAAAAAGTCATGACATCCAAAGACATGCATCTAGGAGGAATGAAGTTGATAAACGACTAGCTTTTGTAGGAGATACATGAGCAACTTACTGGCCTACAAAAGAAGGAAACATAATTGGTCTTCCATCAAGAATTATCAACCAAAGATACAAAGACTATAAGATAGAAGGAGATCTAATACTATATAAAGAAGATTGTTTAATCAATTGAAGTCTCCAATAGAAACACAAGACCCAAAAAATAGTCTTGATAAAGAGGTTAAATGTATTTCTTCTTGGGAGGTAACCCAAGCATTTATTTATTTATTTTCTTGTGTGAAAATAAAGTTTTATATATACATCCCACTTATTCATAAATAATGATCCATGAACTAAAGAATGTCGCGACATAAAACCAAGTCTCAAAATTATTCATGACTTATCATCCACTAAAAAAAGTAATAACACTCATGAATGATAAATCTTACTCTGAATAATATTACATGCTTGTATTTACTTTCTCTTCGAATTACAAGAAAGAGCAACTAGAAGAGAGGGTGATTCTCTTTGCTAGAGGACATGCAAATATTTTAAGTGTGGAGGTGTTTTCGACAATATAAGTATTGAGTTTTTATAGATATTTTTTGATTGTTTCATATCATGTTTATATGAGAATAGGACATAAAAGACAAGTATTTCATGACAATATATTTTTGTTGGATTAAAATAAAAGTATTGAAATCATATGTAAATTAATACAAAATACATACTTGGTTGAATAATAAAATTGAAAGGTAGAAGAGTAAAGTGAAGACATAATATTTTTAATGTTGACCCTTAATTAACACTAGCACATACCTTTGAAGTAGTCATGGAAAGCCTTTCTTGGATGTGACTCTACATATTGGTTGCTACTCTATCACATAGTCACAATATCTTTCTATATTGTAATGCATTCTTTGTGGTTGCGACAATATTGCAAAGTCATGATTGTATTTTCTCTTAAATATATCTTCGATCAGGGCATTATTTTCATGTCACTATAGCCAAGGTATTAAACCTTAGTCATGACATTAAAACAAAGTTACAACAAAGATTGAATGATATAATGAAGTTGCAACATACTTTTCAAGGTAGTGACATTATTGTTATAGAATTGAAATTGCAATAATTCAAGATTGTAAAGCTATATTATGTTGTGATAATCTTTTCTTGCCATGATATCATACTCAATGGAGTAACTTACCTTAGTCATCATGATATATTTTTGTGTCAAAACATCATCCTTATGTATGCATAATAATATTGTGACATTTCTATGACATTCTTAGATGCAAAGGTTATAAAAGTAATTCAACTCAATTCTCTATCATGACATCATATTTATTAGGATATGTACCTCATTAAAAGATACTACATTGCATATGAGGATCGGATGATATAAAATCTGGAATTAATGAATTATCAAAAGCTCGGGGAAAAAAGAAAAAAGATCAGGGGAAAACAAAAACAAAGGATGTGCATCAATGCCACCCCGAATAGGGAAGCAAAGTAGAGCCGAATGCTAAATAGATTAGAATTAGAACTTGAATTGAAATCTAGATTCTAAATCTAACCACTTTCAAGAATATATGATTTGATGAGATAAATCTCCAATTATCTTTTTCAAACCCCTCTCAATGTCAGTCTATTTAGGAATCTATGATTATTTTATGTAATCATGTATTATAAATGTAATTTGTAATGAATGATTGTGGTTTGGTAATATATTAAATTTTGATGGATATGAGAGTGTTTTAGAATATCCATCATAGGTTTTTACATGTTGAGGGATGCTATGTATTGGTTATGATTGATAGTTAAAGGCAAGCCACATAACATAGATATGAAGATGTGCATTGACAAGTAGTGATCCTCCTTCAACTACCTTCTTCATGTGATGGCTTTCATCGGTGGAATTGTTAGGCTAGCATAAGTTAATTGATATAAGTATAACACTAATAAAGCTGAAAGTACAAATATTATTATGATCATATTGTTACTTGTTCTCTAGAAGTACTGGCCACTGAATATAGATACACATACTTGAATCAACCTTCAAGGGGAGTGATGAATTGCCTAAAATGAGTAAAAATTGTGGGGTCATTGATTGTTTGGTATATGTGAAATTTTAATGGATAGTAATAGATATACTGAAGTCACAACCACAAGATGATCATCCATGGTAGTGACAACACATGGTTGATTAATTCTTAAAGACTAGTAAGGTGATTAGAGATTTCGTATCTTCTTACCATTCTACCTACAAACATGTATTACATGACCTCAAAACCATAGAGGAAACATCAGCAAACATGAGAAAGTACATCAAATCTAGAGTCTAGGTATCTTTCCAAGACCTAATTTTTATCTTATCAACTTGAATAGTTAGTCAATTCACTAAAACACGATCAAATACCAACGTAATCCTTGTGGTATTGATATGTCTACATATGTCCACTTTATTATTACTATGACCTATATATTCGTGTAATTTTGTTAGGTGAATACATATGCCTTATGAGCTTGTGGATCATTATTGAAGACAACAAATTTTTGACATCGCCAAGTAGGTCATAACAAGTTTTTTTTAGTTCCTTTAGAACCAAATTAACACGCACACACACACATATAATTATTGGTTCCAAATGGTGGTATCATCACTATGTTTGCATTAAAGGCAATATAATTATGTTCACTTTGTATTTGAGATCAATACTAATCATAATTGAAATCAAACCAAATATCATGTGATACTCAAAACATTTACTGTGAGAGTCAAGTGTCAGTTGTGGTAGTCAGTGATAGATAATTATTCATGGGCACACAAAAGAGAAGTAGATTCACATAGTAGTGATAGAAATATCTGTCGATTAGTCTAGTGTGATTTTTATAGGTGTGATTAATGGAAATATGTTTGGTAATTATAATGAGTAAGGTACTTACGAATCCGAAAGTATAAATATATTTATTATTATATCATCTAGCTTCTTTAAGATATTAAAGATTTAAGAATAGAAGTGTATATTAAAAAAAATTGTCAACGGAAATTAACGTATTTTCTAAAAGGAGAAGATATGCAAATGACTCGTAAACATAATAACATGTGCATTGTGTGGTGAAATATAAATGGTACAACTACAAGGGGGTCTTTTTTGATAGTGATAGTCTAAAGATGACAGCCACCTTATATGCCAAAAGAAACTTGAGAATTTCCATACTAATATACTCTTCATTCAATAATCAAAATTAACATTGACCAAATACAAAAGAAGAATAATCACTCACAAGAATGTGAGCCAACCTTATAATCAAAGTAACCTTCTAAAAACTTATGCCTATTTACTCAACTTGAGCAGTTGTTAGGTCACTATTTGTTGATCAAAGTAGCTACATAATTTCTATGAGAATAATATCTGGACTTATATTCATTTTATTACTTGTATGACCCACATACTTGCATGATTATATTGATAAGACACATAAAGTCACAACATGATTTAAAGTGGATGGTTTTTTAAAGTTGGGTTAGATCCCTACATGATCATACCAAAATGGTTTTTGTTATTTGACCCACATATTTTTATTTTTGATAAGACATGGTTTTTATTTTGAATTTATCATGCATTTTTTATTATTATCCAAACTAAATGTTATTTTTTCAAATATGATATGAAATTTTATACAAGCTGATATGGGGGAGAGATATTTTTGAGTAATACATTGCAATTCACTAAAACATAAATATTTTTTTATGCACTGATTCTAAAATAATACTTTATGGGACCCATATCATATTTATTTTGATTTGGGGTATTCAAATATAATTTTCTCTAAAAGGTTTAATAGAAGTTGGAAATACCTATATATGTGGAAAAATCTAAATCATATATTTATGAAATGTTAAAAAAGTCATGGGGGGCTAAAGGACTTCTCATTATTTTAGCATGCCTTCATGACAAAAAATTGTAAATTATTTAACAAATAAATTTGGTGAAATTAAGTGGGATGTGCATATTATATCTAGGAGAATCAGTTTGGTCAAAGTAAACATATTTTATATGTCTCATTTTGATTCAAATTCATTATGCTAAAGTTGAGAAGATGAGGATTACTACATTTCAATTCTAATAATTTTTTATCTAAGTCTATTTTTTTATATGTTAAGTAGAGTACAATTTAATAAAACAAGCTCTTAATTTTTGAATAATGCAGGAAAATGTCAAAGAAATTCTAAAAATATAAATTTTAAGTAATGTAATGGAATAAAAATTACCATTCTTATTGTTTTAAGTATAACTTTTTTTAGTACGGATTTTTTAAATTCTAAAAAAATATGTTATAAATATGATTTTTTTCTAACTTCCCAAAACTAAAACTATAAGTTTTGTGCATTCTATATATTTTTATAAATTTATTCTTATGATGTCCACATCAACATGCCATATAACTTTAAAAAAATTAAAAAACATAAAATATTTTTTAAACCATTTTTGTACTATTTGATGAGAATATGTACACACTCAACAACACACACGCATCTAATAAATTTAAAAACATCACATACACAAACACACACACACACACACACACACACACACACACACATATAATTAAATAGTGAAAATTTAGAGAGAGAGATTGAAAGAGTGAGATTGGGAGGAAGAATAAAGATTTTCTTGCTGAAGAATCTCAATACTAAGGATGATATCTATGCATAGGATGGACAATATCTTTATAGGCTTTTCAAATAATACGTCATTACTTATATTTAATAAGATTAATTGAATGCTCATAAATGACCTTTAACGATGCTTATTTATCACCAAATTAGCTATAATGATGGTCTTTCACTTACAACCTTATTTACAATACTTTCCATTGTATGACTATTATTTAGTGATATGTTTACAAATTATTAGTTCTGCCAAATTCAAAACATTGACACATAAACCCATTGGAATATAATTTATATTAAAGAAAAAAAGTACACTATACTAGCATCTCTATCAATGTTCCCCATGGTAATGGCATGCTTAATTTATTATCATTACTTAACTTTTAAGATCTATTAGCTTGTGCATACCAATTTTAACATATCAACTTCTTCAATGTTATAATAGGAATGACTTTTATAAATAGATTTTCTAAATTATCAAACGACATTTTTTTGCATGTTGATTTCACCAATATTTTGAGGTTCTTGTGTATAGAATAAATTGGTGAAGTGTAATAGTTTGAACACCTTTAATATATTTTTTTGATTGTGGAATACAAGCATAATTATTTTAATATAATACTATTACTTTATTTTTAATAAAAAGTAATTCTTTTGATTCTTAATAAAATTGTATCTTGGATCTGAACCAGACACATTCTTCCAAAAATTGCCTTTCTTTTTTGGAGAAATGTAATTTTTGGAAGAATGTGTCTAGTTAAGATCCAAAATAAAATATAATTAAGAATTAATTTTTAGAGAATTAGATTTTATAACATCAAAATGGAAAAAAATTATGTTTTAAGTGCCAAAAACAATATTCTAACTACACGAAACTAAAACAATATGTTTTTTTGCATTCTAAATATTTGTAATAATTTATCCTTACCCCATCCACATCCGCATATCATATAATCCAAGAGAATTAAAAGCACAAAACATATTTGAAACCATTTTTGTATTATTTGATGTATATATACACGTGCACGCGCACACACGCACACACACACACACACACACACACACATATATATATGTATAATGAGATTGAGAGAAAGAATAGGAATTTTCTTACTCGAGATGATCTTTATATATAAAATAATATCTATGCATAGGGTTGAAAACTCTTTTATAGTCTTTGAATATGATATATCATTACTTATATCTATATGATTAATTGAATGCTTACAAATGATCTTTAATGATGATTAACTTACCACATAGGTTACAATGGTGATCTTTAACTTACCACCTTATTACAATACTTTCCCTTGAATGACCATTATTAAATGATATGTCTACAAATTATTAGTACTATCAAATTAAAAACCTTGACACTAAAACCCAATGGAAAAAAACTTGGATGGAAGTAAAAACATAATAAATACTAACATCTCTAACTTTGCTCCCATGGTAGTGGCATGCTTATGTTATCTTCAATACTTTACTTTGAAGATTTTTATCTTGTGCATACCAATTTCAAATACCAACATATTCAAATTTATAGTCAACATGCCTTTATAAATAGATCTACAAGATTATCACTCTGCCTTTTTTTTTGCACATTGGTTTTATCATTATTCTAATGTTCATGCATATAGAAGAAATTGGTGAAATGTAATAGATTGATCACCTTTAATATATTGTACTTTGATTATGTAATACATATAGAATTCTCTTCAAACCGTGTCCCATTGGTTTATTCTTAATAAATGGTATTTCACTTGATCCTTAGTTGTGGTGTATTATGTATCTCAAGCAAACATATTCTCAACCAGCTTCATGCATCGAAATTGTTTCTCCGTGATTGGGGAGGTTTTCTAACATTTTTATGATATTTGAAATTGTAATATTTACATAAGAAAATATATATCATGTCTGTCATTGAGCTTTGCAATCATCTAAAACAAAGCATTCATTATTAAAACCAAATTAGTATAGTTATAATATTTTGGTATAACATAATCCCATGTCACTTCTCCTACTGAGATATTTTACTACATGTTAAATTTTGTTTCAATTCCTTTTATTTGGAGTTGAACTATATTTTGCTAGTAACTTAATTTGAAAATCAATGTATGGTAGAGTATAATTTATGCAATATATTAGTGCATTAATTGCACACAAATATAATATTTTAGGATCAAATAATTCTTCATTAATTTCTTTAGATCAAAACATATCTTTATCAAGGTCAAGTATCGTAATGACCATGCAAAAACATAATAAGTTTAATGTATCCATATAAAAGTACTTTAAAACTTTTTTTGTATATGATGATTGATGGATTAACATACCATTTGAACTGCACATGATCCGTAGGTTGAAAAAAAAAATTTCTAAGATCTTTCATTTCAAAGATATTCTTTTAGTAATTATTTAATTTATTGAGCTATTCAAAAGTTATAATTAAATTTAAGTCATCCACATATATGACAATAATTGAAAATCCAATTATAGCTTTCTTGACAAAAATATATGCCAAATTAATTATTCAAATACCCATCTTTGAGAAAATACTTTCTTAACAAAATTGAACCAAATTTGAGTAGATTGTTTTAATCCATATAATGATCATTTTAACATAATTGAGTTCATGCTACATTGTTGTTAAGTTATAATGATCATTGTAACATAATTGAGTTCATGCTACATTGTTGTTAAGTTATATCTTTACAAAATTTAGAATTTTCAAGGATCTTCATATATACATCAATATCAATAAATCATTATAAATAAGTTGTGAGTACATCCATTAGTCTTATATCAAGTTTTTCATAAACTACTAAATATATAAAATAGTGAAATATGGTCGTATCCATTACAAAAGAATACATTTTCTAATAGTTAATTTTGAGTCTTTGTGATAAACCTTATACCATGAGATATGCTTTATACCATATATTTTTATTTTTCTCATTTAATTTTTGTATAAAAACTCATTGATATCCTATAAGTTGTATATTTACATGTGTTTGAACTAATGGTCCAAATACCTCTCATTTAGTCAGTATTTTCAACTATTTTTGTATTACTTCTTTCCATTATAACTAGTAGAGATGGAAAATAAGTTAGTATCCATGAATTTCTGACCTGATCTAAATTCTAATCCAGTCAAACAGTTGAAAAATCTATTGAGTGAATAATGGATATGGATAAAATTCAATTTTTTTGAATGGATCTAGATTTAGGCGTATCCAATCTGAACCTCGTATGGGATAAAATCCTTGTACTCGCATATTGAGTTTGGATTGTCCAACAAGGTGAAACTCCACTTATCTAATGCTTAAAACTATTTGGCTTATAAAAAAATATTTTCTAGACTTAAGTTGTTTGAGTGATGAGTCACACTATATCATAATGTGCTTCTGCCTAGTAAAGTAGAATGTGACACTATAAAGGATGTTTGTGATAAGTTTGAGTTGTTTTATAATGTCACTAAGTTATTTTCTGGGTCAAGATATCCCACTGCTAATATGTTTTTTCTATAATTTTCAAGATTAAAATGATATTGAATGAATGACTCATATCCTCCAATGTAGTAATTAGTAAAATGGCAAAAAGTATGGTTGCAAAATTTGATACATATTGGAATGTGATCCATATATTGATGGGCGTTGCGTTACTATAATATTGGACCCTATGAATAAGATGACTTTGCTTCACATTTATTTTCATTATTTTTATCCAAATGAGTTTAGTGAACAATTAGCAAAATTCAATGACTTCGTTATGAGTTGGTGGAGGAATATTATACTAGAATGTATAAAAAGACTGATACATAATATACAGTGCATTGAATGGACACTTCAACTTCAAAAGGGAGTTAAATAACTATCAATAGTGATTATCAGTTGTTTATGAAAAGGATGAAGACTAATAAAACTAATAGTTTCAGAAATGATTTGGACTACTACTTGGAGGAAGATGTTTTTCCTGATAATTCTCAGTTTGATATTTTAATATGGTGAAAGTTGAATGGATAAAGTATCTTGTCTTACAAACTATTGCAAGTGACATATTAGTGATTCTAGTATCTAATATTAGTGATTCTATTAGTGATTCTAGTATCAACTTCATGTGAATATGATAGAAGCATTGATGTGTGCTCAAAGTTGATTGTGGAGTGAAGTGAAAAAAATATGATGGTAAATTTATTTCTTTGATTATTTATTTTTTATTTACCTATAATTTCATAATATTTGTAAAATTTTAATATTAGTCAGCATTTTATATATTTTTTCTAGATGGAGATAACTCATTTGTTCAGATGGTTATGCATCAATTTATGAAGAAGATATTCAAGTGCATGATGAAGGTATTAACTTTTAAAACTAATGAATTTTAATTCATATTGCAATTTAAGTATTCAAATATTAAGTTATTTTTTTTATATAATTATAGGATTCAAGATTACTAGTGATTGATGACAACATTTTCATCAACTTTTATGATGATGAAGTCTACCAAACTTTGGTAAAACATTGTTTAAGATGTTAAACATTTTGAATTTGTCACTTGATACCAATATTTTAATTTGTGATGTTTTATAAAAGTTAGACTTTGGTTTAAATTCCTAAATTTATAAATCATGAGGCTATAATTAGTGTCATAGATTAGCAAAATATGTCTCAGTGTCGCATGGATGAATCTGATATTCATAGAGAATATCCAAAATCTGATGGAAAGGATATGGAGTTAGATTTTATCTAAACGTAGTATACAGATTATATATATATATATATATATATATGGATATATTATTTTTATGTAGGATCAGGTATGGATTTTGAAAAATCCGATCCAAATCTGATATGATGCCATCCCTAATAACCAGCCATTTGTTATTGAAATTCAACCATATATTGTGGCTTGTGAGCTTTATAATTACTTATAATATTCATAGCTACTTGGAAAAAATATATAATATTTTTAAGGGATGTATTTTAATCTTATATTTTATCTTTAAATATGTATAATTAATAGAAACTTTTCATCATTATGTACTAGTATAATCTCAAGATATAAATGTTAGGCTAGTACCCCGGCACATAGGCTATTCTTGATTAACATGGAGCTCGATGTCTATTTCTTTTAATCCTTTCATAATTATTTGTTCTTTGGAGCATAGAATTTAATGCTTTTCATTTTTTTAAGAATTCTCTTTTCGGCAAAGTAGTCTCCTATGTTTTAATTGTGGCTTAAGCTTAATGCCATGCTACTATCCAATTTTTCCATTGGAATTTTTATTCATACTAAGATATTTATAGCTGGTAAATGTTATTTTATAATTTTTGTTGAATCAATAAAAATATCATATAATTGATTTGGAAAACTTGTAAATAAATTATTTTTCAACTTATAATTCAGAATGCTTTATATGGGATCAAAATGAGACATAGATGATTCATTCCATGTAATATCTCATCATTCTTCTATTATTGGCTTTCCACCTCTAATGGTCAAAAAAAATTGTATCAAAATGACAATAGCAATTGAGTAGCAAAAATCTCACCTATGAGAGGCTCAATATATCTAATAATCAATGAAGATTGAAAACTAATATAAATACCATTAGGATTGACTCATAATTCTAAAGCTGCAACTAGGCTTCAAATATAAGGCATGAGATATTAAGTCATGACATGAATGGAGACAACTTGTTTTCTATGGTTGTAACTAGATGTCAATATATTTGGTGTTGTTACCTAACTTGTGGAGTTACAAGTTACAACATGAATAAAGTCATAACTCTATTCTTTGATGTCATGACTTAAGCGAAGTTGTAACATATGCATTGAAGTTATGACCTATATTATGTAGTCACTACTCAACTCAACTAAAAATATAACATGAACTTTGGAGTCATGGCCTATATTATGAAGTCATGACTCAATTGAAGTTGTATATTATATTTTGGAGTTGTGACTTATATTATAAAGCCACAACTCAATTGAAGCTGTAATGTGTTTCTTGGTGTAGTGGCCATATTATATTATGTCATGAGATAAATGAAGTTATGACACTTTTTTTTCGTGTATTGGCATCATTGTAGTCACAATAAATTTTATGTTATTATGATTGGCAGACTTAAGTATTTAAGTCATGAAGATGTCCTTTGGTATCATTACATGAATAAAGTCATAACATGGAATTTTATGTCATTACTTCGATCTTAAGTTTAACAAGGTTTTTATTTCTATTTAAGCATTAGAAAAAGTAATAGAATGTAGAGAACATGTATGACCTAATAACATGTATCCAAGGAGATTCATAGATGTTTAGTTTCATAACCACAAGAAAAAGCACATAGATCTAATTTACTTCCCCAACATTTGTCATTAGCGGTTGATTGAGATTTAGTTTGTTTCATTATAGTAGATATCAGAGCTGAGAAGGTCATGTGGTTTTATCACTTGGCTTTAAAGCTAAGTGTGGGTTTCAAAATTTGGTATCCAAACCAAGAAAAGAATTTTAACATTTGGTATAAAAACTCAAGGTTATTGAGCCTAGTTTGAGTGTTGGTTAATACATATTACTAGTCTACTTTTAATGATCTGAAACTGATTATAACTAATTAGAAACTATAGACAATATCAGCTTAGTTTGTCAACTAGGATATGTTGGATTGGAAAGCATGAGTCTTGATCTAATTATGCTTCTAAGATAGGTTTCTGTGAGCATTTCTGGTGAGAGAATGGTGAAAGATTTATGATAAAAGTTTGGAACCCTCTATCAAAATAAGTACTTGATCAATAAGTATTTTTTAAGGAACAAGTTTTAAAAATTACATATGGAGAAGACAAGTTTTATTTTTCACACCTACATAAGTTTCACACACTAATTAGCCAACTCTCATTCATTGGATGTGAGATTAGTGATGATGACAAAATCATCATACTCATCTATTCATTATCATATTCATGGGATAGCTTGGTTATCACCATTGGGAGTGGTACAACAAAATTATCTTATGAGGAAATGTTTCGACCCTCCAATTGGAGGATATGAGAAGGCACAATTTGTAGAAATACTTGAATGAAGTTTTGATCATGAGGAAGATGACTGAAGAGAGAAGTGAGTAGTATGAGAGTTCAAAGAAAAAATGAAGAATGAAGATTATGGATAAACTAGAAAAGAAATGTTAGAAATAAAGCTAGACATTTGAAGTGGTACTATCATAATAAGCCAACTCAAGTGAAAGCTAGGTTAGCAGATAAGTAGCTATCTAGGGGTGAGGTATACTTTGCACATGCCTAACTCACTCATATTGATGAGGACACCCTAATATTGATACAAGTACATTATATCACATGACTTCTCATCAGAACTAGTTTAGATAGTATGAATCAAACAATATAAGAGAATTAATTATAGAAATTGACTCATTTGTGATGATAATTGATCAATGGGAAGGAGATGTAGATACATAATAGGTTTATTAAACTTTTTCTAAGGGTGATTTATATTCCAAATTTGATTAAAAATATATTATTTGTGAGTGTGATAATAGATGCTTGGGTAAAATTTTTTAGTAGTGACAAGTGTTGTAAGATGACTTGAGGAGTTTAATTGATTACTCAAGGAACAAGGTATGGATCTTTGTATAGGCTACTGGTAAGCACCATCAAGACTTCAAATAGTGGTTTGTTTTATGAATAGAATGAATGCATAGAAAAAAAATAAGGAATAGAGAGGAAACTATCAATGGAGAAGAATGTCACTACATTATCATAGTGACACATGGAAATAATGTGTCATGATAGGGTTTGGAGTTATGACATTGAAACAAGATATCTTTATAGGGTTTGGATTCAAAACCTAGGAACAAGGTATTGTGATAGTTGGAGACATGACAAGGAAACTTGGATTCAGGACATGGGAACACAATGTCATACTAAGAAATTATGTTATAGTGAAAATCAAAACTGAAATTTACATTATTTTCCGCAAAGAATGTAATAGTTTGAATCTTCCTTAGATTGTACCGAGATTTTTGATAATGAATTTATTATTTATCAAAAAAAAAGTATACTGTGGTATCAAATACTTGGGCACATCAATGAGAATTGTCTCACAGTTATATCCTCAAAAAAGATGGTAAAAGTTGTATTAGATATTTAAAAGGGCTGAAAATTTATAAAGATTTTGTGTAAGGAAAGTAAAAGGGGTACAATTTAAATATATAAACACCAGATTAGAGGCAACGCTAGATTTTATACATAGCTACCTATTTAGAGAAAATAGATAAATCACTTTGGAGATCAAAATATTATTTATCTTTTCTTAATCATTTCTCTAGGTATACATGGTTTTTTTTCATTTAGAAAAAACTAAGTTATTGAATAAATTTATGGAGTTCAAGATATTGTTGGAGAATCAATTAACAATAAGATAAAGGTTTTGTGGATGGATAAGTATATTTAATATTTTTTAGTTAATTGGTTTTATGCTCAATAGGAAATTACCAGGTATAACACAATTAGGATGACTATAAAATAGAATGAAGTAGTTGATAGGATGAACAAAACTTTGATGGAAAAGGTAAGATACTAGAGGAGCTAGATATGCTTGAATCAAAAGTTATAGGATGAAGCAGTCGCCACATCATGCTACCTAAAGAACTATACTCCTACTTTGGCACTGAAGGATCAAAATCTCTTTGAGGTGGTGTATGAGAAGAAGATAAGGGTAGCTAACCTTTGGAATTTTGGGTGTGATGAGTACACTTATATGCCAAAATAAAGGATCAATAAGCTTGACTTCAAATAAAGGATGTGTAAATTTTTTGGCTACAAGGAATGCATCAAAGGCTACAAGTTTTGGGACCAAAAATGAGAATAGGTATCTACAAAAAATATATAATGTGTATGGAGTACAAGAATGCAGAAGTCTAGGAAGTTGTGACATGGAAATTTGGAGTTGTAACATGAGCAATGAAGAAGTACAGTCATGACATAAAAATAATGAGTTGCAATATTTTTCTTTCATAGTACTTTCTTTTCTTGACATCTTTTTGTGACATCAAAAATGGAGTCGTGACTCCATTCCACATGTGATACAAACTCTTTTGGTGAAGAAGTATAGTAGACAAAGATTGAAGACTTTAATGATGATGTGTAGTTAATTCAAGAGCCTCTAGAGAGAAAATGCAGTGAGAGTATTCCAAATGAGAATAACTATAACCATTAAAGGAGCACAATATTTGTGTACCCTATGAAGTTTCCCTTGAACTAAAAGAAAATGTAAAGCTAGTGGATTTCAAAAAATCAAAATTGTAGGAGTAAGTCACAAGTGCTAGAAGTTTAAAGGTAGTGGATGTGGCAAAGTTTTAATAGTGCATAAATAAGATTGAGAATAAGAAGAAGATAAAAGAGATTCATCATATGTAAAAATATTATGATTGGCTCATACTTTCAAATCTACAACTAGGGTTTAGAGTTGATACCTAAATTATGAAGTTGCAAGCTTAAAGGAGTCACAACATATTTTCCATGGTTGTGACTGGATGACTATCTATTTGGTGTTATAACATGACTTGTGGAGGTGCAACCCTAATGAAGTCACAGGCCTATTCTTTAGTGTTACGACCTTGAATGAAATTGTAATATATATTTTAGAGTTGTCATCTATATTGTGAAGTCACAACTCAACTAAAGTTGTAATATGTGTTTTGGAGTTGCGATGTGTATTGAGAAGTCATGACTCAACTAAAGTAGTAACATATGCTTTGGAGTAGCAACCTATATCGTGAAGTCATGACTCAACTTAAGCTATAACATATGTTTTGGTGTTACTATCCTATTCTATGGTGTGAAAACATATATGAATTCATGACATTGTTCTTTCATGTCATGATATCATTATAACTACAACTTTTTTTATGTTGTTATGACTAGCTGATGGATTCAAGTAATGACCCTATTTTTTAGTGTTATGATATGAATGAAGATGTGACTTGGAATTTGATATTATGACTGATGTCTTAATTTTAAAAAATATTTTTATTTTTATTTAAGTATTTATAAATGAAATACAAATTAGAGAACAAGTCAACATTGAGCAATGCGATATACTATAACATCTTAAATTATAATGAAAGTTTTCCTCTTGTAATTACATGTTCTTTCTTATCTCATTATGTGATTCTTATGCTTGTGGTATATGATTTTTTTGTGGGAATTCCGTCCTTTTTGAGAGCCTTAATATCTATCTCTCACACACTCAAGTCCTTTGATTTGATTTGAGTATGCTCAATATCAAGTATGACCTAATACCTAGTATCCAAGGAGGTCCGCAACTTGAGATTTGGTATCAAAACCAACTCACAAAGCATAGGGAACTGATTCTCTTCCCCAACAAATACTAAGATGGCATTAAAGACCCAATTTAGGTCAATGGGTAGAAGAAACTAAAACATGAACAACACAAACAAAAATACAAATAGGAAATATTAGGTTGATAACCTATATCAAGTAGAAATGCTAATAATTCTTTAAAAATTTTAGGGTGATAGAAAATTAAATTTGTGGCATGTATAATAGCATGCCCCTATGCTGATAAGTAAAATTTAGTTTCCAAAATTAATGATCTAGTGATCAATTGTAGACATTTATTAAAAAATTCAACCAATCCTTTTTAAGCATGAACATGAGCAAAAGAATGTTTAACATCTATGTCAAATGACATACATTAATCAAGGAATACATGAGATAAAATCTCACTAGTATTGTCAAGATGAATAGCCTTTATAGGTGATGTGGAAAATGTACTTTGAACTGAAATTTTTGATATAGTAATCTAGCTAAGGGAATATTCTAGGTAGATATGAGGCATACATGAGACTATCATATGGAAACATCTATTAAAACCTCAAAAATAATGAAAAGGTCTACTCGATGAAAAAATAGGCCCACAAATCCCTTCTTGATTTTTTTTTTAGAAATGCAATAGATTCAAGCATAACTTTGGTAAGAGATAATCTAATAATCAATTTACCTTGAGAACAAGAAAAACAAGGAAAACAAGGTGATGTTAATATTTATTTAATTTGAATGGATGACCATTTAAATTTTGGCCTATACAACATAGAGAGTCCTAGGTGTTTTAGTCATTTGTGCCAAAAGAAAAACATTTTTCTGCCATGGAAATTCTAGTTCATGAAAGCATGAGATTTAACAGGTCTCATATTTTTTTTTTTTGATATAATCCACATGATAAAGAAGATAGTTGTTCCATGATCCATTTTTGCCTAGAAATTATGGATATAATAATGAGTAGATACTCATGTCCATTATTATTCATAATTTCAATGTGATATATATTTTGTCGAATATTTTTGAAAGCAAATAAATTTAAATTATTTTTATCAAAATAAAGGACATCAACACTTTGGAGTTTAGTACCACTAGGCATAATAATAGCAACACTTTTGTAGCCTTTAAAAGGTCAACAAGACTTGAGATATTATGAATATTAGAATGAGTTAATGTTGAATTTAGAAATATTTTTTATCACACTAGATTGTATGGGTTATAATACAGTCAACCAGACATCATCTCTAATGGATAATATATAATTGTTAATGTTTTCAGAGGGATCTATACATTTTCAAAAATTTAGATAGAAAAAAAATATCGAAGTGTTCAATACATAAGTAATGTATTTGAATATAAAAGTAACATAGAAAATAACATAATAACCATATATGTCAGACATCACTATCATCAACCAAATAGTTAATTTTTTACTTGGATCTTCAGAGAAATCAAAAAGATGAAAATTAGTTAAGTAACTATATCATCATAATTAATAGAATTGATGGAAATTTTTATTGACCATCAATAAAGTATGTTTTACATTGTTTCCTTTTGTTTTTTTAAATGGGGATGATAAATCTCTACTAAATGTTTGGTCATATATCATGTACATGACTAGTGACCCTCCATTACCCATCTAGGGCATTCAGTCTCATATACTTGTTTTTTATGTGACCATGCTTCTTTTTTTAAAAATTTTGAATGATTCAACTTAAAGTTGTTTGATTTATTTTTCTTATTGTGATGTGAACCATAAATACCACAATTACATCAATTATGATGATCATGATTCATGACCATGATCATACCCATAATTATGTTTACATCCATGTCTATGAATGGAAGCAAATGTGGTATTGGCTTCAAGCAATGACATAAAACTAGTAGGGCATGATTGATAATTTTTCTATAATGGTTTATTATTTTGCTCAATTACAAAGAGATATGAAATTAAAATGATACTCTTTGCATTGTTATTTCAAAAGTATATTTTTGGTGTGAAAATTAATATAGGTTTTCTCAAATATTTTCACATCAATGATAGCTTTTCCACGTGACCTTAGCTGAGAGATAATTCTAAACAAGGCTAACGTATGGTTATTTATAGATATGAAATTATGTAATAATAAATGGAGTCAATCATAATGAATTTTGAACATATTATGATATTTTGATGGTCATATTATTTTTTTTAAATAGTTTTAAAGGTTAAATGAATTATTGACGATGAAATATTCACTTTTTTTGTGTTCATCAATTTGATGGTGAATGAATATCAAGTTCTCATTGTGATTTTGCATGTATGTTGTATTTCCTTTTTTGATATTATCTTCAACATTCATAATATCCAAGTAGATTTCAACATCTAAATTTTAAGATAAATAGTTTTGCCCAATATGTTGAGGGAAAAAAATTTGAGTTTTAGTAATGTTAGATATCTTTTTGTTCTAGGTAGCCTCTTATGAAGTTTTCATGCTATTAACATGTTATGAAATAAATGTATATGTAGATATATAGATTAAAAGGAAAAATTACAATTCTTATTCGGGATCATTGATCAACATTGATTATACCTACATTTTAGAATTATGATCCTAATGCTCGAGTTTTGGATACCTTAATGTTTGTATGATGATTATTAATATTTGACCTAAAATTGAAGTTTTGGATAACTTTATGTAAAATGAAAAAATCATCAATGAAAAGAAATAGAAAAGACCAATAAAAGTGTCATGACGTTAAAGCTAGAGTCATGACATCACTCTATGCAATGTTGGAGGAAAAGTAGTTGTGAGAAAGCAAGAAGAGGTTAACAACGTCACATATATGAATCACACCATTTGCATGTTTTTACATCATCTCTTTTGGTCATAGCTCATTCACTTAGTTATGATTGTACTACTTAGCCATCACATTATATCACACATTATTTTTCATGACATTAAAATCTACAATAGCAATGCTCATTTGTGGGTCATGAAGATATCTCAAAAGGTCATGGAAGTACTTATTGGTTTTGATAATATTTCTTCTATTGCAACATCATTTTTTAGTTGCTGCATTAATCTTTAGTCATGACAACATCTCAATAATCATGATGTTAACCCTTAATAACAACATTCAACCTTTAATAGTGATAATAATTATTCTGCTTTGAGATATATCATCACCACATTTCACAAATTGTGACACAATTTTACAATTGTAACATTAATCATCTATCACAACTCAACCTACCTAATCATGACTAAAACTCATAGAAGACTTGCATCAATAATACAGAAAACTTGAACTAAAAACTATTTTTCTAATTTTTGGTGTCCATAAAGAAGAGTAAGAAAGGAGGATAAAATAAAGCATAAGAATATGCAAAAAAAAAAAAATAACAAATTCTTGACATTAAACATAATAGAACATAAGTAGAATTCAAGGTAACCTAAATCAATCTTGCTCTAACAAAGAAAATTTTGAAATGTGGTGATGATTGATGTTGTATTCATGAGCATAATATTCATTTATGTTTTTCTTTAATTTCTTCTTCATGCTAGACTAGTATTTAGTGTTGTTTTATGAACTATGAGTGATAGTTGCTAAATTATATTAATATGAATGTTGTGAAATTATAGTGTTGATTTTTATTGATAACATTGGAAAACATTATGATAACTTGGATTGAGCCAAAATGTATACAACTTACCAAAGTAACTAATCATATGTATTGCATCATGTCTAATGATGAATAACCTCCAGGATTCAGTAAATCCTGTAACAAAGCTCACGTCTATTTCATTGGATGATAATAGGCAATCAAAACACACTTGTGTAACTTTAGAAAAGTTATATGCAATAACAAATCAAATATAGATAAATTTTTACATGAAATGTTAAAACAAAGCATATACACTTTAGATATTCATTGGATGAATTGTACCAAGTGACCGATGAAATGTTCCTTGCGTCATAAAAGTATTAGGTTACCAAATGGAGTTATGTAATTATTGTATTGTGATTAGTGAATATGAACACACACTTGATGTATTCACCATGATATATGATTATATGCGCCTCTTGAAAGGATATTATGCTCGATATCATTCTCATTGCCTATAATAACTTTTTTCTAGAAATACATAATAAGTGTGAGAAGTGTGACTGACATAGAGGTCACACATTTTCTCATCCACTGGATCAACAAAATTTATACTGCATGACCATGGACTTTGAACATTATCAATCACCATACGTAATGAAGTAAATCAATCCTAGATTCATTTGAATCAAGCAATTGTGATAAGCCAAGATGGTCGAGAGATTTGACATCAACTTAAACCAAAACACCAATCATTGAGGGATCAATATCTAGACATGAAAAGTCTATTTTATTCCTTGTTTGATTCTAATATTTGTAGTTAATTTTATATATGATAGAAATTTTCTAATAAATGTTTGGCACCACTATCAAGGATTGAGACTATTTTTTTTAAATTGGTAACATTAGATTTTAACCTACTAGTTAGAAAAAATGTATTATTGTTTTTATTCTATTTGTTTGTGGTGTGTATTTTTGTATTTTGTTTTGTAGTTGTTTGTTTTATTTTGCAAGTAATCATTTTTATGAATCAAATTTCTAGAACTAAGTCATTGCATCTAGATCTAGAAATTGAGAAAACTTGGAAGTATTTAAGATGACAAAGTAGTGAAAAAACTATAATATAAAAAAAAAGATAGAAGTGAAGGCAATAGTGGCAATGGTGCCATGAAATTAGGGTAATAACACATACACTATTGCACGCTAGGTGATTATCGGAAGCCAATTTTGACAATAATTATTTATGATTAAGGAAGCTACTAATTCCGACCAAAAATTTTGAATTTAAACTTATTTTGATAGCCATAGAAAAGTAGCAACAATATGACAGACACTTTTCTAAAGATCCCAACAACCATATTGATTTATTCTTTGAGCTGTGTGACATGATAAATATGAATAGTATATGCCATAATATGATAAAGCTGAGATTATTTTTCTTTTCTCTAAAAATAGATGCATGGAATTAATTTTAATGCTTATAAAGATGTTTTATAAATAGTTGAGGATAGCTGGTTAAAGTCTTTCTCACCAAATATTTTCCATTTCAACTCACATTACAATTGAGGGTAGAGATGAATAGGTGAGCAAAAACAATCTATGAGGCTTGTGACCAATATAAAGATTTATTTAGAGGATACCTGCAATACGAGTCTGAGTTATGGTTATAGATATGAATATTTTATAATAGAATGAACTTTGTGATAAGATATATAGTAAATGCAAATGTGAGTAGTTCGATTAAGAATAAATCACTTGAAAAAGTTTATATACTTTTTGACGATATGCCTAAAAATAACTATCAAGCTCCATACAAGAGAATGATGAAACAAAGATAAGCTAAAATATTGGAGCTAGACAAACATTTTGCAATGGAAGAAAAGCTAGAAATATTTTTGAATTATTTTCCTTCCCAAAGTAATAACGAAGTAACAATGAGAAAAATTTATACTATGCAACTACAACAAGCAATGGCCTAAGATCAGGCATATCAAGTGGAAGATGTAAATTATGTAAATATAAAGATCCAACTATAAAAATAAAGCAATTATGTAGTATCCAAATTACCAAGAAAATTTTTTTAATGCAATTTATTTTAATGGAAAATGAACTTCAAGATCCAACTATCATGAGGAAAAAAAATCTTCACCTTTTGATGACAACATACTAGCTCTTTGACTAAAATGAAGAAGAAAAATGATAAACATGATCATAGAATAGATCAGATATAATCTAATATTAGTAATATGTATTCGACAAAAAATAAAATTAAAGCACAAATTAGATAATTGTCTCTCACCATGAAAGAATGACCATTCAAATCATTTCATAGTGATACAAAAAAGAATAAGAAATACATTGCATTTACTTTGATAAGTAAGAAGGAGACTAGAAGTGATGAAGTCCCAACAAGGTGTAATGAGTCACAATATTTACAATTTGTGACATCATAAGAAGAAGTCATGACAAATGTTGATGGAGCCATGATAGAAGAAGAGGCAACTGGAGAAGACAAAACAAGGAGTCAAGCCTTAAAAAAAGAATATGAAGTGAAAGAATAAAAAATGAAACAAAAGGGACAGAAAAATTTTGTGCATGAAAGAATAATCATTCCAGACAACCCTTTCAATATCACTCTGCCCGTGGCATTTCCAAATATATTCATAGAGGATAAGATGGATAACAAATTTCAAAAGTTATTGGATATTTTTGGAAAACTGGTAGTCAATATATTGTTAGTTAATGCTTTAGCCCATATACTAAATTATGTGAAGTTAATGAATGAGATTATGAGAAACAAGAGAAAGCTAGAATAATATGTGGTTTTCAATATAATAGAATGTTGTGTCATTATATAGAGAAATTTCCATCAAAAACTAAAAGATCAAAGAAATTTTATTTCCCTTGTGTTGTTGGAGAGTATGTATTTAGAAAGGTATTATGTGATTTGAAAGCAAATATCACTTTGTTGTCATGATTAATCTTGAAGAAGCTAAAGTTAGGAGAAGCAACACATACAACACTTCCTTTACAAATGGGAGACAAACCTATTACTCATCTGAAAGGTATCATTGAATAAATCTTATTTAAAGTTGAAAAGTTCTATTTTTCTTATAGATTTGTAGTATTAGATATTGAAGTAGATAATGATGCATCACTGATTTTAGGAAGCCATTTAATTTCTACTAGACAAACTCTAATTGATATGAAGGATGGTTAATTGATGCTCAGAGTGGGCACAAAGCGAATGATGTTTAACCTCTACAAAAGTCTGAAATTTTCTGATGTAGAAAAGACTAGATGCTGAAGGGTAGATAGTCTGAGCCCTTCTTACAATTAAAGATATATTGATTTAATGAAAAAAACTTTTTGGTAGAATGTGAGAATGAATAATTAATCTCATACTCTAAAAATTTTAATGATTGAGAAGTATTCATGATACTTGAAGAATAAGTTGTGACATGTCATGGTATCATGACATTTTTTGAAGAAGTCATGATACACTACAACAAAAAACATATTCAATGATGCTTAAAAAGCATCAAGAATGACATTTTATGTCGCTTATCGAAAGTGTCATCCTCTTGCCTGTCATAATAAGTAGTTACATATGGTGTCATTTTTTAGAATTGTCGTTGAAGAGAACCTTGACGCTATAAAAAATTGTCATTGTTTATTATACCAATCTATGTTGACACATTAATAAAAGTCATTGTTAAGTAGATTAGACCTTAACACTTTCAATAAGTGCCAAAGTTTTGAAATTTTATACAATGGCACTTTATAAAAGTGACATCAAAGGAAACCTTGACACTTAGAGAAATGTCATTATTTGTTGTATCAATCTTAAATTATTTGAATACAGTGACACTTAGTAAAAGTGTCAAGGAAGATAATAATTTATTAAATATCAATTTAATAATTGTTGTAAATAAATTTCACCTATTATTGTAATAATGCATGCCCATAAGAAAAACTTAAGTTCCAATCCATACCAAGATTTTAGTTTTTAATTACAATGGGGAACGTGTACTTCTTACATTTCATAAACAAAAAAAAATATCACAATTTCAACATTCATTTCTTTAATTCAATTCAAATTTTCTTATATATGCAACCCAATTGTGCCTTATCTCCGAGAAACTGTTTCATGCTAGCTTGGCTAAGTTGAAAGTTAATTCCTAAAAAGGCAACCTACATACAAAAAGATGAACTATAATCAATTACACTTGCAGAAAAAAAAATATTATAGAGCATTGGAAAATACAAATGAAGGAATTATAACAACATATCATGAAAATAATTTATATAACAATTGACATATTTGATTAAAAAAATGTAACAACAACAAAAACAAAGTTAGTAGTAATGGGTAAAATAAAAAGCAAAAGATTTATCAATTATGGCATAAAAGTTGATCAATTATGGTAAAATACAAAACAATAATAATCCTTTAAAAACATATATGTGTGTAGTGAGTTGAAAGATCAATAGTCACAAACTACTTGAAAAAACACTACAAAAACTAATTAAATTTAATAAAATGAAAAGTTAAATTACAAGCCATCTTCCCAATACTTTAAAAAAACTTGATTAGATGCTATGTAATGTAATTTCAAGTTCTATTGATTACAGATATATAGTAATCCATTAACTTATAGTTTTAGATTCATTAATAAAATAAAAGGCTATGTAATAAAAAAAATTGTGCCTTGAAAAAATCATTGTGTTTTATAAGGGTGACAATGTAACTTACAATATTGTGGTAAAGTATTGAAGCCAAAAGTCGAAATCTCCATGTTTTCCATAGCCAATCAACAAAAAAAATCTATAGTTGACAACTAAAACAAAAGATAATATGAGAATAATAAAGTTCCAAGTGCATATTCCATTTTAAAATATTTAATAGAAAGAAAGAAGTAATAAACTTGATATCATTATGAAAAATACCTTTATTATCACAATAGTTCATGGACCATTCCAAAGTTGGGAGATCTTCTAACTTCACCAAAAAAAAGTTTTTCTTTAGATACCTATGAATCATGCATACAATATACTAACTTAATTCAACTATTGGAAATTAGAGAAATATCATGACTGCGGAAGGAAAATACCTTAAAGTCTTCAAGTGATTATGTCAAACAATTTACCTTCAATCATAGTTTGGTTCAAAAGAAAGATAATATATGAACCTCATCAAAAGTGATAGTTGGATATGCCAAAATTTGTTCATGCTTCAATACAAAAAGGTGTCCCCAAAGCTTTTCAAACCGAGGAAAGTATTAATTGAGTCACCAACATCACCCATTCAGATCGTACTTCATTCAACTCATCTTTGTTGTATGATTTTTTCCCATGAAACTATTGAAAAGTAAAGTAATAGGTTCATCAATTACATTGGAATATAAAATAAACATTGATATATTGAGAATCAACAAATCAACACATACCTTTGTTGTAACATATCCTTGATCGAGAATCATATCTCTCATATATCTCATCACATAGTATCCACATTCAACACTACATGGTTGTCTCGGGCACTAAATGGATAAAAAATCATTATATATATATGTGAAGTTACTTGCAAGTCATATTGTACTAAGTTTAAAATTAAGAAGACACTAAATATTTTATTACTCAGTTTATATGAGTTATTTACCCCTAATACAACCCAATTAGGCACTCTTTTTGACGATTTATGTTTTTGAAGTGGATGAATTCTTAGAGCCCTCCATGAAGAAAATAATTTTTGTTTCCAACTATGCTTCATTCTATAATATTAAGAGAAAACTTACATATTAACAATGTCTTTAAGATCATCTGAAGGTTGATCATGCAAGGAATCAAGGTAATAGGCGATCAAAGTCCTTATGTCGAGTACCACCAAAACCCAATAACAACTACAAAATTAGCATGAGTGTAACTACATATCAATTATAATTTGATAAATATACATACTTATAAGCTTACTTATGTTTAATAACTTACCATGGGTTATATGGAATAGAAACAAAATCAACATTATTTGCATTCATCAACCGATTAGCTATAACCCTTGACCTATTTTCCTTACTTGCTTCTCTCATTCCAGCTTTGGAAACCAATGTCGGATTTACAAAAATAAATTGTTCTACCTCTTTAGCATCAACCATCTTTTTATGCAAGTGCCTAATTTAATTTCACACAATATTTAAATGTTTTAATATTTTAATGTAACTGGAATTAATTACAATTCTCATAATGAAAAATTAAAGCATAAATAAGATAGTTAAAATATATGAAAAACATTTTAAATGTTTACTTACCATATATAGAACATAAGGCAATTAGATGACACCTCTGTTGATGAAATTATGATATCCATATCTTCTTTCATGAGGAATTTCTTAAAAGACTCTCCAAAAACATCCTCTATGATTTCTACTTCATGTACCTTCTAATCATTTAACAACAGCCCAACAAATATAGCAAAGTTCTTGATATCTACATGGTTCTCATCCATAAAACTCAATGTTCTCTCTTTATTCCTTTGTTTTTTTTAATTTCTTTGAATCCTATCAAACATAACATATCATTGTATATATAAGAATTGTCCTAAATAAAATAGTTTTTTTATTAGTAACAATAAATTTTTTAATTTTTAAAAAAGCACATACCTAGATGAGATGAGTAGTAAGAATAACTAATTGGACAGACTATAAAATTTGATGCCCAATAGCATCTCCAATAGTGATAATTTGGCTTGGAATAGGTACAAAAAGTAAAGCATTTGGATCATAAGAAACATCCACAGCAACAAGGAAGTTAGCACCACGTTCAAGTACTATTGTTCCAGCTGCAACTAAATTTTCTTTTGTCCCTATGGCCAATTGATATTTCCTAACCTATAAAATGAAATAATATTGTTTAGTTATATGCAATCATCTAAAGTTGATAATTTCCAAGTATGAAAGAATTAGTTAGACAAAATTGAGTTATCATAACTTAATGAGCTTATTAATATAATTTATTATACAAACATATATTGTAACATTACTTCTATATGGGAATTATTCAACTAGGTAAGTTGATATGAAAATTATGAGTTTTTATTATCATATTTTTATTATAGAACATAATATTAATTACAACTTACTTTGTTTGCTTTTAGCATTGGAGGAGTGTGGTCATCTACTCGACTTTTTGGTTTCTCAACAATTTCAGGAAGGACAATATGTTTTTGGAGCATGTTAGAGCTACTAACATCAGATTGAGGTGTGGTGGGTACCATCTGAGAGAGTTGGAATAAAATGTTTGCCTCAAACTTTGATTGTCGCTCTGACGATTCTTTCATAAATTCCCACAAAGCACGATCTGCCATAGATTGAAAATATTATCGTGGTGTATAATGCTTTCCTTTAGCTCATACTCGACCACTATATTCAGGAGTTCCCAATGCTTCAGTAAGTATGTCATTTCCATTAAAACTCAAACTACTTTCTTGTGACTGTTGCAATATCTTATCTTAATACACAATGATGTTATAAAATTTAATGTCATATTTGTTAATATAAATAAGTTATTAATGTAAATGAAATATATGTTACAAAACTCATACTTACAATCTTCCCCACTACCGAAATGACTACTTCATCATAAGTGTCATCTTTTTTCTTCATTGTTTTCTTCCATAATACACTTATATCAATGACTTTAGTAAAGCCGGTTGCTACCAACTTTTAAAATATTGAAATGTAATATAATGAGTCTCTAGTCAATTTCAACATAAAAAATGTAAATTAACAACATTTTTAACTTACCATCTCTTCCTCAAGACCAGCATATCCCTTCCTACTAAGATGATGATTATAATATGTTTTTTCCTTCTTTCTTTTTGAACTTCTCTAAACTCCTACAAATTTTATTTCATATTAAGTAAAGAAAATATGAGTATATGACATGAAAATAATTAGAAATTTACCTAAAATCTTGAGGCAATCTTTCTTTGACAAAAATAGTTCAATCTTCATCTTCAATAAAACTGTATTCAACTGGTGGTTATTTAAGGAGCTCTAGTTGGTCTTTGAAAGGAATGATATATACTTTGTAGTCAACATGTTCTTGAATGATCTAAAGCACCTGCCCATTAATTTCATTCAATTCCTTCTACTTTTACAATCCAATGTAAATGCAGCCTAGAAGTAATGAACATAGTTATTAATTGTTAAAAAAATTTGCAAATAGAATTAGAAAACATTATAGATAGAAAAAAAATACTAGTTTACCTCAATGGAGTCCCACAATTTATTCTTCAATTGCTTAGGTACATGGTGCCAAGTGCTATATATAATTGGGACTATGGTACGTGCCAATATGCCTAAATAACTTGTGAGATGCACAGCAACTTGTCCAACATAAACACAATCAACATTATACTTTACTACAAGTTTTATTCCTTTGCTCATATTCTTGATAATCATAATATTTCTTGTTATCCCTCTACATCTCTTTCTTGTAGTTGTTTTATCTTGTTGTTCTGTATCTATACCTATCATAATAATAATTATAATGTTTAAATAAAAGTACTAAAATATCTAACAAAAATTTAAAGAATAAAAAATTAACTAATTTAAGGCATTACCTAATCAACTGCTTTGCATAAAACATAATACTGTCAATGTTTTGAATAATGTCAACCTGACATTAACTAAAATTGAAAGCTTAACAATCATCTAATAACAAAGACAAATAAATTAACTAGTAAGCATACATTTACACTACAAAAAACTATAGTATGATATCAATTCACAATACCATAACAAAGCTATAATTTGGTTACATATATAATTTGTTCTCAATGAAAATTCCCTCTCAATCATCTCGAATACAATTTTGATCAAAGTCATCCATTGCATCAAATAATTCAACTTGTGGCAAAGAAGATATGACTGGATTGTGTTTAATAGAAATGTCCATAGGATCATCATCGTTTTCTCTTTCTATGAAGTATTTTTGAGGAGTTGACAAAACAATTGACCATCTTGGATTAAGCTCATCTTGTACATAGAAGACTTTCTTAGCTTGAGAGGCTAATATGAACGGATCTGACTTATGAGCCACTCTGCTAAAGTCAACTAAGGTAAACCCAAGATCGTTGGTTTTGATTCCATTCTTATTATCAACCCAATCACACTTGAAGACTGTAATTCTGAACATAGTATAATCAAAGTTCCAAATCTCAGTAATAACTCCATAGAAACAAAGTTCCCCGAAAATAGGATTTTTATCCTAAGCACTAGTAATTTGCATGGTCATTGCTACAATACTAACTCCACTATTTTGGGTAGCTCGTAAATCATCACACTCCTTGGTATTATATTGACACCCATTGATGACATTACCATGATACTTCATCACATAATGGCTTGGACCATCAGCTATCCATTTAAGGGTTTCAGATACAGGTTCATTATTTCCAATTGCAACTTCAACCTATAGGAATAAGTTCCAGTTATCATTTATATGTTAACCATTAATGTAAAAGATATAAAAAATTTAAGAAACCATTGTAGTACCTTTTGTCGTAACCAAAAGGTAAAAGTAAGAGCATGCTCATCTGGTAACCACTTTTGTCTTTTTGATTGACTTGGATGTTTCACTTTCAGCCATTGCATGTGCTCTCTATGAAGTCATGTATAATAATTAAATAATTAGAGTAATATATTATATGTACAACAAATAAAGAAACAAAAAGTTAGTGGTGCTTACTCAATATAATGTCGGACAATTGAGGTATTTTCCAACACATAATGATGTGCTTGTAACCATAAATTAGAATCGGCATTCATAGTATGACCTCCAAATATTGGTGCCCCGACTTTTTGGTCAATATTTGAACTAATAGGAATTCCAATTGCATCCACAGTTGAAAAGTACTCTATACAAAACTTGATTCCTTCTTCTGTAATATAGCATTCAGCAATACAACCTTCAGGTCGAGTACGATTTCATACATAGCCTTTTAACACTTTCATAAACCTTTCAAATGGGTACATCCAACTAAAGTAAACTGGTCCACAAAGTCTCACTTCTCTTACAAGATGCACAGTAAGATGCACAATGATATCAAAGAATGAAAGTGTGAAGTACTTTTCAAACAAGCATAATGTCACCACTATAACATTTTGTAACTGATCTAATGAAGGAACATCAATGACTTTACTATAGAGAGCATTGAAAAATAAACTCAATCTACAAATGGCATTCTTCACATACTTAGGCAAGATAGAACGTAACAAAACCGGCAAAAATTATTGCATTAATGCATGATAGTCATGGGATATTAATCCATAAAGTTTCAAGTCTTCCATTGACACGAGGTTTCGAAGGTTAGAACAATACTCATAAGGAACCTTCAATTGCTAAAGTGTTTGGAAAAATGCCTTCTTTTCCATTGTAGAAAGTGTATAACATGCAGGAGGGAGATATGTTCTCTTCGATTCAAACCTTGGTGCCAATTCGCTCATTAAGCCCATTTCTACATGATCTAAGCGAGAATTAAGCCCATCATTTGTCTTACCTACAATGTTGAGTAAGGTATCAATAATGCTTTCACAAACATTTTTCTCAATATGCATTACATCCAAATTATGATGAACATGAAGATATTTCTAATACTCAAGATCAAAGAATATGGATTTCTTTTTCCAACAATTTAATTTGTTGATTTCATATTTACACCGATTAATCTTTTTTTCCCCTAAGAATTACAAATTCCATTGATTTTTTTTAATATTTCCTCACCAGTCAATATTTGTGGAGGTGAGCGAAACTCTTGTTTCCCATCAAATACTTTCTTTTGTTTCCTATATGAATGATTTCTTGGAAGAAATCGTCTATGTCCAGTATAGGAGTTCTTTTTTCCATTCTTTAACCTACAAGAATATGTTTCTTCTTCACATATTGGACAACCATAATATCCTTTAACTGTACACCATGACATGTTTCCATATGCAGGAAGATCATTGATTGTCCATAATAGAACGGCTCTTAATGTAAATAATTCTTGTTGATGTGCATCGTAAACTTGAACTCCGACCTCCCATAATGTTATTAGATCTTCTCTATTAGCGGTGCTAAATAGATATCAATATCATTTCCAGGTTTTCATGGACCAGAAATTAATAAAGATAACATCATAAATTTTCTTTTCATGCACAACCATGGAGGAAGGTTGTAAATTATCATGAGAATGAGCCAACAACTATGTTTACTTAAAATGAACTGTGAGGATTTATGTCATCTGTAGAAATTGCAAGTCTCAAGTTTCTAGGTTCTAAAAAAAACTCAGGCCATCCGCGATCAACTTGCTTCCATGATGGTGAATCTTATGGATGACACATTTTCCCATCAAAATTGCTTTCTTCAAAATGCCATATGAGCTCTTTTGCAATTTTTGATGATTGAAACATTCTTCTAAATCTTGGAATTGGAGGGAAATACCACATTGCTTTCGTAGGAACTACTTTTCTCCTCTTAGTTCCTGTGTTATCTGTCTTCCACCTCGAAGTTCCATAGGTAGGACATAAGGATGCATCTTTCAACTCCTTCCGATAAAGTACACAATCATTTGGGCATGCATGTATTTGCTCATATTCCATTCCCAAAAAATTTAATGTTTTTTCACTTCATACATGGACAAGGGCAATTCATTGTTCAAAGGCAACATATCTCCAAGTATTTGTAAACGCTGTGAAAAGCTCTTATCAGACCACCCAAAATATGCTTTCAAGTTGTATAATTTGATCAAGATATATAATCTTGTAAAGTTTCTGCAACCAAGATATAATGGTTTTTCTACATCTTGTAATAATCTTGCAAATAATTCAGGATCATTTTGATAATCATCATGTGCAGCTTGAACCATTTCTATTGTACTACGTTGATCATCAAATTGAAGTCTATCATAATGTTCTGCTCTTATGGTTGGTGAGCCACTTGGAGCTACCTTTCCATGCCAATACCATGTATGGTAACTTTGATCAATTCCAAAGAAAAACATATGGTCTCGAATCTTTTGATGAGTATGGAATATCATATTACCACATTGCAAGCATGGACATTTAATGGAGGTTTTATTTGTAGAATTTTGTATTGCAAATGCAACAAAACATTCAACTCCATCTTCATATTCCTTCGATCTTCTATCCTTTGAGATCCATGAACGATCCATTTTTAAAGAACAAATTATTTCCAATAGTGATCAAACTTCAAATGGAGAAACATATCAACATTTCAATATTATTCGTTTAGCAACCTCTATTTTCTCTGTTAAAAGAATATTCAATAATCAATTTAATAAAATATTTATAAGCATGTCAGATCTAAGATAGAAGGGATGAGCATTATTATTCTAATCATGTTGACTTTGTTTACATAGATCTAACCTTATAGAATAACATACTAAATATTTATAAATTTAAACAATCCAATTTTAATATTGATATACACTTGTTGTAATGTGATTATACATCTTTTTGAATTTACTACTCCTAGGCAATAATATATATATATATATATATACACATACATATATATATATATATATATATATATATATATATATATATATATATATATATATATATATATATATATATATTATTGCCTAGGAGTAGTAAATTCAAAAAGATGTATAATCACATTACAATAAGTGTATATCAATATTAACATATATAATATCAAGTTATGTTATTTGTTTTATGCTAACATTTCTAACATCATAAATTAGGGAGTGGTTCCTATCCCATATAGGAATACATAATTTCTATGTGTCAACCACCAATGTACTTAGATTCATTTTTTTAAATTGATTACATATTGCATTAATTTTAGAAGATTAACTTTTTTCGAATCATTTACAAGATTTACTTACACTTATTCTACTGTATGTTTATTTCAAATATATAACTTTTATTAGGAAGGCATAACAATCAACTTTCAACTTAGAGCAATATCTAAGCAGTCAAAATACTATGAAGGAAATTGAATGAAATTAATTAATTTTGATTATTTAAAGTGCACATAAGTAATTGTCCCACAAAATAAACAATAAGGCAACCAAAATTTTTATTATTATCTAACGTATCATAATAGCCTAAATGATGATGATTATTATTATTTTTACTATAATTATATCATTATTTTAATTTTATCTTTCACAAAAAAATGATTATATATATATATATATATATTCCAACCAAGGATAACTTTTTACTTATATATATTCCAGCTAAGGATAACTTTTTACTTTAAATATAATGACTTTTATTTGAATTAAACTAGAGAAGGATAATAAGTGGTCATCTGGGATGACTATTAATTTTGATGTCTCTATATATATATCTAAACAACAAATATAAGAATAATAATAGTAATAATCCATAAATCAATAAATAGTTATTAATTTATTTCAAATTGTATATTTTCTTGAAGGAAATCAAACATGAGAAATTATTTCTCACAGTTAGTATGATTCTTAAAAAATTAAATATTTAAACAAAAAAATATCATTTAATTATTCTATATATAAAAGTCAAATATGAGAAAATTCAATTCCTTAATATAAAAATAATTTATTCTCCTCCTAATCCGATCCTACAACCTCCCATTATGCATTCTAGTGCATTATAGGTTTGTATTCCTTTTTTGTTATTTTTTTTAACGAAAAACTGTTTAAATCATATTTGAGGTAAAAGCTAATTCTCTAATTTATAAGAAAAAAACATGACATTGGGGAAAAGAAAAAATAAGATGATTTTTTTTATCAAACATGTCTAAGAAAAAGAGAATAAAAAGTGTTTAGAGAAAAGGAAAATTTTTATTGGCCATGTATTTTCCTTTTAACTATATTATTTTATTTAATTCTAGCTACATAAAAATTTTATATAATATTTATTGGACCCCCAAATCTTATTTTCCTTATTTTTGTAGCTTATTTTAACAAATACTTTGTTTTGTTTCTCATTTTACATAATCAATATTCCCATGTATAAAAGGTATATAACGTATATATTCTTTTTTTGATAGTAATATCCTTATTTGTGTAGCTTATTTTTATAAATACTTTGTTTAATTTTCATTTCCTATAATCAATATTCCCAGGTATATAAGGTACATATTCTTGTTTTGATAATAATATCTCTCTTTTCTTTTCTTTTTCTTTTTGTGAGGAAGATAGTAATATTCTATTCAAACTTCTCAATGAATAGAAAACATTTAAAAAATAAAGTAAAAGTATTTAATTAGGTAAGTATTAATTTACCTATCATCTATTTCTATACAAGATTATAATATATTTTGATTTTGCAGTAATATCAAACATAAAATAAACAAATACGTGAGCTAGACTAATTTATAGATATGACATTACATGTCTCTAGGTCCTTAGGCTGATTGATTTTGAAATGACATGACTATAGAGCACACATTTTTAGGAATTATAGCCTCCTTTTTTCCATACATTCATAGTCTGGAAAACATAGGAGGAGAGAAAATTTTTGGCTCTCCACTTTGCCTTATTTGACCTCCTTTCCCAAGAATTATTTTATTTTATTTTGTTGAGATGTGAAAAGATTGACATGACTCAATGAGTATATTATTTGGAATCACATTCTTTCTAAATGGCAGTGTGTAGGAACTAGAAAATTATTCTAGAACTTAGCTCCCACTTTGCCTTCTCCCTTCAAACCAAACTAGTGAACTTAGCTCTGAAACTAGAAAAAACACTCTCTAAATGTCATAACCTTTCAAACACTAACTCAACCCATTAACTCCTAAAAAATGTAATCTTACAGTAGTAAACTCTTCAACCTTTTTAAAGTTGAGCCCACCCCAGAACACTATAATCATCCATATTTGATAAACTTAAACTGCTTAACAAAAAAAATAGAAAAGATTTTCCCTTTTTTTGATACATAAATTATTGTGAACTAACCCATTTTTGATGCATAAATTAAAAGGAGACAAGGAAAAAGACATTTAAAATTAGACTCCTCATTTATAAGACTATCAAAGAAGTTTCAAGGTCCTCCACCAACAAAATCAATGTCTGAATCGTAAATATAGTTCTTTTTCTTACCAGATTTGCAAGAGGTCCTCATGGGTGAGAACATTAAAAGTTGGATTCATCGTGTACAAGCCACCGAAAGAAGACTATGGATTAATAATACCACAAAATCATTGATTCAATAGGAGCTTTCAACTGATTCAGTCGAAAGAATGAAAAGAAGAGTAGTAGTCTACCATTTAGCTTTGTGTTGTTTGTGACTTTGTGCTTTGTCGGGTTGCAAGAGTTTTAGTCTAAAGAATAAGAAACAAATTTATTTATGGAATGAAAGAGAATGACATTTTTTAAAAGTGACAAAATTGGTCAAAAGATTATCATAAAACATCAACATCAAGCCATCAAATCCCTTTAATTATGACATTTTCTTTTGAATCTTGACCGTTTCTAAAGGGCAAATGATTGAAGTGCCAAGAATATATTATATTCATCACGTCATTTTATTAAATCACCTTAAATTTTCATTTTATTATTATTTCTCTTAGAGATAAATTAAATATTAACAGATTAATTTTAAAAATTAAATATTATTACTTATTTTATAAATAAAAAATTCAAATTTGAATGTAAAAATATTTAAATTTTTTTTAATTTGATCATAAGTTTCTTTTTATTTTTAATAAATAATTTTCAACTAAAAATTGATAATTTTTTTTATTAATCTTGAGTAAAATTTAAAATATTATTACTTTTTTTACAAATAAAAAATACAAAATTAATTAGTTCCAAATCAATACATTCAAAATTAATATTTCATATCCATGACACTTATAAAAGTGACAAGGTTTTTAATTTTCAGCCCCTTATTCCTTAGCATTTTTTAAGGAGTCAAGAAATGATTTCTATTAGTTTTAACAATGACACTTCTAGTAAGTACCATAAAAATAGTAAACATGTTCCAAATAATGATGTTTTTAGAAAAATGTCATGACATGTCTAATTACAAATAGAATAATGATATTTTCTGAAGACGTCAAGGAACAAAACATCATAAATTTGAAGTTTTGTTGGAGTGATAAAAAATGAAGTTGTAGCAGTTTATCAAAACAAGCAAAATGAAGAAGATGAAGTTGTAATATTTGTTGAAAGAGTTGTAACATAAGATTAGATCACAATTGGAGCCTAAAGAGTCATGTCGCAAATTAAAGATGTAATGATGAATGAAGTCATGACATGTATTAATGAAGTCATGACATGTATTAATGAAGTCATGACAAATAATGAAGTTGACATAGTAATGAAAGATTCCATGACAAGAATTGAAGTCGTTGCAATGTATAAATAAGCATTGACAAGTATTGAGGCACTCTTGACACATGAAGAAGGAATCGTGACATGTGATATCAACATTCCAAAATAATGATATCATGATAGGGATTAATGAAGTATGGTTATCACAAGTCATGAAATCAATTGAATGTGACATGATGATGCCTATGATATAGAAGACTTGGCTTGTTTAATTTTAAAGGAACTACCAAAGCATCTCCAATATATTTTTTTGAGTGATGATAAAATGAAGCCTAATTATTTTATTATCTTTGATGAAAGAGATGGAGTGAAAAGTTGTAATGATGCTTCAATAATGCATGATAGCAATTGCATGGTCCATTGAAGATATCAAGAGAATCAATCCTTCCATATAAATGCATAAAATTATGATGGTAGATGTTGCAAGGAAATAGTTGAGCATCAAAGAAGGATGAATTCAACATGAAGAAAGTAGTGAAAATAGAAGTTAAGAAATGATAGAAAGCTAGAATTATTTATGCTATAACTAATAGCTCATGAGTGAGTTCCTTCCATGTGGTTTCAAAGAAAGGTGGGATGATGGTTTTGAGAAACACAGAGGAGTAGATTTCTACACACAAAATTGATGGATGGCATATATGCATAGACTACTTGAAGCTTAATAAGGGCATGAGAAAGAATTACTATCCTCTTCCATTTATAGAATAGATGCTGGACATGATAATAGGGCATGCATATTATTACATCTTCATGAATACTTGGGCGATAACTAGATAGTGATAACCACAAAAGATCAAGTGAAAATGACATTTACATGTCCATATAAAGCTTTTGCATTCAGAAGGATGCCATTTAATTTGTGTAGTGCTTCATCAACTTTTCAAATGTAGATCTAATTAGAGGTGTGGAGATATTTATGGATGACATTTTTGCATTTGGGGACTCTTTAAAGGTTCTTTTTGGAAATTAGAGGTGGTATTACAAAGGTAAAAAAAAAAGAACTTCATGCTGAAATGGCAAAAATATCACTTCATGATACAATAGGGGATAGTCTTGAGACATCTTGTGTGCTCCAAAATCATAGAATTTGATAAAACAAAGATCACAGTCATAGAGTCTCTATCACCACCCACAACCATGATGGCCATACAAAGCTTCTGAGGACATGTAGGATTCTATTGATAATTTAAAAAAATTAAAGATAAGCACACCACTTTGTAAGTTGCTTGTAAAAGATATTATATTTGTTTTTGATAAAGCATGTTTGGTAACATTTCTAGAGCTCAAGATTGAGTTCATGGTTGCACTAATAATAGTTGTACCTTAGTAGGCATAGCTCTTAAAAATCATTTGTGATGGGAGTGATTATGCTGTTGGAGCTTTATTAGGATAGAGGTGTGACAAAACCTTTAGGCCAATTTATTATGCAAGTAGAATGTTGAATGATGCCCAGGAAAAAGAAATAGTAGTTATGTTATGCTCATGCAGCAAGTTCAAATCATATAATATTTAAGAAAATGTGATTATATATTATTAACCATGAAACCATTCAATACCTAATGATAAAGAAGGATACAACACCATGAAATAACTATATCGTATTTAAATTGATGAAAGAAGCAAAGAGGCAACTAAAATTGTAGAATTTTTTGTTAATGAATAATTGTTGTTTCTGGAAACAGAGATGTCACGATATGTGAATTTTATGAATTATCTTGCTTGCAATATTTCTCCTCATTTTCTTACTTCTCAACAAAAAAAATATGATATGAGACATTATTAATGGGATGCTCCCTTACTAAAGATGTGCACATCAATTTGTGATGAGATACATGTCATATAAGAGAACAAAAGAAGAATTTATTAAAATATCACACTTCACTATATGGAGGATATTTTGTAGGGATAAAATGGCATAGAAGATACTGCAAGCTATAGATAGAGTAGTGATTTTCAAATTTAGATTGAAATTAGTTCCATGCAAACTAAGATCTAGGTGGTGCAATCCAATCACTATTACTATAGTTACTCATTATGGGACCATATGCATAAATCTAATTATGGGAGAGAGTTCATGATTAAAAAAATAAGTCTAAGGTACACCAAGAAGATAAGATGATGGAATAAAAATTTCACAGAGCAGAGAAACATAACTTCATTGCTAATGGTTGAGGCTGGCATTTCAAAGTGGATGGGTCTGGCTATTGATGTTAAACAAAATGATAGGTTAGATTTGAAAAAATTAATTAAAGCATCATCAACTTGTTTTAAACATCTACTTTAGTCATCTATTGTCTATCACAACAAAAATTCTCAAGCTATGGGTATTTAATTCGAAAGGTAGCAATGACATGATTTTGAGTCATGATTCATCTTGTGTCATCATGATCACAACATAGCAATTATGAGTTGTGATGTATTCTAAGTTTTATATATCATGACAAAAATTTTGAAATCATGACATCCAATTTGAAAAAAAAGGAAATATATATATATATATATATATATATATATATAGAGAGAGACGAAAAGAGAAGTAGTAGAAAGGTCACGACATTATCAACCTTTCATGACTTCGTCCCTGAGTCATGATTATATTTCATAGGTCACAACCTTTTCTTATGAATCTCTATTCTCCTTATTCGTCACAACTATCATTTTTTTAGTTGCAACATCATTTGACAAAACAAAATTCAATTCTCATTCATAACCTTATTTTTCAGCCATGGTGCAATTCCTTTATTAAGACTATATTATATACCTAATGACATTTTTCTTTATTTAAACTATACATCATTAGGAAAAATCTCAATTGCAACCAAATTTGATAAATTGCAACATTTTGTGTTAGAAGCCACGTTACTACAAGAGCATGACATGTTTTTGGCATGACTTATGAAATTTTATCTTTATTTGCAATTGCAACTCCACATTGCCCTTTCAAAAATAAACTTTCATTATCTTACCAATTTTCTACCCATCAATGATGAAAATCCAATTTTTCACAGCCATGTTTGAAACCACATCTACCATTCCCAATCTAGAACAAATGAAAACAACATGTTCAAACAATACTACATAGCAAGATGACAAATAATATAATAATGGTGAAGTTTCTGAAAGTGACAAGAAATCAGAATTAAAAAAAATATGAACAAAGTTGATAGCCAAGAAGGAGGCACAATGGAGAATGACATCTTTCTATCAAAAATGGGGGAACAATTGATGAAAAGCTAATTCACCACGAAAAAACTTCATCAAATAAAAAAATTTAACAAACTAATCCCACCATTTCACAAGAAATGGAGGACCACAATTAAAACATCCTTTCCTAACACTTTTCAGAGAGCATTGCATATATAATGAAGGAATTGAATAATATGCATTTTGTGAGGATAATTTGAGTACCATCTGATAGATAGACTATCAGCAAAATCTTTGAGCTGAAGGCATTGAATGGCCACAAATTTAAACAAGTAAAGAAGAATCCAAATTTCAAAAGTAAAATATAATCAAGACATTGAATGAATGTAGAGAAGTTGGAACTTCACAAAGAAAACCTATTACGTGCACATGCAAAGAGGAAGTCTCAAAGAATTAGCGAAGCTTGATTTTTTTTTTTAATTTAGTGCTATGGAATTTCCTCTATCTCTCAACAATGATCCAAGATAAACAATACTTTTATATTCTCTAGCAAAAGGATATCGAATCTTTATTTGAAAGATCATCAATAGCTCAATTGTTGACTATCAAAGAAGAAGATTTACTAGCTATATCATCAACCTTAAATTAATCTGTCAATTATACATCAATGGAGGTGTGAAGATTAATCTAGGAAATGAAGAAAAGTATCCTAGAACTTCACTTCTCACTCAGAAAAAAAAGATGAGGACACTAGCTACAAAAAGAAAATAGAAACAACTTCTAGAATAAGTTTAATAAATAGAAGGGGCAAGAATATCAGTGATTGAAAGAATAGTCAGATCACCACTATTTTAAATGCTTGTTGACAACATTGCAATGGAAGAGACTAATAGAGAAGAAATGTACAAAAACATGGAATGATAGAGACAACAACAACAATATAGAGATGAAACATTCAAGGAGACCTTAGAGTGAGAGTCACTACCTAGAAAATGAACTTCAAAAAAAAAGAAAACCATATGAAAGAATTTCTCAAACAGAAAGTGCAAAAGATAAAAGATGAATTCAAATAGTAGGTGACGAAATTCATAGTTAGTTGGCATGATTCCAAAACCTAGTTAAGTGAGAGTATCTCATCCAATGTAGCTCTGCAAGCATATGGGTCAAATAAATAATAAAGTAGATGAAAGTATATATATTAATTACATACGAACTATTTTGATGGTTTGATCAATAAACAATAAACTAATAACTATATGAGTTGAATAGATGTACCTTCATCTTCAAAAATATGTATAGACTTTATTGTTGATGAATATACTTGTGATTGATAATGTTTCTTAGTATTTTCTCAATATGATATTAGATTATTGGATAAAGGGTAGATTAGTATGGAAATACTTATATACATTATTGTCATAGAAGGTGGTTTACATCCAAAGAAATATATCTTCATAGTTGTTACTATCAAGAATGATATCCTCATAGTTGTCCTATTGGTATTTCAATACCAAAACAATATATCTTTCTGTGCAAATGGTGGCCCCCACTAACCTTGGTCCATGGGTGGCCCCAAGTTTAACTGGTTAGTTAGCCCCACTGGCATAGTTTTACATATGCCTTGCATGTCACATTCCTAGCGACAATCCTTTCATTCCTATAATAGAATATCAATTGACCTACCTTGCTCAATTGGTATTTTGTTGTGGGAAAAAAAGGACTTGGGTTCGAGTCCTAGTGATGTGATAAGATGGGGAAATCTATAAAATCATGTGCTCTAAGGGGCATAGCAGTCAATATTGATATGCTTAGTGTGGGATGGGCAATTGAGTTAACTTAGTTTCCTAGTCCATACAAGGCATATTCTTATTGTCTTCTTTCTACCTTAGAGCATATAGTTTTATGCAAGTTACTCATATCATATCCTCTAGGATTTGAACTTGAGACCTCTATTCTATATAGACTCAAATCCTAGCACATAAATACTAATTGAGCCAAGTAGGTTAACTAGTACTAAGGTACTATTTGGAACTATATAGACTTGAGATGTCAACTTCAAATCCCAAGAAATATGATATGAATATGCTCGATTGGGGTCAAGTAACTACTAGTTAATACTCAAAGGCCAATCAAAGACTAAGGTCAGTGGGGCCTATCATTTGTCAAATCTACTTTTTTTAGGTGATATATCAACCACCCTAAACTATTAATTTAAATATATAATTCTATTCTCGAACCTCTAATTATATTAATGATACAAGATAATATGTTATTAATTATGTTTGTGATTTTAGTTTCGTATGCATCATACTTATAATAATTAAATATTTATCTTCCCATAAATCTTACCTATAAAAATCATATAAGCATGAATATTTTATAGGGTTGTCATCACCATATGAGTCTTTCCAAATTGCATGTTCCATGTAACATGCTTGTCACTGGCCACCATAGCTAACATAAGACTCATACACTATGAAGAAACTTCTAGGTAAGATGTTCAACTTAACCCTCACATTACTTGAAGGTTAGTTCTTCTATATAGTATAAAATAATTAGTTTTTAATATGTTTGTGTTTTGGCTTCACAATTGCATTAGCCACAATGATTAAACATATCTCAAGTCCAAGTTTTCATACAAAGGGCTATTACTTCATTCTTATTAAATCGTCTGAGTGTTTCCCATGACTTACTTATCACTATCTACCATGATTGACACACATAAACCAACATTGTCTTGAAAATCATAATTTTTGGTTCTAAATTACATTTAAATCTATCAACATTGAAACATCAAATACAGATATAAACTCATAAAATCATTAACACATCATAATACAAAGACATTACTAACCCTATAATTAAATTTAGCTGGATATTAGTTAGGAGATCATGCAAGATGTATTAAATGGCATCTCATGGATTTGGGGTCCCAATGAAAGCCCAAATGATTTCTAATCACAAAACATTAATTCCAATAAAAGTTACTTGTTGTTTGGCTTGGATTTTATCTTGATTGGAATTGAGTTTGGGTTGCTTAGGGGTCATGGCACACATGTCATGTTCTCCTTTTCTCTATTTTTATAAGTGTAACTTTTATATTTCGAAGATCTATGTGATACTTTAAGTTGACATTATCTTTCGATCTTTTATAGAGCATAAATATTATGATAGTAGGATTGTCTATGAAATATGATTGTCTCTATATAACACAAAGTCCCAGCCTTAAGAATGGCTATGGCTTTGGTCTTGACATTATCAGCAAGTTTTCATTACACAAAGATTACCACAACTAAGATTAAGTTTTCTAGAACACAAAGTTATGATACTAGGATTGGCTACAACTTTGATCATGTCTTTTTAAAAAATTATCACGGCCATGAGATTTTTATGATTGTGAAAAATACTTTTTATAATAAAAAGTTATATTGCTAGAGTTTGTTGTGGCTTGGGTATTTTCACTATAGAGCATAAAGTTACTATATATTAGAAAAAGTTATGATCAAATTAATTGTTTTTTTGGAACAAATAAGTCATTGATCTATAATGTCTCATAATTACTTGTATCAATAGGTTACTCGGCTATTACGACATGAAAATATTGTTGCAACCATAACGGTATTAAGAGCTACGTGGCTATGACTCCAAAAAAAATATCATGACCATGATGAATATGTTGTATAGTAAAATAATTATGTCAACTCAATAATAAATTCATGACATAAAAAATATCATTATTTTTTTTGGTTCATGAAAGACAATGAGTTATGTTCCTTCCTTATTTCCATGTTTTATTTCTGGTAATCCACATGCATATGCATCAACTTGTAGCCACTTGTGTTGAAATTTCTTTATCATTCAAGGTTTATACTATTGTTGATCCTTTTTTTTGTACTACATGGATCAAGCTAACCCATGGACTATCTGAGATGTGATAAATAATTTCTACATTAATCCATTTCACAATTTTGTTTTTACTACATCCTTCATTAATTGTTTCAATCTAAATTAATGTTCATTTATTTGCTTTGTACTATCTTATATAAGTATTGTATACATGCATATTCATGTGTCGATTCCTTTAATATCTTTAAGTGGCCAGGCTTTAGCCTCCCCATATCTCTTTATTAACTTCACCATTCTCCATCTCTTCAGATAATTCTACTGAAATGATAATTAGTTTAGTCTTATCTTTCCCCAAGAAAGCATAGCAAAGATAATTGGATTGAGCCTTTATGATTAGTCCATCTAAAGTTGTGTAATTTTTGAGGCATTCAACTTCAATGACCACAACTTTAGTTGAAGTCAAATTGCCATTATACTTGTTTTCCATCATGGGATGTGCACCCTTAATATTTGTCATTACTTCTTTTTATAGTGTTGTAATTTCTTGTAAAGTCATAATATTAGAATTTGTATACTGGAACTTTATAGCCATAAAGGTTGAATAGATCACAACATCCTCATTATTCAGATTCATCAGTGTCATGGTTTAAAGTGGGAAGAAGAGGGGTTTTCTTTTAAGTGGTATCAATTAGTTTCTCTGTCTCTCTCATTTCCTCCTCAAAAAACCCTAAAATTTTCGAAATTTTCTAAACATCCAGCATATGTAGGCTTGGATTTAGCAAAAAATGAAGTGCAGATTGTTTTCTAAACTTGAGAACAAAACATGGTTTTTAGTATTCTATTTTTGATAATTTTAAATGGATATTATGGGACCTCTTGATATATCCTTAAGTGTTGAAATACCAGATGCTCTAGCCGCAACTAACTACTCTACTGAAACCCTGTGCAGTCCTTGCTAACTCAAAATCACACCGATAAATCCCTGAGGGAAACTCAAAGAAGAAGACTGATATTATGCCCAAAAAGTGATTCTGATGCAATAGAATATGTTATTGAGGATGGAAATAGCCGATGATCATCTACGACAAGATTTTTGTTGAATCGGGCACCTCTTCATCTAAACTTCTTCTTGAAAATGAATCACTAAGTGGTATCAAGGGTAAATTTCACAATAATAGATTTTTAAATGAAAACTCAGATGATAAAAGTGATCTTTCGAAGGAAACTAATGCTAATTTCCACCCGATCTTACTAGCTAGTGGTATTCTGGATAATACTCTCGTTAATTCGAGATATTTTAATGAAATTATCACTGACTCCTACAATAGTAGTAAATTTAATGGCATCTCGAGAAACAATAGCATGTTTCAGAATGAAATTAATGATGGTTTTCTTGGTATGGATGTTGGTTTTCATTACACTAGTAGATCTAATGGAATTCTAAGCAATAATATTATGCTTCTGGATGCTTCAAATGATGGTTCTTATGATATATCTTTATTGAGTAATATTTCTTATAATACTAGTAGCTCCAAAGGTTTTTTAAGTAATAATAGCATGTTTTGAAATGACATCAATGATGGATTTCAAGATATTTCTTTGCCGAATGATGTCTCTCTCAATGAAGGTAATCAAATGCTCTCTATGGATAGTTCTAAAGGCATGTACACAAATTTTGTTGCTACTAAAAATAATGAATCCCAAGTTTTGTTAAGTTCAAGCAACATAAAACTAGAGGCTGAGGATTAGAGATCCATTGCCTCAAAGTTGCTTGAATATAGAGTGCCTAAATATCCGTGCACCAAAATAATGGGGATAAGGCCTCTAACCACAATAGAACTTATAAAAGAATAAAGCTCCATGGAGCAACTTATTATTGGGGAATAGGACCCTTGCTAACACCTCTAAACCATCCTATCACCACCACCCCCCCCCCCCCCCCCCCCCTCCCCAAATAAGCAACCTGGTAATGCTTATTTCGAAGAGGAAGGCTTATTACATGGCATAAAACACTAGAAAAACTACATAGTTTGTTACTTTGTGACAAGGAACCCTGGACAGCTTCTAATAAAGAAGTTTATGGAAGAACAATGGAGAATTGTCCCTCAAACTATCTAGCATCCAAGTGGCTAGATAGTTTTTAGATTTAAAAATACCAAAGAAATGGAGGAGATACTTAAATCCGGCCCTTTCTTAGTATTTGGTCGGCCTCTATATGTTAAACCTCTCCCAAAAGGTTTTTATTATTGGTTAAACGAGATGACCAAGATCCTGATATGGGCTAAATTCTCAAATTTCATGATTCATCTTTGGAGTCCCTTTGGGCTTAGCAAAACCACAAGTTGTGTTGGGCAGCCCCTCCACATTGACAAACTTACATCAAACATATTAAAAAATTGCATACGCAAGAGTCCTAGTGGAAATAGACTTGAATGATAACCTATCGAATGAAATCACTTTAAATTTCCTAGATGGTTCAAAGATCTGCCAAAAGGTAATCTATGAGAATTTACCTCCCTACTATAAATGTTGTGCTGTTTTTGGTCACTTGATAAGTGGATTCCAGATGAAAAACAAAAAAATTGAGACTAAAAAAGAGGATGAAACTCCAAAAAGTCCTAGTGCCTCAAACAACCTAGGAGAAGAAAAGGAAGTCAACTTTCCCTTGGAGGAAGGGCAAATCAAGAACAAAAGTCCAGATAAACCTATGAAGGAAAATCTAGTGGATGGATACTCTCTTCAAAGTAGAAAAAAGGAAGTTCCTTATGCAAATGAAGAAAACCAAGGGTTCAAATTGATTAAAGCCAAGAAAAAAAAGGAAGTATTCGACTGCCCCAAGAGAGGGTCCTTCCCTTAATCTCAGAAACAAAGGCAGATTACAAAAAAAATATGGACAAGGGCATAGCCCCTCATGGTCCTACATAGAAGGTATATAGATGGCCTCAACCCCTTAAAAATGAGGTTTATATGTATTTATTTTATAGGAGGTTTTCTTGTTGGAGTTTTGGAGGATGGAGAAGAGAAGAGGAAGGTTTTGACATCTTTCCTTCATACTGTTTAAGGAAAATTTGGAGAGAGGTGAGGGCACCTCAAGGTGTGGATGTCTTTTGGCTGATGATGGAGAATGCTGCATGGATGAATGTGATAGTTTTAATTCTCAAAAGGGCACTCCTAGGAAAAATAATGCATGTAGAATGCTGCCTGTTATTTTTAAATCAAATAGCTTATATTTTCTATGTAGAACCAATCATGCTAAAGAAGGTCCCTTACTTGGCAATTTGCTTGAAGGTGATGCCTTCTATGATTGTAACCACAGGGCTACATTCTTCATGTATCATGATGTATAAGGAAAGCCTAGGAAAATGTTTTGTAATCACGGGGTTACTTACTCTATGTAAATGATGTTTAAGAAATGCCCAAAAATATATATTGTTAGAAGGGTGACACCACAAGTAAATTTCCAAGCCCTTGGACATGTTCTAGAGGGGTTCTATATGGAGAATATGAGGTTCAATGTTGCCACAAATTTTTGTTAATTAATTGGATCCACTAGGATGCTTTCAAAGTGGGAGGTGAGCACATACACTCACAAGCCAAGGTTCTGGGCACGCAGGGTCTGAATTTGAATATTAAGATTCTAAACAAAGGCAAAATATAATTAAAGTAAATTATGGTGTTATGCGTGAATGTATGTGGCTCTTTCTTGGATTTTTTATGTATGTAAGGGTGGTATATGTACTGGGATCTTTATCAAAATGGGGTAATCAAGAAGATATGCATGAATGCATGTGGTCTTTCTTTAGATTTTCTTTGAATGAAAGGGTGGTATATATACTGGGATCTTCTAAGGTGTGTGGGAGAAAGAATGAGATATGTAAAAGAGCAGAACATGTAAAGCCTCTTGTAATTTTAATATATTGGGCCCTTTGGAGACAGGGTCAGAGAGAATGCATTTTGTACATGAGATTGGGAGTAGAAATGGGAACCACGTGTAAAAAACACACTGGCACTGAAATGGGTATTTGGGTGTGCCATGGTGAATACTATTGAGAAAATAAAAATATGATGTCAATAATAGTACAAGAGAGTGTCACAGAGAGGATCCAGCTTAGTGCATTATGAAGATCACATGCTAAAATCTAAGGGGCTTCAATTGCTCCTTCAAACAAAAAGAAATCCTTAGGCTATTCAATGCCTATAGGATTGACATATTTGCAAATATCGAGACTAAGCTAAATAGTGAAAAGTTAGCTTGGCCCAAGAAAACAAAATTAAAGAAATACAAAGTCTTGGATAATTTCTCCTATCATGGAAATGGCAGAATCCTAGTCTTCTAAGACAACCAATCCATAGACATTCATCTCATCTATTGTACTCCTCAACATGTATACCCACAGATATGGGACAAGGAGAGAATGATTTCTTTTAGACTCTCTGTGATAAATTTCCTACATTCTATCACCACTAGAAGACCCCCTCTGAGATAATCTAATAGATGAAGCAAAAAATGACTCATCCCCCTAGGTCATTCTAAGAGATTTTAACTCCCCTCTCTCAAGTCTAGACAAAGTAGGTGGTAGAATCGTGACAAATTATGAATGTCTAGATAATAATAGATGCACCACTACACTTGGCTTTAAGGATCTATCATCCTCAAGCAACTATTTTTATCTGGACAAATGGTAGAGTTTTGTGCAAATTGGAAAGGGTAATGGTAAATAACGAATGGGCTAGCTTGCATCTTGCTTCCCATGCAATCTTCTTAGCTCCAAAAATTTACTCAGATCACTATCTTTTATTAATGACCATGAAGATGGAAGAAGGGGAAAGAAAAGTTCATTTTAAATTCTGTAATATGCGGATCACCTACCACAAGTTCATTCCCTCACTACTTAATGTCTGGAAAAAAGATATCTATGAATCAAATATGTTTCAACTTACAAAGAAGCTGAATTTGTTAAATGATCCCCTAAGAAAACAAAATGAATTTCACTTTGGACACATTAGTGCCAGGTTCTTTTTAACTTGAAACACTCTACACACAATACAAAAAAAGATCTTGCAGTCCCTCACTGAGTCCCTTTGCGAAAAGGAAATCAGACTTAAGGTGGAATTAAGGAAATTAGAGGAGGCAAGAGTTGTTTAATTACACTCAAGGTGGAATTAAAAATTGATATATATTTTTCTTTCTCTTTTTATTTTTGGGTAGTATTTATGTTGAGCAGTTAAAATATAGGCAACCAGCAATTTCCAGCAATGATGTCGAATATTTGCTAGAAACTGAATTTGCGAATTAGTTCAAAAATTGTGAGAATTATTAAGTTTTAAATTTTGAATTATTTTAATTTTTTATTATATTTTATTTGTTAATATCAATTTTGTAATTTATGTCACAAGCAATTGGTCCTTCAAATGGAGATTCAAATATTTTTATTCAGAATCTAAGTAAAGGCCCATTTTGATATGTGACAACATATCCTGGGTATTTTGTTAATGGATATAAATTGCACACAATCGGATGCGATTCTTCTAAAATAACTTTGAATAGTGGTGTATGCATTAAAGGCACAAGATATAGTGTAGATGAGATTGATTATTATGGTCAACTCAATGAAGTTATTGAGTTGGAGTATCCTAAACTCAAAAATAACAGGATTGTATTATTTAAGTAGGAGCGGTTTGATCATACACCAAATGTGGGCAAAAAGATTCATTCGGATTATAAGCTAGTAGATATTAATCATAAATATAGATATAATCGATATGAGCCATTCATTATGGCAGTTCAAGTCGATCAGGTATATTATTATACATATCCGAGTTTATCTCGTGAAAAGAGAGATTAGTGGGTGATTTGTAAGATCAAAGCTCGATCAAAATTTGAAGTATCAACATCACAAAAAAGAAGTGCAGACTTAGAAATTGCACCGGTATTCCAGGAAGATGACATAAATAATATTGAACCTTTGAATGTAGATGAAGATCTAGAAAATTTATGTGACTCAAATGGTGGCATAATAGAAATTGAAGATGATTAATTTATATCTGAAGATGAGTTAAAAATTATATCGGAATCAGACGAAATATTTAAAGATCCTTTGGAAGATGACAGTGATGCCGATAATTAAATTGTTATAATTTTATTATAAATTTAAACTATCAAGAAATTTTATATTTTGTTGAAATCTATCGGGTTGTTTTATTCTAAAATGCATGCTTGTTCATTATATTTCTAATTTTTGTTATTTGTTTTATTTTGTGTAGAAGATGGCACCTAAAGGATGTGGCCGCGGTGGAAGTGGACTTGGACACAAAAATAAACCAAATTCATCTAATATGTTACATCATGTTGCAGAATCGGTACCATCTCATAGTCACCATATCTTGACTTCAACATCACAATCACCATCTCCATTTCTATCACCATCACCATCATTGAGACCTCTACAATCACCTTTAACAGATGTAAGCCCACCACTGATTGTGCTTCCTGCTCACACTTTTGATCCATCTGTATTTTCTACCCCATAATTTACACTGATTGTTCTCCTATTTACAATACCAATGACATCATCAAATGATGTGCCTTCCTTTACAATCAGTATAAAGTTAGAAATTGATATTGTGGATAAGAGGTAACATAAATATGTATAAATGACTTGAAAAAAAAATTTTATGTTACTATCAGTGGTTTATTTTATATTGTTATGATTTGCTTGTTTTCTATGTTATTTTTTTATTTGTACAATTTTATTCAATCTCACAAGTATTCGACTATAATTACAAAGGCTTTCAAGAAAATGACTGATGCTAAATCTTTCTCCTAGAAGAAAGTTTTAGAATCGACAAAGGATTCATATTTTAATGATTTTCAGGTAAAAATAACAAAACAAAAGAATTGAAAAATAATTATCTAGTTACTTAACTTTTATGTTTGTTATTATTCAAGTAGTAAATAATTATATTCTTGTTTTTAATATAAATTCTTTTGTCATTTTTATATTTATAGAATCAGTGCACATGGCCACCCAAATTTAATGGAAAGATAAAGTCATTATGGGAGATTAATGCTGCTCAATGGTATTCTAATTTTGTCCATAAATTAAAGAAAATGAAAGAAAGACTTGATTTTATATCCTAGAAAGATGGGCCCGAGTGGCTTAATTATTGGGTGGAGCCATATGTGCAGAAAAAATCAGATATTGCTAGTAAAAATCGGCGAAGTGAGGTTGCTGGACTTGGTACATGAATCTGTCGACACACAAGAGGTTCAAAGTCGAGCATTGAGCACGTTCGAGATTTTGTACAAATTTAAAATTCTAATCATATCTATATTTTGTGGTTGACCTAATAGTCCAATAATTATAATCTCTGCATTGTTTTATTAATTTTGTTAAATTTGTTTATTATTTGTTTTTTTATGAATCAATAAAAACATATTCTAGGCTGGAGAATTGAGTCGAGATCCAAATTTTTATGAGATTTTCAAAAAGATGCATGTTAAGAAAGTGGATGGTCAGTATGTTAACAATAAATCTCAGATGATTGTAGTAAGAAATTGTTATATTAATTAGACTTTATAAAACTACAGTACATTATAAAAATTGTTTTGAATGCAAAATATTTATTCTATTTTTTGTAAATATAAAATAGTTTTTATCTCTATTTTATCTCAGGACCTAATGGATAAATGTGTGATAAATGCTCATCAAAAAGTTGAGGGTTCTATGGATCTACAACTAATTGACTATGATCCTATTTATTTGGAGACAATAAGAGGTTGAAAGAAGCAGGGAGTGTACGAAATCGACTAAAAGGGAGTGGCATTTTGTTGTAGCAATCATGCTTCTAATTCATCTGTCTCAGCAATGCTGGATGAGGCGGTCAAACAAAAAGCATTGGAAACAAATGAACATATTGTAGATATGGAGACCGAAATGAAAAAAAAGGATGAGCAGATAACTAATTTGATGGAAGAAATCCAAGAAATTAAAGAAATTAAAATAGTAATGCAATAGCAGATGTCCTATATGGAGTCACAGTTGGCGGCATTGGCACATCAGATAACATTCCGAGATCCAGCTACAAATCCTTGCAGGAGAGGCTAGCATTCCCTACAAATTATGAGGGTGATTGAGTATGAAAATTATTTCTGAACTGTTATTTATTTTTGTCTATGTGTAGGAAATAATTATGATATTTTTTGCAGGTTTCAATTTTTTTTATCCTGGTTTTGTTCTTTGCTTTTACGGATAAACCAAATTATGAATTTTTTCAGGACACATTATGTGAAAGAAAAGAAAAAATCATGATTCAAAGCACTTAGACATTATCACGGTCCTTCCAATGCATGGGTCCCATATTTACCGATTTCAACTTAATCAAAAAGAGGGCTAGCTTATCTTATCTTTATTATTCTAAAAACATTTTATTTTTGCGCTCTCTTTATCTCTAAACATAATTGTTGGACATCTTTTGGATTTTTATTGAAGCTGCATGAAAATCAACTTTAATTTATGTTTGTTCATATCTATAATATTTATTTTTATATATCTGTGAATATGCTTTTGCATCTCTAAATTTTTTGGGTAGAGTTTTATCTTATTATAGGTATGTAAAAGCATATATTCACCAGCGGCAGTAGTGGTAGAGTCGGCAGCGACGGCTGTGGTGTTAGTGGAAGTGATAGTGGTGGCAGGGGTGGCAGCGGTAGCAGCAGAGACTGCAGCAGTGATAGGAGCGAAGGTAGCGGTAGCGGCGGCATAGGAGGCAGCGGCAGGAGCAGCGACATAGGAGGCAGCGACAGGAGCTGTGGCATAGGAGGCAGAGGTAGTGGCTGTAGTAGTGGCTGCACCAGAAGCAACGGCGGCAGTGGCGGTAGCAATAGCTGCACAAGAAGTAGCGACAGCACCGGAAGCAGCGGTAGCAACGACAAAGGTGGCAATGGCAGCAACGAAGACAGCGGTAGTAGTGGTGGTAGTGGCAACACCAGTAGCGGGGGCAGTGGCAGCAGTGGCTATAGCTTCGGCAGCAGCGACGGCGGTGGTAGAAGTGGTGGTTTCAGCTTCGACAATAGAGGCAGCAATGGCAGCGGTGACAGTAGCAGTGGTATTGGCAGCGATAGTGGCAACGACAGTAGTGGCAGGAGTGGCAGTGGGAGTAGCAGCAACAACACCAAATGAGATATATATGTATGAATAAAGTCAGTATATACGTACATTTAATACTTTAGTATTTTATGTACGTATATACTGAGTATATTTATACATAGTTTATATGTACATAGTATACTTCTATTTATATGTACATATACTGTAGTAATATATATATATATATATATATATATATATATATATATATATATATATATATATATATATATATATATATATATATATTGTGGAATAGAAATCAATGAATTTGATGATTAAATAAAACTTGTATTAGGGATTTGACTAATGGTTAGTTTATACATGGTGTTGTGGTGGATGGTAAGAGGTAAACTACAAGGCTCACTCTTACATGCGATTTGAAGGAAGTAACATATCTTCTGACTGTGATACATAAGACAAATATATACAAAGAAACTCAAAATTTAGGTATGTTAATTATTGTGAGTATTATACTCAAAAAGCTGAAAGCGCAAATAATGTTACAAGTCAATCCATTGTACATGTCTTAGATTAACTAAATCTCAATTGAGGTGAATATTTTATAAAACATTATCCTGGGGGGTTCACCTTTCATGTGTGAGTCACATCAATAGTGTAGAGGATGATGATAGGTAATTCACAAGGTGGTGGTAGCCCTTTGAGTTTCTTTTACTCATATGATTACCACAAGGGAAACTTAATGAAAGCATAGGATACTTATCCAAGTATGGTTCTTGAGAAGATGAGAGGGAAAATGCTTATAAACCTTATCAATTCTTGGCCTTTATGATACCCGAGGCTAGAGAATAAGAATTTTTATATAAAGCAATTATCAAGTATAATTGATGAGTTTCTAAAAAGGTATAAACTTGTGAATGATTCTCGAGTGGGGATGATCTATTCTCTAGGTAGTAAAGTACTAGAGAGATAGATATGAAAGGACCATAATTGGGATGAGCTTATTGGTGATGATAATCTTATATTTAATTATGAAAAATAGTCAATCTATAACAACACAACCTTTATTCTGTATCAAAATCTCATATAATTCAAATTATTTCAACATGGATCACATAAATTATGTGGATAAACCCTAAGATCTAAGCTCATACCAAAATCCCTAATTATCTTCTTTACTAGAATAATATTATCTTATTATTAGTTGATCAAACTAATGATATAATTTTTTAAGATCAATATCTAGATAAAAATCCTTTTTACTACTTATATGACCCATACACTTGGGGAACTTCATTGAAGAGATATCCTTACCAATGAATTTTAGGAATATTATTTGACCAAAAAATTGAGTAGTGTAACATAGTCACAATAGCTTTTGACATCATAAGCACTATACTCATACGAATTAACTTATTTCTTCTCATGAATCACACATAAGAAAATAATTTAAAATGAATTGACTTACGATGCTAACATCATCATACAAATCACCTCTTCTTGTATGTGTCTGGTACTTATCTATCACTATCTAAAGGTGTCAACTAGGCTGGGCGACCTAGGCATGACACAAGGCATGATACAAGGCATGACACAATTCTATTAGGCCTGTCATTACATGACTAAATTTAGGACTATGCCTGGACTATATGACACAGCTCATACCATGGTGGGCCAAAGATTTTGGCACGGCTCAACTTAACATGACAATCCGTGAAGGCTAGTTTTGGCCTAGTTGGCCAAATAAGCTAGCCTGGCATTGAACCCAGGGTAGCTTGGTTCAGACTTAGGCTAGCCTAGAATGACCATGCTAGCCGAGCTAGTCCTGATCCAACTTGGCATGACCCAACATGACCCAACCAAAATGCATTCAAATATATCATGCTAAGCTGCCCATTTTTAGAGTCATGCTAACAAACATTGACCCATGCATAAAACCATGTCATGCATGACATGACATGGTGGGTTGAATGAGCCTAAAAAAATAGGCCATGTCAGCATGACATGACCCATTTGACATCATTATCATCATCTATCATAACTAATACATGACTTATATACTTTGGTAAAATTTCTAGGCTAGACATTCTTTTAACCCATGTTTGATAATCAAAATCTCAAATAATTTATTTCATTTGTAGAGTAAATATAGGCATGTTTGAATGCATTTTAGTATATATCGAAAAGATTTTACAAAATTCTATTTTGAGAGAACTTAATGAATATTAGTGCAATCATAGGAAATTTTGGAACAAAAATATGACATAGTGGATTAAAGAATTGTATAAAAGAGGAGTGATGAAGAATCATGATAATTCCTAATTCATGACATATGTACACCCTCAATATTAGTTTTAAGTAGTTATGAAATCTAGTCTTAGCTATAACTTTACTAAAATAGTTATGATATTATTTTATACCATGCATCTACAACTGAGTTGACACATTTGTGTCAATATGAAACTTATTCATTGTGGTCATAACATTTTTCTTTGAGTTGAAGTCACACTAGGTCAAAACTAATTTATGATTGTGATGCAATTTTCATATTACAGTAGCCAAGTACCTCACTGGTATAAGTAGTCATAACACATTCCAAAGCCATGACGTATTCATTTTAGAGAGAAATTAAACTAGTCATAGCTTTTTTCAATATCGTAACTGTGCTATAAAAAGAAAATACTAAAATCACAACCAATTCAAATACTGCCATTTTATGTTATAGAGAGTTTTTAGCTCAAATCGGATAATCTTCCTCTTCTTCTACTTTTTATTCTTTTTCTACTTTTTCTACTTCTCCTTTTTCTACTTCTTCTTTTTCGACAACAACTACTAATTCTTCTTCTTTTTTAACTTATTCTTTTCATACTTCTTCTTCTTCTTCTTCTCTAACTTCTACTAGTTCTTCTCCTACTATTTCTTATTTTTATTTTTCTTCTTTTTCTTTTCTTCCTCTTCTATGATTTTTTCTTAACTATCCTTGTGTGAGGATAGTTATATTTAAAGTTGTATGAATATGCTTTTTAGTTAGTCATTATATTGTATTTTTCTTGTGAGTGTTCTTTTCATTTTTTTTTTCATTTTTTTTTTCATTTTTTTTTCATTTTTTTTTTCATTTTTTTTTTCATTTTTTTTTTCATTTTTTTTTTGTATTCATAAAAAAATTAAATGAGTAGAGCTTCTAGGTTTGAATTAAATTTTCTAGATCTAGAAATTATTAAACCATATTGATGAACTCATTTCAAAGTAGCGAGTGTACTATAGACCTTATAATGAATTTGATATGTACTATCATCCTTACATTAAAAATCATGAAGAGCTATTAAATTTATTTTGGATAGATCAATCAATAGTTGAAGACTATATATTGGCATTATTAATAGAGACAAAAAGAACTAAAGATGTAGAAATTAAATTAAAGCTATTAAATTAACTATTAAAGCTGGACATACCAACTATCATTTGAAGGCCACATTTTGAAATTACTGATGGAGAGAAAGAAAGGTAATGATGTGAAAGAAGATCAAAATAGGCTTAGTAAGAAGAAGAATGTATTATTGTTGTACCTAGAGATATAGAGGTGATGCAAAAGGAATGCATGTTCATTACATGTAGGACCAATCATGAAGAAAGAACAAGGGGGGAAGATCGGCAACAGGATGCTACTCATTTGATAAAAATCATGACTTTACAAGTAGAAAAAAAGGCCGTGACAGTGATTTTTTTTATAAGCAAAAAGTTCAATATGAAAAATAAACATTCTGTACAAGCTAGAACAACATCAAACTATTGCATTCTTTACTAAAATACAATATAATTTTTTGTTTTTATTTTCCTAACTAAAGAACTTGCATCTTGGGGCTTTTCATCAAATCATCTATTATTTATTTCCCTCCAAATCTAGTAAATAGCTTATGTGAAAATTGCTTTTTGGATTTCTTGGCATGTCTATTGCATAGAAATTCTTCATATCTTTAAAGCTTGAAGGTAGAGATACCATATATTGTTTAACTCTAGTCTAGATTTTTACATCTTTCCAGATGCTTTTAGAAAACCCACGCTTGAAGAAGATATAATCTGCAGATTCTTCCTATGTGCTGATTTCATAGTTTATGCTTTTAGGTGTTGAAAAAAGTTGATCTTTTGTTCTGAGTTTCCTGCATTTTGTAATCCATAAGTAAATAGCATGTTTGGGTACATGATTCTTTATCTAAATAACCTTTGTCCATGCTTTCTTCTTCTTGGAGATAGTTCTAATAAGATAATTATAAGCATCTGAAATAATTCTCCCAGCCCCCCCCCCCCCCCCCCCCCCTCATTTATCCAGATTTTCTATCGTGGATTGCTTGAATCCATCTTTATATATCAAGATATCCCTAACTGAGATTAGGGATTTTCAAAATGGGGAATCCTCCTTGTGTATTTGATATATCCAAATTCATTGAGAATTTAGATAGAAGTGATGTTACTCACTTTAATCTAAAGCAAGTTCTCTTTACTATTTATTCTCCAAAACATTTTAATGAAAAACCCTTTGTTCCATTCATAAATATTAAGTATTCCAATGCCTCCATTAGTGGTATGCTTGCATATTTTCTCCCAAGTAGCTTTGGGTCTATATCTCCCCATTTTGGCCCACCCCATAAAAATCTTCCACATTTACTTTCTATTGCATTTATGATGGCACTAGGTAAGAGAAATACCAAGAACTAGTATCCTTCTATACCCTAAATCACAATTTACAATAATTCCAACCTACTGGCTTTTGAGAAGATTTTACCTACCAATTGGTGTAAGGTTACAGTAATTTTAGCCAATAATATGCAGATTTGTGATGTAATTAGCCGGCTCGAAGAGAAGGGAAGCCCTAAGAAGATAAAAGGAAGAGGGCCTTCTTTAAAATTAGAATTTGAAAGGATCATCTCTTAGCATCTTTGTTCACTCATCCAAAGAAGATATTCGATTTGAAAGAGTTAATATTAAGATCAGAAACTTCAGTAACTTTATTTAGAGTGTCAATTATTATCCTAATTGATGGAGCATCACTCCTAGAAAAGATGATTAAATCAGTTGCGTACATTAGATTCAATATTTTTAGAGATGCACATCCTAGGTAGAATGAGAAGCATTCTAAATCTACTGCCTTAGTTAGCAGCCTCTAGAGATACTTTATGCATATTGCAAAGAGATAAGGCGAGATATGATCCTCTTGCCTTAAGCCCCTATTACCTTTGGAAACCCCATGTAATTAGCCATTAATAGCCACTGAAAATAAGGTTGAGCTGATACATTCATAGATAATATCTATGAATCATTCTAGAAAGTTGAGGCTGATCAAGACTTCTTTTAAGAATCTCCAATCAACTATGTCGAAAGCTTTTTGAATATCAATTTTAAGGAAACATCTCGGAGAGATTCTTCTCCTTGCATATCTTCTTATCAATCCTTGTGCTAAAAGGAAATTGTACAATATCAATCTTTTATTAATATATGCCCCTTATGCAAGCTTAATAATACTTCCTAGTACCAATATGATGCGAGAGGTTACAAGTTTAGCAATTATCTTGTAGATTAGATAGTAACATGATATTGGTCTGATATCATTTACAAAAGAAACATGAGAATATTTAGGGATTATTGCTATATAGGCATTATTAATTTGCATTAGCATTCTTCTAGAATGAAAGAAGCTATTTATAGCTTTAATTATATCACTCCTAATATGGTTCCAGAATGTTTTATAGAACTGCACAGTATACCCATCTGGCCCAAAAGATTTGGAATCTTTCATATTGAAAAGGGTGTTTCTAATCTTCTTCGAGATGAAGAATAGTGAAAGTAATTAATGGTCGTTTGCTTGGAGCATCCTACCATTCGTTATGATGTACTTATCAACTTCTTTCTTAACCTTCGATGAGCCCAATAAATTCTTATAGTGAGTATCAAAAGCCTCCATGATCTCTTCCCTAGATGTAGTGTAACTCCCATCCTCCTTGACTATATTCACTATCTTGCTTTTGTGTAGTTTGGAGTTTGTAAGTGCGTGAAAAAATTTTGTACACCTATAATTCCTATTAAATATAAAATTAAACTATGATTAAACCTACAACCATTTTGTGTATACATACTCAATGTATGGTGCAACCTCCTCACAATTAAGTAAAACATAGCTCCATGTTGCTTTGTACTCTTCATCTATCATACATCTTTTCATTGCTCTTCCAAATGCTCTTCTAGGGTGCTTGAAGATATATAATTTATCCATAGAATCATCTTCTACCATCACATGACATTCATAATTCCGTGGCACATTTATATTCTTTGTATTGACATGATCATCAAAATAATAAGAACAAAATGATGATGCTTCTTCTACTAAATATGCATTGCGATTGAACCTTCAACTTTTGCATTGTTTCTAACATTCAATTTCAACTTACGAAGATACCTACAACCACAATGTTAGGTTTCAATTTGATTAAATTTCAATATTACTTAAAGTACGAAAAAATAAAACACAGCAAATTATATGTATTTACCTCTCAAAAGAATACATTCACCTAAATTGCACTGGCAGTAGGCCCTTTCTTAATATACCAAATGGACCAACAAATGCTCCATTGAGTCAAAAAAACTCAGTGGAAATATTTGTTCAAGCTTAGAAATAATACGTTGAATGTCATTCTCCAGCTTCACCATATCATCTATTTTGATTGTGGTTGTAGTCGACAGTTTGAAAAACAAACTTAATTCTATAAGGACCTTCCAAACACTTTGTGGAAGTAATTCACGAAATGCAATTGGTATTAATCTCTGCATAAATACATGATAGTCATGACTTTTCATTTCAAAATATCCATCAGGGAATTTCAAATTTTTAACTCATTCACAGAATATTTGTCTTGCCTTTTTATCAAGTGTGTAGCAAGCTTTAGAGAAATTTCATGTTTCCTCGTTGAGTTTCAATTCAGGATGTCGACAGTAATCATTCAGCTATTGTCTTAATTTTAAAGTGTCTTTTGTCTTTACTTCTACATTAAGGACAATGTTGAAAACAATGTCAAAAATATTTTTTTAATATGCATTACATCTAAGTTATGACGAATTAAATTGGACTTTTAATAGGGCAAGTCCCAAAATATACTACGTTTCCTCCAGCCAAATAATTTCCCTATTGGTCCATTGCATACAGTAGCATCCTTTTCAGTTACCTTCTTCAAACCCAAACTATGAATCTCTGTAATAATTTCATCTCCTGAATGAACTGCTCTTGCTACTGTCATCACGTTTTTTTTGAAATGCAGTTCTATTTCTTTGAAATGGATAATTCGTAGGTAGAAACTTACGATGGTTATCAAATCATGATTGTTTACCACTAAATTTGAGGGTAAATGTATTAGAATTTATCATGCAATACGAGCATTTAAATCATCCTGCAGTACTCCAGCCAGACAACATTGAATATGCAGTAAAGTCACTTACCGTCCACATAAGGACTGCCCACATAATGAAATTTTGCTTCTTTGAGATATCATATGTATTCACGCTAACATCGGATAAATAATTTAACTCTGCAATAAGAGGCTGTAAGAAAACATCCAACATGTCTTTCGGATTTTTTGGCCATGGAACCAATATTAACAAAAACATAATTGCTCCTTCTTACACAACCACGGAGGTAAGTTATAAGGTATCACTATCACAGATCATGTTGAATACTATTTTCCAAATTGCCCAAATGGCTATAATCTATCAGTGTAGAGACGCAATCTCACATTTCGACTTTCTGCTGCAAAATCTTTATTTATATAATTAAAATGCTTCCAAGCAGGTGAATCTGATGGATGACACATTACCCCTTCTTCAACCTCATGCTCAGAATATCATCTCATATCATTTACTATAGCATTTAATGCATATAGTCTCTGTAATCGAAGAATTAATAGAAAATAATACATCTTCTTGAATACAACCTTCAAATTTTTTCGCATTTCTAAAACACAAGGTGCCTTCCTAAATCGAGGATGGTCACAAAAATTATAACTAATTAAATCACTATCACCGCCCAAATATAACATGCATCCATTTAAATAACAATTAATTTTTTCCACTGGTAGACCCATTCCTCGTAGTAGCTTCTTAGTGTTGTAAAAGTTATTAGTGAACATATTATTATCTAGAACAATCTCTTTCATCAGTTCTATCACCTGATCAAAAAAAATTTCAGACAAATAATTTTTTGATTTAATCCTCATTAGTCGAGCCACAAATGACAATAGCGAATGTGTTTTACAACCAGGCCACAACTATTTATCTACAGCTTTAAGCATTTCATAAAATTTCTGAGCTTAAGGATTAGGTGGTTCATCCATGTAATCCATATTGAAGTCAGCACCAGCAGCTTCCATGATCATTCTATGGTATGTGTTTGATGATTCTTCACCACAAGCAAACGATTCAATACCTTCATTTTGGTCAATATTCAGAGCCTTTGTACTTTACCCATGATAAATCCAAACAAAATAATTTGGCATAAAGCCATATTTTTCCAAATGATATCTTATAATGTTTGCATCATGAAAAGATATATTCTGACACTTTCGAAGATTACATGGACACTTAATTTTTTCTCCATCCATCAATCTCGATTGACTACATGCAAAATTGATGAAAGTTTCAAGCCTAGTCAAAAAATCTTCATTCAAATATCCATTAATAATCCTTTTGTACATCCACTGATGATTTGTGCTCATTTTGTCATGTTTTATTTACAAAAAATAATGTCCAATCATTATTATAAATAAAACATTCTATTACTTCAAAATATACAAATAATAAAATAAAATTACTTACAGATGAATATTTAAAATTTAAATATCATGAATATCGAGGCAATGCATTTGCAAAATCTACATTAATAGATAACATAAATTTTAGCACGAAAAAGATTAGTAGATATCACATATATACTAGATAAAGGGTGCAAAATATGATAATGCACAATAAATGAAAGTTAAAAAAAAGACATTTAATGTTTGAAGGAGGAGAGTGAGAGGGAGAGAGAGAGAGACATAGAGAGTACAGTGTTAGAATGAAAAATTATATAAAAGAAAATAAAATTTCTTCTATATAAACCAATCAAATATTACATTTTTTGTCATACATAAGTTCATATTTGAGCCTAAGGCCCAAGGGCTGGGATTAGGTAAGAGTACGACCCTTATTTGTATTATACCATATATGAGCCTGATCAACAGACACTCTCATTCTACGTGCTTACATATTGTTGATATTATATCTTATGTCATTTAATTTCAGATTAGTTCAACAAATTAATATTATCCCATATATAATTATATGTTAGGATACATATATTGAATGTAGTTATAAATAGTTACATATAATTAAACATATAATTATATATAGATATATGCATACAAGTAGTATAAGTAAATATAAATAAATGTATACGAAGTTATAAATAATAATATAGATTTACATATATGTATACATATATGTATGCATATATGTATACATAATTAAAAATAAAGTTATATTTATTTATATAGAGTTATTTATAGTTATAAGAATATTTATATATAGTTATACACATATAGTTAAACATTGTGTTGTATGTTTTTATACATATAATTATAAATATTGTTACATGTAGTTATAGATATAGTTACACGTATAGTTAAACTTATATTTATACATGTATGTATGTATATTTGTTCATATAATTTCATATATTTATACATATAGTTATATATAGGTATGGATACACTAAAATACATTTTTTATACTAATATATAAAAATGTATATTAAATATATGTTGTAAATTATATATTTAAATATAGGTTATACATTAATAATATAAAATTATGTATAGATATATGTTATTATACATATAATATATATAGTTATAAAAAATTATATATCATTAAACATTTAGTTATATATATATATTCATATGAGAAGTTATATTTAGTTATACATAAATATATACAAAGTTATAAATGAGTATATAGATTTACATATATGTATACATACATGTGGTTATACATATAGTTACACGTATAGTTAAACTTATCTCTATACGTGTAGGTATATATATTTATTTATATAATTCATATATCTATACCTATAGTTATGTATAGGTATAGATATAGTAAAATATATTTTTGAATACTAATATATGCAAATGTATATTAAATATAAGTTGTAAATTATATATTTAAATATAGTTATGTATAATGCCTTTATAGTAATACATATAATAAGATACAATTATTTATAGTTATAAGTTATTATACATATAGTTTATAAATATTTTTATATAGTTAACATATAGTTATATATAAATATATCCATACAAATAGTTATACATAAATATATAAAGTTATAAATAAATATATAGATTTACATATATGCATACATACTAACAAATATAGTTATATTTAATTATATAGAGTGTTATATAGTTATACAATTATTTATATATAGTTATAAAAATGTTTATATATAGTCATACAACTTCAATAAATATCTAAAATATGACCAGCAATGATGTTTTGAGAGATAGAGAGAAAAAAAATACTATATTTCTACAATTTTCAACATGAGTAGGAAGTTACTTTGAATGCCCATTTACTAATGCTTCTATAGTGGAGATATTCTGCTAAAGCATCATAAATTTTTTCCATATATTTGCATGTCCATATATATATATATGAAGATTAATACATGAAAATGAAAAAAAAAAAGATGATATAAAAAAATAATACTCAGTAATAATAATATATAACTAAACTCATGTCTTTACATAATGAATAAAAATGATTGATGAAACTTTACATATCAAGTATATAAGCAATGAGGCTTAATGATTAGAATCGGTAAAACTCACATCCCAACATCTGAACAACATGATAAATGATAGCGCCATGGAAAATGTTTCCAACAAATACAAGGGTCAGACTCATATTTTCAGTGTTAGAGTATTCATCATCTTTTGCCGATCAGTCTACCATGTTGTTGGTTCGGATTTTTATTACCATGCTATTTGTTTTTAAAAATATTATTCTTGATAGTAATTATGCACACAAAAGTTTGGTTCATATATTTTATACTATCTTAGTTTGAGTGTCCATGACACATTGCTATAGTTGATCTTATTATATCAGTATGAAATAATTATTTTAATATTACAAACTTGATTCAACAAATCCACTCATCACTAACACGAAAGATCACAAGGAATCACGCACTGAGAGACATCTATTGAAGGAATATTAAAATTATTAGAAATATAAGTGTTTTATTTCATGAAACATAAATATGATGTTATTATGTTTGAGTTAATTTTGAGATAAATTTAATTTACAAAATGTTAGATACATGATAAATATAAATCTTTATACACACACACACACACACACACACCATGATAATCTTTGTTAAAGATAAGTGCGACCATAAGAATATAAATGAATCATGAAGGAAAATTACAATATAGTCTATGAAAAAATTAATAAGAATAATTATTTTTATATCATATGTTGACTTACAAGCTTATCATAAGCATACTTGCATGAATAGCATGTGTTAGTCTGTATGATTTCCATGTCTTGACTTACATGAGTGATAAGTATTGATTATGTGCTTACTATGTGTTCTCGTGCATTAATGCCAAGTGCTTGAAAGTGTGCTTGAAAGTCAATCATTAATGCCAATGATTGACTTGACATGTGAAAGCTATGTGTTGGTTTACTAAATGTTGCATCAAAAATTAAAAAACTTGGAATCTTGCCTATAAATAAAAGTGATTAGGGGTTCCTAGCACACAACAACACATATCATGAGAACATTTTAGATTGAATTGAGAAACAATTGCTCAATTAATTTTAATTACATGTGTGAATATTATTAAGTTTTCTAGAAGTTTGTAGAATAGTTCAAACCGATTTAATCTAGTATAATCAATTTAAATTAATTTGACAAGCTAAATTATTATTTTATTTATTTTATTTATTTTATCTATTTTATTTATTTTATTTATTTTATTTATTTTATTTATTTTATTTATTTTATTTATTTTATTTATTTTATTTATTTTATTTATTTTATTTATTTTATTTATTTTATTTATTTTATTTATTTTATTTATTTTATTTATTTTATTTTATTTTTGAATTCAATCATTACTCATTTTTGAATATTTTTTGTAAATATCAAGTCGGCATACCTAAGTATGTATACTAGCTATGTATAAAATATACATGCATATTGATGTATACTATTTTTGTAAATATTAAGTCGGCATACCTAAGTATGTATACTATTTTTGTAAATATTAAGTCGGCATACCTAAGTATGTATACTAGTTATGTATAAAATACAAATGAATATTGATGTATACTATTTTTGTAGATATAAAGTTGGCAAACCAAAGTATATATACTATTTATATATTGAGGAATTCGGAAACAAAAATAGTATCCAAGCATTATATCATGGTGTGTATGGTGTTAAAAAAGAAATTCGGAAATGACAATGCATAATCGATGAATGCATCACAATAAAAATAGCATCCAAGCATTAGAATCCAAACAATGACAATGCATTATATCACAAATGTATTGAGCATTTATATGAATAAGTTTTTATACATTATCCAAGCATACCGTATGGTGATTAAAGATGAAATTCGGAAAAAAAAAACAGAAAAAAAATGCTTACTCTTCGATTAAGCAATCCAACGATAATTGATGAACGTACCTCAAATCAATAACAAATTAAAACTTAAACCTCGAATAAATTTTTGTTTAATCAGCGTCGAGAGTTAATGGCAGATTGAGGAGGAATTTGGCTAGATGCGTCAAGTAGAGAAAGAGAATGTATATTTTTGGATAATAATTATAATTTTAATTATTAAAACATTAAATAAACAATATATATATATATATATAATAAAAAAATACTCATTAATTTTATTACTATCAAAATTTTTTCAACAAAATTAATGTGCGTGTAGTAATGTACAAATGAAAAACAAATATCTTACAATTATTTATTATGATATTAATTAAACAATAAATATATAAACAATAAAAAAAAATATGTTTTGCATTAGAGAAAATATCAAATAGGTACGAAATTAACAAACTTCATATAATAAGACATGAATGAAAATATGATTTGTCTTCTAGCCACTCTCCTAAAAGTTATAAAATACTCTTAATGTTAAAAAATCTATAAAAATTTATATTTTATGGTAATAAATTTTTAAGAATTCATATTTATTTTTACAAAGATAATATGAAATAAAAACTTAATATTTAAAGCTAATTGTAAAAATATTAATCAATTGTTTAATTTTTATAAATTTTAGTAGGATTAAACGTCTATATATTTATTTATAATTATCATTTTATTTTTTTAACCTTATTGAAAGGATTATATTTTTATTATATTTCAAGATTTTAAAGATTTGTATTATTTATTTTTTAAAAAGTTATCTATAATCATAAAATTTTTTTAATACTTATAATAATATTAATTTTTACTAGTTTATTAGTCAATTCAGATATTTTTGAAAATATTTTCTATTTTATCACACATTGAAATAATTTACATTTAAATTAGTATAAATTTTAAAGTATGTTAATTTAATTTTTAAATTATCGAAAAAAATATTATACTTATTGAATAAATTATTTAATGTTACTTTAATTTAAATTCTTTAATTTCTTAAATAAAAATTTTAGAAAATTTTTATTTATAATTTTTTAAAAAATTAATATATCAGAAAAATAGTTATTTTAGTCCTTATTAATATAATTTTTTTGTATTTTTATATATTTTAAATTAATTATTTATAATATAATTTTTTTTTATTTTACGAGGAGAATGTGTGTTTCAAGGATTGCTCTTTTATAAACTAATAACATAAATTTAATAAACAAAATTAAATAAAATTTTAATACTAATAATAAATAAAAAAATTATATAATTAAATAATGGCTAGGAAAACACCGTCGCTAAATCCGTAGCTAAATTATGGATTTAATTAGCTAGGAAAATTCCGTCCCTAAATCCGTTGCAAAATTAAGGATTTTATTTTCCACTGAAATTTCATCACTAAATCCATAACTAATTTATAGATTTTATTAGCTAGGAATATTCACTCGCTAAATCATGAATTTTATTAGTAAGGAAAAATTTTTCGCTAAATCCCTCGCTAAATCATGAATTTTATTAGTAAGAGAAAATTTGTCGTTAAATCCCTCGCTAAATCATTGATTTTATTAGCAAGGGAAAATTCGTTGCTAAATCGGTCGCTAAATCATATATTTTATTAGCAGTAGAAAATCTATCGCTAAGTTGATTACTAAATCATGTATTTTATTAGCAAAGGAAAATCTCTCTCTAATTTCATCACTAAAAATTAGCTAGGAAAAATCTATCGCTAATTCAGTCACTAATTTCATGCTTTTTTAGTGAGGGATATTCCGTCACAATATCTGTCGCTAAAATCCCCACTTTTCTTGAGTGGAATATATAAAAATTTTTTGTCGCTAATCCGTCACTAAAATTCCCACTTTTTTTGAGCGGAATTTATGAAAATTTTGTCGCTAATCCGTTTCTAAATCCGTCACTAATTCCCCCACTTTTTTGAGCAGAATTATCTAAAAATTCTTTCGATATTTCATCGCTAATCCGTTGCTATTTGTTTTCCTAAAAAAAATCATAAATCCCTTGTTATTCCATAGCTAATCCCTTACAATTTAGCCAGATATTGATCCATAGCTAAATTGATATTTTCTAGTAGTGAGAGAAAATAGAGAGAGAGTGAAAGAGAGAGAGAGAGAGAGAGAGAGAGAGAGAGATTGAGAGAGAATATAGATTTTGTTACTTGTCATTAATTATAGGCTTTGCAAATGACATGTCATTACTTATATTTAATATGATTAATTGAATGCTCATAAATGACCTTTAATGATGATTGTTTATTCACCTCTTTAGTTACAATGATGTTCATTCACTTATCACCTTATTTACAATACTTCTCCATGACCATTATTGGCTGATATGTTTATAAATTAAAAATATTGTCACTAAAATCCAATAGAATAAAATTTAGATTAAATAAAAAAAGTACAATATACTAGCATCTATAACAATACTCCCCATGGCAGTGGCATGTTTATGCTATCTTTAAAACTCTACTTTGAAGATCTTTTAGGTTGTACATATTAATTTGACATTAAATTAATTAATCATATTAAATATATTTGCTAGATTATCACTCAATTGAATTGAATGATAATTTCATCATCATTATGATGCTCATGGGTTTAGAAAAAATTAGTGAAATGTAATAGTTTTTTTACTTTTAATATATATTTTTTTGATTCAGTAATACAAGTAAAATATACTTCATTTTGGTACTTTCAATTTATTCTTAATAGATGGTAATTCTAAATATCCTCAATTGTATTGTGTTATGGATCTCAATCAAATACATTCTTCCAAATACCATTCTTTTATGAAAGAATTAGATCCATGACAACAAAAATGAAAAAAAATATATGTTTTAAGCATCAAAAACTTTTTTCTCACTACACAAAACTCAACTATAAATTTTGTGCATTCGAAATATTTGTATGAATTTAACATTACTCTATCCACATTAGCACACTATATAATTTAAAAAAATAATAAATAACATTAAACATTTTTGAAACCATTTATGTGCCACCATACATGTATATTTTTACACACAACACGCGCGCGCGCGCACACACACACACACACACACATGTGTGTGTGTTATCAAATAAAAAATATATAGAAAGTGAAAGAGATATTGAAATGAAAAATAGAAATTTTTTTATGTAGGATGATCTCTATACAAAGGAAAATATCTATGCATAGGATTTGAAAAGTTATTTTATAGGCTTTGCAAATGATATGGCATTAATTATGTTTAATATGATTAATTGAATGCTTATAAATGACCTTTGATGAAGATTTTTTATGCACCATATCAGTTTTAATTATTATCTAACACATAGCACCTTATTTATGACACTTCTCCTAGAATTACCATTAATAATTGATATGTTTACAAATTGTTAGTATTACTAAATTAAAAACCTTGACACTAACTTTCAATGGAATAAAATCTGGATGAAAGATATAAAGTACAATATACTAACATCTTTAACAATGCGCCCAATGGTAGAGACATGCTTATGCTATCTTCAATATTTTATTTTGAAGATTATTTAGCTTTTTAATACCAATTTGGCATACCAACTTCTTCAAAATTATAATAGGCATGACTTTTATTAAAAGATATGCTAGATTATCACTTGACCTTAATTTGCACATTGATTTTATCAATATTTTGATGATCATGAATATAGAATAAATTGGTGGAATGTAATAGTTTGGTCACCTTTAATATAATTCTTCTATGATTATGTAATACATATATAGTTTTCTTCATATAATACTATTTGTTTATTCTCAATAAAGAGTATTTTGCATGATTTTTAGTTGTATTTTATCATAGATCTCAAGGAAATGGATTCTCAACTAGCTTCATGCATCGAAAATATTTCTGAGTGATTGAAAGAGTTTACCACCATTATTTTAATATTTTCTAAGCAAATATATATCATATTTGTGATTGAGCTTTGTGAGTTTTTCATAGATAGCATGTATCTGCATAACCAAATAAATGTAGTTATAATGTTTTGGGTTAAAAAAATCCCATGACACTTGTCCTACTGAGATATTTTACTACAGGTTGAATTCTATTTCAATGCCTTTTATTTGGAGTTGAACTATATATTGCTAATAATATTAAGTGAGAAAGAAATGTCTAACCAAGTATAATTTAAGAGATATATTAGTACACTAATTTCACAAAGATATAATATATAATGATCAAATAATTCTTCATTTTCTTATTTATGCCAACACATATCTTTAGTTATTTCAAATAATCTAATGACCCTATGAGAACAAGTGACATATAAAAGTATTTCAAGACTTTTTTTTGTATATGTTGATTTGATGGATTAATAACTTAATATATATTTTGAAATATACTTCATCTGTAGGTTGAGACAAAATTTAATCTTTCAAAGATCTTTCATTTCAAATTTATTCTTTTAGAAATGAGTTATTCAAAAGTTCCAATTAAATTTAAGTCATCCACATAAGCCACAATAATTGCAAATCCAATAACATCCTTTTTGATAAAAATACATGGCAAATTTAATTGTTCAAATATTCTTTGAGTAGATAATTGCTTAAAAAATTATTTCACATTTGACTAGATTGTTTTAATTCATATAATGATCATTTTAACCTGATTAACTTCATGCTACATAGTTGTTAAGTTATTTCTTCAAATAATATAAAATTTTCAAGGATTTGTATATATACATTAATCTATATTGATCCATATAAATAAGCTACAAGTACATCCATCATTCTTATATCAAGTTTTTCATAGATTGCTAAATATATTAAATAGTGAAATATGGTTGCATTCATTATAGAAGAATAAATTTTGTCATAATCAATTCTGACATTTTGTGATAAACCTTTTACCATGAAATATTCTTTACATCATATAATTTCATTTTGGTCATTTCTTTTTGTATAAAAACTCATTTATATCTAAAAAGTTGTAAATTTGCATTCATTTAAACTATGGGTCGAAATGCCTCTCTTTTAGCCAATAATTTTTCAACTCTTTTTGGATTGATTCTTTCCATTGTAACTAGCCATTTTGTTATTGATATTAACCATATTTTGTGGCTCTTTAGCTTTGTAATTACTTATCATATTCATTTCTAATTGGATAAAAAAAATAATATATATAAGGTAGTATTTCAATCTCATATCTTTCTTAATATATTTAATTAATAAAAAGCTCTTCATTATGATGTACTAGTATAATCTCAAGCAATAAATGTTTGACTAGTGCCTCTGTAGGGGCTACTTGTTCATTAACATGGGGCACAATATTTATTTCTTTTAATCCTTTCATATTAGTATGTTCTTTAGGAGCATTGAATTTAAATCTTTTCCTTTTTCTAGGAATTGTATCTTTTCAACCAAGTAGTCTCATATATCTTTATTATGGCTTAGGCTCACATTCATACTACTTTCCAATTTTACCAGTGGAATTTTAATTTGTACTAAGATATTTGTAGTTGGTATATGTTTATAACTTTTGTTGAAAACTTAAACATTCATATACTTGTTTTGCTTTTGCAAGATCTTGTGAAAAAAATTATTTTTGAACTTATAGTTTAGAATGCTTTATGGGGGGGGGGGGGGGGATCAAATTGAGATATAGATTATTCATTCTATGTAGTGTCTCATCATTCTTTTGTAATGGGATTTCCTTTTCTAATTGTCAGGAAACATTTTTATTAAAATGATAATATGCAATCAAGTACTAAAAATCACCCATGAGAGGCTCGATATATTTGATAATTAATAAAGATTAAAATCCAATATAGATACTATCAAGATTAGTTGAAACTTATAAAGCTGCAACTAGGGTTTAAAGTAATGACCTTAACTATGAAATCATAATATGAATAGAATTGCAACTTGATTTCTATAGTTACGACTAGATGACTATGTATTCGGTGGCATACCCCAAGATATGTAGTTGCAACTTGAATGAAGTCATGTCCATATTCTTTGGTATTATGACCTGAACGTAGTTATAACATATGCTATAAAGTCATGACCTATTTTTTGAAGTCACTACTCAACTCAATAGAAGTTATAACATGAACTTTGTAGTCATAACCTATATTATAACATCACAAATCAACATAAGCTATAAATGTGTTTTGGAGTTGCGACCTATATCATTAAGTTGCAACTTAACTAAAGCTAGAACATGTATCTTGGTATCATGACCCTATTTTATGATATTTTGAGTTGAATAAAGTCATGCCCTTATTCATTGGTGTATGTACATCATTGCAGTCACAACATATCTTGTGATGTTACGATGGCCGACTTAAGAATTCAAGTCAGGATCCAATTCTTCGGTGTGGTAACATGGATGAAGATGCAACATAGTATTCAATATTTTGATTTAGATCTTAAGTTTAAAATCATTTTTTATTTATAATTAAGCATTTATAATTATACTATAAATTAGAGAACAAATTAACATAGAGCGATGCAATATATTGTAACAATCTCGTAATATAATGAAAGCTTTCCTCTAGAAATTATGTGTTGTTTCTTCTCTTCCTATTCTATACTTTTGCATGTGCATGTGTGATTTCTTCTATGAGAGTTTTATTCATCCCTTCCCAAGACCCTCAATCTTCATCTCTCGAACACTTGAGTCCTTAGATCTGATATCGAGCTATACTCGATATCAAGTATGACCCAATATCTAGTATCCAAGGAGGTTTGTGACTTGAGATTTGATGTCATAACCAGATCACAAAGCACATATATTTGATTTAATTTTTCAATACTTGGTATTATAGGTTGGTTGAGGTCTAGTTCGTTGTCTTATAGTAGATATTCGAGCTAAGAAGGTCACATGTTTTTATCATTCGGTTTAGAGATTAGTGAGTTTCAAAATTTTATATCCAAGCCAAGCATAGGGTTTTAACCTTTGGTATTGTAGCTCAAAATTACCTAGCATAGTTTGAGTGTTAATTGAAATTTTATATTACTAGTATTTAATTAAAGATTTGAAGCTGATTGTAATGGATCAAAAACTAGAGACAGCATCAATTGAGGTTGATGATGACACCATTACACTATTTTGATCACTATTGGATTTATAGGATAACTTGGTTATCGCCATTGGTAGTAAGTGGTAAAATAAAATTATCATATGAGGTTGTAGTTTTAGCCCTACTATTAGAGGATATGAGGAGGTAGAGTTTGGTGAAGTACATGAAATAGGTTTTGTTTGTGGAGGAATGGACAGAAGAAAGAAGTGAGTCGTGTGAAAGCTCAACTAAAAAAAGAAGAATACAGATTGTGGAAATCTAAAGTTGTGGGAGCATTCAAAGGAAGAGAAAATACAACTATTATAAAAAAAGAATATTTTGGATCCCTATGATTTTTCTTAAATTGGAATACAATTTAAAGTTAGGTGGATATCATAAGTTCAAGGAAGAGGGTGCAACAAAGTTTTCCTCAAATCTAGAAAGTCCATCTACATGCATAAAATTCTAATGAGAGATGATGCATGACCAATAGTTGAACATTAGAGAATGAAAAATCTAGTAATGAAGGACGTAGTGAAAATAGAAGTTCTAAAATGATTGAAAGTTAGAATTTGCAATGCTATATCTAATTGCTCATGAGTGAGTTCCCATCCATGTAGTGCCAAAATAATGGTGGGTTGATGCTTTTGAGGAACAAAAAGGAGTAGATTTCTACACACAAAATTGTTGGATGACATGTAATGTACTATAAGTGCATCAGAAAGGATCACTCTTCTTTTCTATTTATAGATCAGATGTTTGACAGGGTTGTAGGACATGCATATTATTACTTATTATATAGATATTTGGGCTATAACTAGATTGTGATAACCCTAGAAGATCAAGAGAAATTATATTTGTATATCCATATAAAACTTTTTCATTCAAGAGGATGTTATTTAGTTTGAGCAATGTACCATCAACTTTTCAAGGGTGTATGATGGTGGTTTTTTCAGATCTAATTGAAGAAGTGATGAAGATGTTTATGGATGCCATTTTGGTATTTAGGGACTCTTTTGAAGGCTATCTTTGGAACGTAGATGTGGTATTATAATAGTGTAAAGAAAAAGGTCTTCATGCATAAATGAGAGAAATACAACTTCATGATACAAGAAGTCTTGGGATATCTTGTATACTCCAAAGGCCTAGAGTTGATAAAAGAAAGATTTAGGTTATAAAGACTCTACCTCCATCCAAAACTATGAAGGGTATGTGAAGCTTCCAACTCACTTTGTAAGTTGCTTGAAAAAGATTTATATATTTTTGATAAAGCATGTTTTGTAACATTTCTGGAGCTCAAAATAAAGTTCATCATTGCACCATTAATGATTGTACCATAGTGGGGGTGAGCTTTTTAAAATCATGTGTGATGCAAGTGATTATGCTATTGGAGCTGTGATGGGATAAAGGTGTGATAGAATTTTCAAGGCAATTTATTATCCAAGCAGAATATTAAATGATGCCCAATATAAGGAAATGCTAGTTGTGGTATTCTCCTATGACTAGTTCAAATCATATATTTTTGAGAAAGGGTGGTTTTATATTTTGACCATGAAGTCATTCAGTTTATAATGATAAAGAATGATGTAGGGCAAAGAGATAAATATATCGTATTGATATTGATGAAGGAAGCAAAGTAGTAACTAAAATTATAGAATTTTTTGTTGATTAACAACAATTATTTGTGGAAACACAATTGCCATGGTATTTATATTTTTTGAATTAGTATTCCTACAATGTTCTACCTCATTTTCTTAACTTCTCAGCAAAGAAAAAATATTCTACATGATGTGAGATACTATTAATGAGATAATCTCATACCATTTTAAAAATGTGATGATCAAATAGTGAGGAGATGTGTGTCATAAGGAGAACATGAAGAGAATATATTAAAATGTCATTCTTCACTATATTAAAGATATTTTGGGGGTTGAAAAATGGCATAGAAGATACTACATGTAGTTTTTTTGCCAATATTATTTAAAGATGGTCAAAGAGTTGTGTGAAACTATGATAAATATAAAGGTTGGTATCTCAAAGAGGGTTCCAATGCCTATAAATAATGTTTTGGAAGTTGAAGTGTTTGAAATTTAGAGCATTTATTATATGTGACCAATTTCATCTTTTTTTGGGAACCAATATACTATATGTGGTGATAGATTATGTATCTAAGTGGGTTGAAATAGATGTCATGCAGAAAAATACCACCAAAATAACATTCAAGTTCTTGCATTGCCATTTTTTAACAAGATTTGGAGTTGCATGGTGCATTGTACGTGATGAAGGAATCCACTTTTGAAACTAATTATTTGATGTACTAGGCATGTATGAAGTGAAACATGTGAGAAGTGGTCCATACTATCTACAATCAATTGAGAAAGTAAAAATTTTTAACATTAGAGATGAAGTAAATTCTATAGAAAATTGTGCAAGCTTCAAGAAAAGATTGCATTTGATGATCGGATGATTGTTTATGGGCATGTAGAATAACTTTCAAAATACCTACGAGCTTATTGCCTTAAAGATTTATTTTTGACAAAGCTTGTCATCTACCTGTTGAGCATGAACATAAAGTATGGTGGGCTATAAAATGACTTAATTATGAATTGGATAATACAAAATAGAAGTGATTTCTCCAACTAAATGAGAAGGAAAAGATGAGGAACTATGCTAATGAAAGAGCCAAATTTTATAGAAATAGAATGAAATTTTGACATGACAAAATTTATTTGAGGAAGAAATTTAAACTCTAGACTGAAATTTTTTCCATGCAAAATAACATCTAGGTGATGCGGAATAGTCACTATCAATGTAGTGATTCTCTATGGAACTTGTGTATAATCTAATGATATAAGCGAGTTCAAGATTAATGAACTAAGGCTGAGATGCTACCAAGGAGATCAAAAGGTGAAAGAAAATTTTTACAGAGTGAAGAAACATAACATCTTTAAAAATAATCGAGGTAGGCATTTTAAAAGTGGATGGGTTGATATAATAATGTTAAACATAATATTTGTTGGGATGCAACCCAATCATAATAGGTTAGATTTGAAGATTGAATAAAACATCATCAACTTGTTCCATGCATCTTCTTTAGTCATATATTATATGTCACGACAAGTTATGAATCTATGGGTATTTAATTTAAAAGGTCACGATGGCATGGTTTTAATTCATGATACGTATTGTGTCTTCATGATTTCAACATAACTATTTGAGTTGTAATACATCATAAGTTTTAAATATCACGACAACAATTTTGAAGTCATAACATCATGTTTGAGATAAAGGGAGAGAGGAAAAAATAGAGTGAAAGAGAGAGAGGGGAAAAGAGAAACAACAAAAAGGTCCCGACATCATTAGTCTATTGCGACTTCATCCCTTAATCAATATTTTTTTTTTCATATCACAACCTTTTCTTCTGAATCTCTACTCTACTTCTTCATCAAAACTATCATTTTGTGGCTGCGACATCATTTGACCAAACCTACTTCAATTCTCAATCAAGACCTTCTCTTTTGTAGTCAAGGTGCAATTTATTTTTAATATTATATATTATATGTCATAACTTTTCTTTAACTTTTTATACATATTCTAAGTTGCTATCATATTTGTTACATCATGACTTTTGTCTCAGAAGCCATGTTATTTCTTGTTTGTGATATTTTTCAACATCACTAATAAAATATCATGCTTATTCGCAACCACAACTCCACATTGCCCTTTTGGCGCATAAACTCTCATTATCTTACTTATCTTCTACTCGTCATTAGCAAAAAAAATATTTTTCTACAACCATGTCTAAAACACCATCTACCATTCGAAATCTAGAACAAATAAACATAACATGTTCGAAAAATACAATATAGTAAGCTATGAAACAATATGAAAATACTAAAGTTTCCAAAGGTAGCAAGAAATCAGAAGCAAAAAGGAAAGCAAGTACAGTCGAAACCATGAATGAGGCACAAAGGAGTATGACATCTTTCTATCAACAAAAGGGGAGTAATTGATGAAAAGCACATTCACCACAAAAAGGTAGATGACATTTTTTGTAAGATTAATTTGGATACCATGTGATAGATAGACTACTAACAAAATCTTCAAAAAGTATGCATTGAATGGACACAAAATTAAATAACTAAAGAAGAATCCCAATTTCAAAAAAATATTCAAGACATTGACACAAGGTAGAGGAAATTGGTGTTGAATGAATAAAACCTCTTATGAGCACATACAAAGAAGCAATCTCAAAGAATCATTATTTTGAAGATTTAGTATTGCAACATTCCCTCCATCTTTCAACCATGTGCCAAGATAACCAATTCTCTTATATGCCCTAGTAAGAGGCTATCAAATCAATATTTGGAAGATCATTGAGAGCTCGATTCTTGACAATCAAAGGGGAGATTTATTAGGCATATCATCAACCTTGAATTAATCTTTCAATTATGTATCCATGGAGGTGTGAAGATTAATCTAAGAAATGAAGAAAAGTGTCCTAGAACTTTACTTCTCACTCTTAAAAAAATGAAGAGGGCACAAGCTACAAAAAAAAAATAGAAACAAATTCTAGGATAAATAATTGAGTACAAATAAGGGGAAGAGACTAGAATAGAAGAGATTGAAATAATAACCAAATCAACACCATTTGAAATGCTTGTTGACATCATTACAATGGAAGAGCCTGACAGAGAAAAATATATAAAAACATGGAACAATAGAGACAACGATTATAAAATAGAGTTGAAATATTTATGGATGACCTCAAGGCTCAAAGTGAGAGACAACTACCTAGAAAATGAACTTCAAATGGTAACCTTCTATTTGAATTTCTTTCCTATATGTTAAACTTCGTGTTTGAGGAATTTTTTCAGATGGTTGTTTTTTTATTGGAGGATTGAGTTGAAAGATTAAAAAGTAGATTTTTATGATAGACCAAGAGAAACTAGATGATCCATTGAGCAAGATGTGTTGGAGGAGAGAGAAAAGGAAATTAAGAACAATCTATTGATGAATGCCCGAGATTTTATTATACTTTATAAGATGACCATAGAATATAGGAAGAAGATCATGAAGCAAAGCATTGGAGCATTAAAGATTTTTTTTTATTACAAGGAAAAGCTATGGATGGAAAGTTTGGAGATCTATAACAACAATCAAAGAAATATGTATTATGCACAAGGTTCATCCGAAGCTACATTAAATTTCATTCGCAAAATAAAGAATACACTAATCAAGTGTACGACCAAACTAATGAACTAGGCAGCAAGCAAAAAAGAATACAAGGAAAAAAATTCTCACTCTATCTTAGATGTGTCAAATGGGTTGTGTCGTGCCGGCACAAATCATTTTTTCTTGACCCAAACAAGTCATCGTGTTGTGATGTACCAGGCACGGCATGGTGAATGGTCCACCGGCCCAACATGGTGGGTACGATCATGGCGACCATGTCGTGCATAAAAAAATGGTCACGTGGGCAACCAATTACAATCGGCCATATGGCCATATTTTTTTAATGGACCACCTCATGATGGTGGGGTCGAATAAAAAAAATTAAAAGGTCTGGATGACCACCTAATAGGGATCCCATCGAAAGATCACTCAGGCTGGTTTACCGTGCCATCTGGATGGGCACACGGGTTATGTCTGGCTAGGAACGAGGCATAGTTCATGCTAGCCCAGCATGGCACAAACCAGAAAAAGCGGAAGCCCGACCTTGCCCGAGGCATGATTCCAAACCATGCTATGCTGGGTTTAGCACAGCTAAATTAGGCTGGGCCCTATGCCATGCCTAGGCTACCTGCCTGTTTGACACCTGTACTCAATCTAGACAAAAATTCCAGCCATGTAGAGCTGAATTTATCTTCCAAGTCTTTAGTATCAAAGCACAAAGTTTTTTAAGCCTTTCCAATATAAACAAAAGTACATCTTTGATCACTTATGAGGTAATCAAATCATTGTCAATTTGAAGTTAGTCCCTTGTTTGCAAGGTCATGATGTTTCCTTTTTTGTAGTCATATCTTTCTACATCATGTTAATAATTTACTATGTCACAACATTCATGTCAAGATAGTATTTTCTATAGGCATGGCATCTTCTCATTTTAATAATTGCAACAAAAAATACACATATTTTTTTGTCAATCATTTTACATTAGTGGGAAGACTATTTAATTTTTTTTACTTGTTTTCTTTGCTTGACGACAAGCAAAACTTTGAGTTCTAGTATTTGAACAGCTTTGATTAGGCCTATATTTTAGGGTCCACAATTAACTTACTTTTAGTGCACCATATTTTATTATAAGTTAATTATGAATATTTCACCTAAAATCAAAAGTTTGGATAACTTTAGATAACATAAAGAAATCAGCATGGAAAAGAAGCGAAGGATACCAAGAAATGAGACATGACTTAGAAGCCCGAGTCACGATGTCACTTGTAGGGTGGGAAGAAACATAGATGTCGCAAAGCAAGATGAGCCCGCAACATCACATTTATGAGTCCCAACATTCTTATGTTGTGACATCATCTCTCCCCACGCAGACCATTCACTTAGTGGTGACCCTACTACTCAATAGTAATATTATATCATATGTCATGACTAAACTTTATAATTATTACATCATCTCTTTGGTCATGATATTAATTCTCCAGTCCCTAGATCATAGTAGTCATGACAACACATTATTAGTCACAACTTTAATCCACAGCAATAATACTTAATTTGTGAGTCGCAACCAATATCTCAAAAGATCACAATGTTTTTTATTAGTTGCTACATTAATATTTAATCATGATAATATCTCAATAATCACCATGTTAATCATAAGTAGCAATAATCATTCTTTGGTCACAATAATATTTAGTCCATCATGACATATATCACTAGTTATGATCATGTTTTACAAGTCATCACATAATTACATAGTTGTAGCATTAATCATTTGTCATGGCTCATCCTACCTAGTCATGACTAAAACTAATAGAAGACCCACATCAACAATACTCAACACTTAAACTAAAAACTATTTTTCAAATGTTTGAAGACTAGAAAGGAGGGTAAGAAAGGTAGAACACATGCGACAAATTAAAAAACATTCTAATATATTGGTTTAAAATAGAGGTGTCAAACGGGCCGGGCCGGGCCGGCCGGCCCATTTTTTTAGAGCACGATCGTGCTTCCGTGCCCGGCCCGGAACGGTTTAAAAAAGCCGAGCCCGGCACGGCCCAAAGGCATGGCAGGCCGTGCCGTGCCGTGCCGGGCCAGAGAGGCAGAAAAAATTTTTTTTTTTAATTTTTTAATATATTTAAAATTTTAGATATGCATAGTATTATATATTTATATTTTTAAAAAAGTTAAAATTAAAAATTAATTAAAAAAACAAAGTTTAAATTTTTTTTGTAATATCAAATTAGTTTAAATTTTATTATAATTATTAATTATATAATAAAGTTACTAATTTTTAAATGAAAAATTAAAACAAAAAAAATAAATCAATACATTATGTTAGTAAAAATAAAAATTAAAAAAAAACATAAACAAAACAAATGAAAAATTACCAATCATCCATTTGAAACCGAAGGTTCGAACAAAACAAATTACAGTTTCAACACAACATACAAACAAAGCGTACAATCAATAAAAAAAACATCGAAAATAAAAAACAGTAGATCATCATCAATCGTCAATCGGCATATCATGAGAATCATCAGCCGCAACATCAAGATCAGTATCATATGGATCATCATCATCGGCAATCAACTCCTCCGCCATCATAGTGGATGTGGATGCGACTGCAGGACCTGTCCCAGTCCCAGCTCCAGCATGATCATGGATGTTAAACCTCGAATCCTCCCAATCCTTCAAACAAGCCAAGGCCTCAACCATATATGGACGTAATCTCGATCTCCTATCCGAAATCACGTTCACTGCAACATAAAAAGCAGACTCTGATGCTACGCTCGACACCGGATAAGTCAGTAGATCTCGTGTCATCCTAGATAGCACGGGAAAGGTGGACTCATATGATTTCCACCGCTGTAATAAATTAAGATTCTTAGTATCAGAATGTGATAGGATTGAGCAGTAATCGGTATCTAAGTACCGAGACAGCTCGCTCCTATGTGATGGTCCACCCCTACGTTTCCCCCTTGCTAGCTGAATGGAAAAATCATCATCTCTGAATAAGGTATCAATGGCCGTAATCATAGTCTCACTACTACCACCACCATACCTAGTATCGTAGTATGTGAACAGGTCAGTCAACTTCTCGTGAATGAACCCTTCAGATGAGTCCTCCACGTTCATGGATGAGAAAATGTAAGTCAGAGTGTTTTCTACCCCTTCCACCTTAACCCTAGGGTCCATGCATACAGCGAGGCAATAAAGAGATGGAATGGTGGACCAGTACTTCAAGTACTTGGTCTCCATCTCTGCAACCATATGGCTAAGCATCGGGTCAGCTCGATACTTCCTAAACATGCTACTAATAATGCATATGTAACGAAGTGCAATGCAAGTGGTGGGCGTATAAACCGACGAACACAAGTTCGTCGTGTCATAAAATATCTTCAGGAATTTCATAAATAAAATTCCTGAAGCCCAGTCAGTGTCGTCAATAATAAGTTCATCACTCTTACTATTGACGTGATCAGATATTACGTGTTCGTATCCAACACATGATTCTAACATCAGGCACGTGTAATTCCAACGATGTCTCACATCCGATTGGAATTTCTTCTTCTTAATATTCGCAGACAAACATAGACTACCAAACTCTTGTTGTCTGCGAGGAGTACGAATATATTTTAGTGCATTACGTATATTTTCCAACGTGGGGGAACACACCTTCATACCCGCTTGAACAATCAGGTTAATCACGTGACACATGCATCTGACATGAAGGATCTCTCCTAATGGTGCGTCTCTAATTTTCCTAACAAACATATTGATCGCTACTCCATTATTAGATGCGTTATCGAATGTGACACTAAAAATTTTATTTTGAATTTTATATTCCCTAAAGATTTTCATCATACACTCAAAAATGGTCGGGCCATCATGAGGATGAAGAATCTCATAGAATCCTAAAATTTTTTTATTGATTGTCCAGTTAGAATCTACATATTGGCTCGAGAGACATGCATAAGAAGATTCATCGTGACTTGTCTATATATCGGACGTCACGGACACCACTCCACTATATGTCATAAATTCCTTAATTATTTTTTGTTTTTCTAACTTATATATCTTTAGTATGTCATTCCTAGATGTGGACCTAGGAATCCTACGATAGGCAGGCTGAAAATATGTCTGCATGATGCACACTACCCTTGGATCTTCTGAAAATCTGATCGGAAGACCCATCAATGTGATAAGCCTGGCCATACCGTCCTTACCCAACTCGCTGGAGTATTTGAAGGGAGTAAACTTTGAGACTGAACTCGATCCAGTCTCAAAAAATGCAGTGCAAAGTTGGGTTTGCCTAGGATCTAATGGTCCATGTTTTTTTGTGCATAATTCGGCATGCCTTTTTAGGTGCCCAGTCCCAAACGAACTCTTACATGTTAAAAGTCACATACAATATTTGCACTGTGCCATTTCTTGTTCCTCACCCCTAACATTTTTTTGTGTTATTATTTTAAAATGAGTCCAAACTACAGAAGTCCTCCTAGTTTTTTGTTTTTTAAAAGTTTGGGTTGAGACGACTGGAGAAACCAAAGTTTCAGCAGCCTCAGACCTTTGTGTAATATTTTCATTTTCTAAATTTAAATATGTGTCAGGTGTATTTGTCATTTTTTATGATTTTTATTTTTTCCTAATTTTGGTCTAGAGAGAGAAACTATAGAGAGAGAGTAAAAAAACCGTAAAATAAATTACTCGGTAAAAGCAATGAGGTCGGTCACGTGCACGGTGCACCGCAGTCAAGCTCTAATGTTCAAAACTCAAGTCGAGTTTCACGAAAATCTAAGCCGAATGCCAAAATCCCGAGGCCCGAGAGAGAGAAGCAAGGTTTTTGAGAGAGAAATTTAAAAATTTGAGAATATTTATGTTTTTGAAAAACATAAATGTTAAAGGGAAGGGGGTAGAATTTATAAATTAAAGATATTTATTTTTTATCAAAAAAGATATTTTTTTATATTTTTTTGAATTTTTATTAATTATTTAGGGGGCAGAATCATGAGGACCGTTAGATTCTGCCCCCTAGCCGTTGGATTCTGCCCCCTAGCCGTTGGAGGCGAATCCAACAGCTGAAAATATATATTATTAGTATTTTTTATATTTTTTCCTGTTGGGGACTTGGGTGAATAGGATAGGGGAGCTATTCTGGGTCGGTTTGGGGCAAAGGGCCTCGTGGAAAGTGGGACCGAGGGTCGGGTCCAATCAGACCCGACCCACGGTCTTTTTTGCGGGAGGGGCCGGGCGCCGCGTGGGTCTTTGGCGGGGCATCCTATGCCATGTAGGCAGCATGCTCGCTCGATCACTCGAGTGAAACCGGCACGGGACGAACCCGTGCCGGTGTGCCGTTCCACGGGCCGAACCGTGCCGGGCCAGGCACGGCACGGCATGCCTGGTGCCTAACCCGGGCACGGCACGGGCCCGGGCATGGTTTTTTATCGTGTTGGGCCGGGCCAAGCACAGCCAAACTGTGTCGTGCCTCGTGCCGGGCCGGACCGGCACGGCCTGGTTGACACCTCTACCCTAGTCACACGAACACACTGTTTGGATCGGTGTGGGGTCGTGGTGGCGTGGTGTGGGCCGGTGTGTGGGCCTGATGGTGGTCGGTGTGTGGCTGGTGTGTGGGTCGGTGTGTGGGTCGTGTGGGGTGTGTGTGGTCGGTGTGTGGGTCGGTGTGTGGGTCGGTGTGTGGGTCGGTGTGTGGGTCGGTGTGTGGGTCGGTGTGTGGGTCGGTGTGTGGGTCGGTGGGGTCGTGTGTGGGCGGTGTGGGTTCGTGGTGGGTGTTGTGTGGGGTCGTGGTGTGGGTCGTGTTGGTCGTGTGTGGGTCGGTGTGGGGTCGGTGTGGGGTCGGTGTGTGGGTCGGTGTGTGGGCTCGGTGTGTGGGCCTGTTGTGTGGGTCGGTGTGTGGGTCGGTGTGTGGGTCGGTGTGTGGGTCGGTGTGTGGGTGTGTGGGTCGGTGTGTGGGTCGGTGTGTGGGTCGGTGTGTGGGTCGTGTGTGGGTCGGTGTGTGGGTCGGTGTGTGGGTCGGTGTGTGGGTCGGTGTGTGGGTTGGTGTGTGGGTGTGGTTGATCTGCATTGGATCATGTCTTCTCTTGAAAGTCCTTTTCCAAATAGGTTTTGTGAGTTGAGAGTGGTTCACTGCTCGCAGCTGACTTTCTATCTATTAGTGTAAGTGGCGCAGTGATTGATGGAATTGGTTTATGTAGAAATTTTCAGAGAATCAATGTTGGAGAAGAAGATGATGAAGTAGCGATGGCAGAACCCTGGGATCTCGGACAAATTCCAATAGGATAGGGTGCGTATCCAGCCCTGATTACGGGAATGATTAATTTGAGCGAGAATTGGAATGCAAGGAGAATACGTACAGGTATAAGGGAGATTTGATTAGTACAATTGGGTTTAGATCTTTTGATCATGCTATAGATGGTGAATTTGAATATCAGGTTTCTAATGTGAAGACTTCCTTAACTGATTATAACGAGACTAACATGAGTGCGTGCTTTTGCTATCATTGTTATTTGGCACAACATGAAAATCTAATGGAGAAGAGAAGGGGGCGAGAAATGATTCGTACCCATGGAGGTTTTCATGTACAAACGCCCCTCAAACATCCGCCGTTTGAATCTAACTCATTATTTAAAAGATCGGTCGAATATATGATCGGTTTACAGGGTCTATATATCTGTTGGCACAAGATTTTGCTGGTTGCATGGTCTTGCAAAAATTTCTCGAGGGATCAGAGCGACGAGTCCAAATTATATACAGGGAGATTATTGATCATGTTTTAGAGCTCATGTTGTATCCAATTGAAAATTACATGATCCAAAAGTTATTAGATGTATGCAATGAGAATCTAAGAAAGCAGATTGTCTCCGTGGCTACCAAAGAACCAGGCCAACTGGTTATGATTTCCTTGCACTTATATGGGTATTTGATAAATACCTAGTTTTAATTTTGAATTTTTTGATTTCATTAATAATTGTAAATAACCTTTCATTATTTGAACAATTTTGATATTGCATTATCAGGACGAGGGTGGTACAGAAGTTGATTGAAACTCTCAAGAGTCAAGACCCAGAAACAAATTTTGGCAATTGTTTCAAACCTTAAAATCGGATTTCTTGTTCTGACATTGGATGGTAATGGGAATCATGTCATACAGAAATGTTTGGAAATCTTTAATAATGAACATAGTAAGGTAAAAGCTTTTTACTGTTAAATAATGCTTATCACAAAATTGTTAGCTCTAAATTCTTTTCCAAAGTGTGTGTGTGTGTGTGTGTTTATATATATATATATATATATTTTTATTTTTTTTTTTTTTTTCTAATTATGTATCACATACTTTCCATACTCTTTGATGGTTTTGTTAGTTTTTTGTAGTATGTATTTGTTGTTGCGTCTATATTTTGTACCAAGATTGTGAATCATCAACATGGATGTTGTGTATAGCAAAAGTGCCTGAAACATTTCAAGGGACAATATCAAGAGATATTAGTCAGAGAAATATGTAGGAATGGGCTTCTTCTTGCTCAAGATCCTTTCAGGTAAATTATTGTGTTTTAGAATGATTGTTTCTTCTACTTTTTTATTCTGACTTGTGAATTGTGAATTGTGTGATAGTTTGTCGGTCAATTGCTTTGTTTTAGTTCTGAGCTTTTCATTTTTTTTCATTCTTCTGAATTGGCACAGAAATTATGTCGTTCAGTGTGTCATAAAGCTGAATCACTCATCTTTCACCAGGAGTTTGCTTTCCCATTTGGAAGGACATTTCAAAGAACTCTCACAGCAGAAATGTAGCAGCCATGTGATTGAAACACTCCTTGCTCATTACGAAGAAAGTCGGCCATTAATTGTTACTGAACTGCTCTCCACCTCTAATTTTGATCAACTCCTCCAACATCCATTTGCTAACTACGTCATCAAATCTGCACTAAAATTTACTGAGTTAGATACATTAAACAATATTTGAGCTCAATTTTTTTTGGGATACCTGAGAGCGAAATAAACATGATTGGTCTTCATTTCAAAGAATAAATCATTTACTGATCTCTTACATTGCCTGAATCAAAGCATTGTGAAACTTACATAGTGTTGGTTTCTTTTTATATTTTCATAATGATCTGATGAAATTTTTGATCATAAAAACCAAGGCATGCTTGTGATTCGTAGGTTAGAGAAATTGAAGTACATATTGATCTCCTCAATAATCCATTTTACAAGAGGATATTCTCTCAGTGCCTTTTGAAGAAATGACTGGGTGGCATATGTATTGTTTATAAATTTTTAATAACAGTGAAATGTCCAGTTTTATGCTAACATTCAATGTGCAACAGCGCAATATAGTATTATGCTTGCTCTAAGGTGTCCAATCTCTTGCTATGTGGAGGATTATTGCTACTGAGTATAAATCAAAAGCAAGATTTTGCATTGGTTACTGTTACTGATGCACATCGTGATTAAAGGTTGTATTCATATGTATTTCTGCTTAAGAATTAAGATGTGTTAATTTTTCTTTTTTTATTTTTTTGAAGGTATCTTTCTGTTATGAGTTTTCAATTGGTAGGAGTTAAGAATTTACTTTGAACTTCCAATAATGGCATACCATTAAAAAAATATTGTTGGGAGAAATGTGTGTTGCCTTCCAAAATAATGGAACTTCATATGAATATCTGAAAAGAGGATTTGTGTTTTAGTGTACAATTTATCAAACATAAAAATGTGAAAATAAAACAAACTTAAAAAATATTATAAAAATGCATCAAAAATTAGAATCTAAATTGTGCTTCCAGCTAACACGTTAGTAATTAAAAAATTAATAAAAAGATAATTATATAATCCATTCCCCCTGCATGAGTCAAAACATAAGTGAGATTCGAACACAAATTTTACATTATAAAACATCAACCATTAAACTACACAATGCCTTGGCAAACCATTATTGGAAGCCATAATGCCTTGGCAACAGGGAAATGAATTTCATGGGCGGTGATGTAATCAAAAAACATTTGAGCCAACAGAAGCTCTCACAAAAGGCCAAATAAGAAATGCATAGTGTCTGTGTACATACTCTGTTATTGAAATGAAACAAAGATTAATAATTTAAAATAAAAACATTATACATCAATAATATAATAAACTAAAGAATATAATAAAATACAAACTATTGAAAATTGAAATTATGATAAATACAAACAAAATAAACTGTCCAAAATGAATGAGTAATGTGAGCAAGGTAAATCTTCATCTTACATGATTAACTTTCATTAATCATATTCTCTTACTTGAACTTTACTTTTTATGTGCTGCTGATATTATTAGGCTAATAGATAATTAGCATCACATGAGCTTATCTCTCTTCAATATCTCTGTTAGTATATCTATCTGCTAGGTTGTTCTCCTTATGAATTTTCTATATATTTACACTTTTTCTTTTATATTTTCTAGTATAAAACAATATTATATTCCAATAATTTTGTTTTTGAGTACAATGCTAAATTTTTAGTAATGTGCAAAGTGCTCTAACATTTACGGAATAAATACATACTTTTTATTCATATTTAAATTTTTCTAATAGCATTTGAAATAGATTGCTCATTTACTAGCTAATGTTGTTACAACTAGATGTATCAAATGGGCCGGAAGCCTGGGCCCAACCCGAGGCACGGCCAGAATCAGCCGTGCATTGCCTTGCACAGTACGGTCCAGAACTGTGCTTGAACCCGTGTTGGGCTTGCTCGAGGCACGGCTTGTTCTATGCCATGCTGAGGTAACCCATGCCTCATGTCGGGCCAAGCAATGCCTAGTACCTTGGCCCGAAGGCATGGTTCATCGTCACGACCCGAACTGTGCCTTGACCCCAGCCTCAGATGGCCGGACCCAGATCTCGGGCTGTTGTTCGGGCGAGTCCATCTCTGCCTATAAACTCCGAACTTTGAAGTCCGACCAAAGACCGAACCAAATCCTGATGGCCGACTTTCCAACGACCCTAACCTATAGATTCCAAAAGCCTGAGCTTTTGGAATCTGTGACAATTGGGTCGATTCGACGATCGAATCGACCCAATGGTCAAAAAAAAAACATGCACTTTTAATTTTAAGCCTTTGGATTCAGCCCCAACTACTATGGGTAGAATTTGACAGCTGTTGTGATTCTGTACTTTTAATAATCAAAAAAAAATCAAAAAAAAAATCAAAAAAAAAAAATCAAAAAAAAAATCAAAAAAAATCAAAAAAAAATCAAAAAAAATCAAAAAAAAAAAAACAAATATTTTTTTTTCTTGAATTGGCTAGGCCCATTAAAAAACACACATTTTAATGGGTTTAATGGGGTTGTCCCATAAAAAAACACACATTTTTAATGGGCTCTGGACCAAGCTGGCCCATTTAATGGGTACACTTCTTTAACGGGTTACCCCATTAAAAGATATGTTTTTAATGGGCCTGCTATTTTGACACTTCTAGTTACAACATATTATATTGTTGTCATAGAAGTAGACTTGATATATTGTAACTTTGAAAATCATGTTACAACTCATTTAGTGAAAGTAAATACATAACCAGCGATTAACTTGCTATTATCAATATCATCCACATTCTTTAAATTAGCATAATATTTGATTATAAAGTCTAAAATTTCATCACATCTTGTATTATATGAGGTTGACAATTCTCAAAAGCCTTTTATATCACTTCAATATTTTTTATCAGAATTTTCCATATATCAACTAATAATTCTTATTTCTTGCACAATAACTAGTTTTTTATAAACTATAACATATATTAAACTTCCAACAATTTTTTTTTGAAACATAAATAATTATTATAACCTGATTTTGGCCAACCCGTCATCTTATGCATATTTTGGTTCTATGCTCAGAATACATATAAAATCACAAAAAAAAATCTGCAGCTAGAAGGGAACTGCTATTTTAAGAATTCAAAAGCATAAAAAAATTCTAAACTTTAAGTGCCACTTTGACAATTCTCTCATCTTGCCTCACTTATCTCCCTGAGCTTTGCCAGCCCTAGTTCTCATCCAATTCAGTCCATATAGCAAAAAGAAAACAAACAAATACCAAGAACCTAAAAGTAAAACATACTGATATTCCTAGATTCTTAATTCAACAACCCTACTTTTGCACTGTAAAGGTAATCCTATAGGCCTGGAAAATATACTAAGTAGATTGTCAGATCAACAACTTGAGCTATAACGGGATCGTCCACCTCACCATTTAATTATCGATTTGTGTGAGAGCATTAATGATTAAACTTCTAATAGTTAATGCATATCTTATATGTTTCATTATTATAACTTGAAATTAATAAAAAATATATATATATTAGTTTATAATCTTGCATATTACAACATCACAAGACTTTCTTTGCATAGTTCTTTTTTAAAGGTCAAATGTATCTATTTTTTATGTTACTAAATTTGCATCCTTAGGATCTTATTTGTTGATCCCATATCCTTTATATAAAGTTCTTTCGTAGAACATTTTTTTAATTCTTTGACATGACCTTTGTTGGTTCATGCTATCAACATATTATCAACATACAATAGCAATATAATAATATAATTATTACCATATCTCTTTTAATATAAACAAAAATTTGAATTAAGTCCATTATTTCCAAGACTAATAATGAAGAATTTAAACCTCTTATACCAGTATTTCAATACTTGTTTGAGACCATATAAAGATTTATTCAATCTACAAACTAATTTGTTTTTTTTTTTTTCAAAACCTTCTAGGTGCAACATATACACTTCTTCTTCAAGTTCTTCATGAATAAATATAATTTACATATTTTACAACTCTAATTATAAATCATATGTACCACACATCACCACAACCACTAGAACTATTATAAGTCGAACAATAAGAGAAAATATTTCTTTGAAGTCATTACCTTCCAATGGAGCATATCATTTGACAATCAGTCATGCATGATACTGCTCAACTAGATCATTTATATTATGTTTGATCTAGTAAACCCTTCTATTTCTAATAGTCTTTCTTCCTTGTGATATCGGGACAAGATGCCATATCTTGATTCTATGAAGTGCTTCAACTTCTTTTTAATGTAACCATCCATAGTGAAACTTTTTAGCTTTTTGTAGCCCATTGAAAAGTTGATGGCTCTTCATCCTTTTTTAGTAGACAATATGTGACATTCCCCCCCATAACATACCTTTACTGCCAAGTTGATTAACTCTTCTTCTAATTTGACCATCGTATCATAAATATATCAGACTCATCTGATATTTGTTCATTATGTTTTGATAATTCATATTCTGGCTATTTGTTTTCAATGAAACATATAATCTATATGTTATCTCATTCTTCTATTTGCAACATATATTTTCCAAGATAACATATCTATTAATGATAAGCTTGTAAGTAGTTATATATTATAAGTAATATCCCTTTATTCCACTAATATATCCCAAGAATATGTATTTCCTAAATTTTAAATACAGTTTTCATATTTATTAGGCATTGTACATATTGTACACAAGAATTTCAAATGTATGTAAGTGAGAATAATTAGCTGGCTTACAAGTTCACATTTCCATTAGTAACTTCTAGTTAATTGTAGTTAATGATTACTAATTGATCATAAACCAAGAGATTTTGATTATTTTTGCTGAAAATGAATGAGTCATCCCTACAATTATTAACATGTCTCTAGATCATTCTAATTAGGTTATGTTTATTTTCTCTTCTATATTATTTTGTTGTTGAGTATTAGCCAATATGTACTACTTTATGATGCCTTTTTGTTGACAAATATTTTAAAATTCAATACTAATATATTATTTTCTTTTATATATCTTCGAATAATTGATATTCTTTTCATATTCAAGTTCTTTTTTATGTTTTAAATATTTTAAAAAATAAAAAAAAGTATTCACATTCCTCTTGATTGGATACACATAATATCTCTTAGAGAAGTCATCAATAAAATATATAAAGTATCTTGTAATGTCCAATGATAGAACTAGAGTTTCCCAAAATTTTGACATGAATTTGTTCTAAGATAGATTTAAAACTAGTATTCATTATAACTACTGAATTTCATTCTATGTTGCTTACTAATAACATAATATTCACAAAATGATAACAAAACCTTTTCGAGCTATGGAATAAGCTCTTGTTTAGTAAAGATTTTAAAATCTCATTCTCACATGTGGACAAGTTTATAGTGCCTCATCACCATTAATTATTCTATTGAATTTGCTAATACCTTAAATACTTTTCATTCTTGTTGTGTTTCTCATCTAGGCATAAAACAAATTTGTAGTTATTATTTCTATTTTTATCACAAGCAGTCAATGGACTATTTTTATTGTCTCAATTTGAATGAGTTTTATATCAATATTTATCTAATTGTCATATAGATAATACTTTCTTTTATGCCATTCATATGTCATACCCTATGGAAGATTTATATGATATTATCTTATATTAAAATTATGATGGTGCCAATATCAACCATTTCTAAGACATAATTATCTTTCTAACATATAGATTCTTCCTAGATAGGTTTATATTGATGAAATCATTCCCTCTGAGAAGTCATCTGCTATGTTTCTCCTATGTCTATCAACCATGAAATTTTATACTTGACATTATATTATCTATGACTTTTAAATACAAAATTACAATAGTATTTTTTATCCATTGTAGGTAATTTTTGTCCTCAAAATAGTTTTTTTCTTCATTTTATATAAAATGAAATTGTTCCTATTGGAATTTTCTACTTTTGATTTCACGACTATTTATTTTACTTTATTTATGAACAATACATGAGAGTAGTTATAATTATTTGTATTGAATACACCAAAAAGTTACCAAGTTATGAAAGGGGTCACAATGATACCTTTTAAAACACACTTACCTTGATGCTCTTATTGCTATTTTGATAAAATCTTTCTAGACATGCATTAACCATAAAAGTTATTATCCTAAATCTCACATCTAATATTACTATTATGAAAATAAAACTTGTAGTAAACTAGATAATAGCAAAAAATACAAGCTAATAATACTTAGGGCTAAAAATTAGAATGAATAAAAGAGCAAGGGAAATACTCTTTTATAGATGAGTAAAAGGATTGCTCAAATTGTATGAGTAATGAGGGCAAGGTGAATCTTTGCTTACCACTACTAACTTCCACCTACCACATTCTCTTGATCAAGCTATTCCAAAAATCATGCGATATTGAATTCTAAGGATGTTCTAGTAATAATTATTCATAACATGTTTTGAGAATAATTAGCAAGATGGAAAACACTTTTGAATGCCTTGGAACAAAGCAAGTTTGATGAAAAAATAAATATTAATTATGGATGTTTAATAGGAAATGAAAGGAAAACTTATGCTCAAGTGATTGTAGATAAGGCACTAATATATCTTTTTTTTTGATGCAAATCTCATGTTAAATAGAAGTTTTGCATTGATAGAAGCATAGAGCTAGGAAAAGAGATTTAAAAGAATTATAATATACAAAGCTATATCATATAAATTAAATGGAAATGAAAATAACAAAATGGGTGACGCATAATCTCTAGAATAGATAAGAAACAATTTATGTAACGTGGGTGGGTTTGAAGATAAACAAATATCTCAATTCAAAGGAGGGGCAACTCTCTTCCTTAAAATGCAAAGTGGGAAATTCTCTCTCTCACCTTAGTTGAGAATCACCTATTAACAAGATGAATAAGAAAGAGATGGAAATGTTTCTTAACAAGATTTGGCGTGTGGGCTTGTTTCAAATAGATATGGTGGAAGCAAGACATTGTCATAAGATTTTCAATCGAGGAAGATTAGGTAAGAATTTGGCTTTAAAACACCTTATGTATAAGGGAGAATAAATTGAGAGTACTTAAATGGCCTATAAACATTGATGTGAAAAAAAGTCCTTAGAGCCACCCTTTTGGAAAAAATTTTTATTTCTACTTATTCAACTAAGGATGGGTAATATTGTTTTTAACATTAACAAAATATGTTGCTAAACCATTATGAGCAATAGGATGATTGAAAACTAATGACATAGGACCTCATCAATTAAAGTATTGATAGAAATGGACATTAATAAAACACTTATTAATTATGGATGGATAGGAATGAGTAATGAAAGCTTTTGGCACATTATTAAATATGGAAATCTTTCATTGTATCATCTTCATTGTATAGAGATAGATCCCTCAATATTAGAACATATATAAAGAAAAAAAGAGAGGAAAAAACAAGAAAATAAAAAAAAAGAAAAAAAAGCAGAATTTAGAATATATGAGAAACAAGAATATTTTATTAGGAGCAAAAATACCATCAAAGATATGAATCCTAGAAGAGAATAAAAAAACCACGAGGAGAACAAAAACAACATATGATTAATACTTAAAGATGTATTTTTGTCTAGTGAATCTAAACCAAGTGATGAATGGAATACCAAAAAAAGAAATAGAAAATGTTGACTTACTTAGAAAAGAAATATTTTGAAGAGAATAAAAATCATGAAGATGATATAAACTTTGGAATCCCTATCTTGACCATACACCCTCTAGAAATTAATGAAAAAAAATAAAACCTAAAAGAGAAAAACACAAAAATATTTACACACTTGACACTCAATAAACAATGTATATAAGACTATAAAATGTTTAACTTAAAGTTAGATGATAACTATGAGCTATCTTCTTTGGATGGCTGGGCATAGCTAGCCTGAATTTTTGTTTTCTCCTGAAAATTCTATTTATAATTTATATATTATGATAGATATCTTTATTTGCTCTGAATATAAAGGAGATAACTAGTAAATCAAATCTAAATAGAGGTATAAATCTTTGTAAGATACATAAGACAAGGATATTAGTAATTTTTTAAACTTACCCCAAGGGGGACCAAATAGAAAACACATGAATTAAACTTATCTTTAGTAATATATGAAGTAATCAAAATAATAAATAATAGATTTTCTTGTAAATTATGGAATTCAATAATGAGTTTATATGTGTTGAACATTTGATCACATATGATAAAATAAAAAGTAATCACTCTAAATAAACTATTGCATAAAGATCAAATATCTTTATATAATGAGTTTTAATAATTGGGGCAACCCATATGTCGGGTACTCTCCTCAAATGTAAATAGAATTTTCTCCCAATTATTCTATTTATAATTTATATATTATGATAGATATCTTTATTTGCACTAAATAAAAATGAGATAACTGGTAAATCAAGTCTAAATAAAGGTATAAATCTTTGTAAGATACATAAGACAAGCATATTAGTAATTTTTAAAAATTACCTCAAGGGTGACCAAATAGAAACACATGAATTAAACTTATCTTTAGTAATATATGAAGTAATCTAAATAATAAATAATAGATTTTCTTGTAAATTATGGAATTCAATAATGAGTTTATATGTGTTGAACATTCGACCACGTAAGATAAAATAAAAAGTAATCACTCTAAATAAACTATTGCATAAAGATCAAATATCATTATATTATGTGTTATAATGATTGGGGCAACCCATATGTCGGGTGCTCACATCAAAAGTAAATAGAATTTTCTCTCGGTGATATTATGATAGATTTCTATATTTGCACTGAATATAAATGAGATAACTGGTAAATCAAGTCTAAATAGAGGTATAAATCTTTGTAAGATACATAAGACAAGGATATTAGTAATTTTCTAAACTTACCTCAAGGGTGGCCAAATAGAAAACGCATGAATTAAACTTATCTTTAGTAATATATGAAGTAATCTAAATAATAAATAATAGATTTTCTTGTAAATTATGGAATTCAATAATGAGTTTATTTGTGTCGAACATTTGATCACATAAGATAAAAAAAAGTAATGACTCTAAATAAACTATTGCATAAAGATCAAATATATTTATATAATGAGTTATAATGATTGGGGCAACCCATATGTTGGGTGGTCTCATCAAAAATAAAAAAAATATAAAGAAACATGCAAAGTAAAAACTATAACAACAAAACTATAAAAACTTTTGATATTTGTGAAAAAATTACAATACTATAAAAAAATTAAAAATAAGGGCACTCGAATACGTAATTCCTAAAATACTTTATCCCCTCTCCCCGGGCCCTCGTCCTTGCCCTCACCCCTCGCCCCTGGCCCTGGCCTTCGCCCTCGCCCCTGGCCTTGGCCTTCGCCCTCGCCCTCGCCTGTCTGCCCTCACCACCCCCCCACACCTCTCCCCCCACACCTCTTCACAATGGAGTTCACTGGAGCTCCAGTGAGCTCGACTATGGAGCTCACCGGAGCTCGATGAGCTCCATCGTGGAGCTCACAGGAGCTCTACGAGCGATGACGTGGAGCTCGTGGAGTTCCATCGAGCTACACGGTGGAGCTCGTGGAGCTTTGTCGAGCTTCCGTGAGCTCGACGTAAAGCTCACTAGAGCTCATTGAGCTCCATCGTGAAGAGGTGTGAGGGGTGAGGTGTGGGGGGAAGATGTGGGGGGTGGTGAGGGCCGACGGGTGAGAGCAGACGGGTGAGGGCCAGGGCTAGGGGCGAGGGGTGAGGGCGAGGACGAGGGCCAGGGAAGAGGGGATTGGGTATTTTAGGAAATACGTATTCGAGTGTCCTTATTTTTAATTTTTTATAGTTTTGTGATTTTTTCACAAATATCAAAAGTTTAGTTTCTAATTGTTAAAAAAATTTGAGGAAGTACCAAGAATAATTCCCCCTATATTATTTTGAAAAATAGTATACCAAAGTCATTTACTATTTTCAAAATTATTGCGTTAGTTTTTTTTAACGTGGTTAATGCTAACATGACATGATAAATGTGATTTCGGGTTTCACTTTTTGAGTGCATTAAAATCTTTTTTTTTTCATTTTATGCACTTTTCTTTAGATATGAAAGAAATGGTCTTTTTTTATATACTTTTATTTCATTGCTTCTATATAAATTTCTTCAATTTTAATGCAATGGTGAGAAGTAGATTAAAAATTTGATGGAAGACAACCAAATAATATTAGAAATGGATGATTCTAATAATTATTTCTCTGATTTAGGCTTTGATGATGCAAATTAAATAGGTTGTAAATTTACATGTAGTATTTGAAATATTTGGGTAGGAGTAGATTGAGACTTCAGTGCACTATTCTGAAAATTATTGGGTATGTACTTTGAAACATTAGAAGAAGATTTCATTCTAGAAATAGAAAGACTAGCTAAAAATAATAATGTAGAAAGTGAAATTAATGACCTACAAGAAGTAAAAAATAACCTTAATAATTATGCATTATTAAATGAATAAACATACCACAAACAAAAATCTACAACTAAATAGCTTAAAGGAGGTTATAATAACACTAAATTATGCCTTGTATTGACTAAAAATAGATAAAACAAAGATATATACATACATTAAAATGAAACAATGGAGAGATTTGTATAATCTTAAGTTATTTAGTAGAGAGGACCGGTGCAATATTGATAACCTTGATTTGATTCCAACAAAACTATCAACTAGAGAAGGAATGTTTCTATGCCAAAAGCATGTGTTAGAATAAATTAAGATGTTGATATTCTTTATTGAATTGGACATTGCAATAGACCCTAATAGATTTTCAACTTTATTTTATAAACATTGTTGAGAAATCAGTAAATAAACCTTTATGAGGCGTATGTTGATTTTTTTTTTCAAGGTCATACACTTTCCAAAACAATGTCTACCATATAGATTATACTACTTCCAAATGACAAAATCCACAATCTTGAAAAGAATTTTGACTAAATACCTCTTGTAATGTTTCTTATAAAATCATAGCTAAGTATTAAATAATAGGCTTGAAAATATATACTAGATAAATATATCTCAGATAATCTAAGTGGATTTTCTACCAATGAGAATTTTATTTATAATATTATTTTGGCTGAGGGAATGACACATCAATTCATTAAAAAGTCATGGAGGAAATATCATTGTCTTTTTAAATATGAAAACAAAATTCATATGATTATTTAGATAGGAAACTACTTCTTGAAAAAATGATTAAATATCAAATTTTCCATCTAGTTGATACACATGATCAAAAGGTGAATTGCTTATAATTATTTTCAACACTAATTATTGAGTAGTTATTTAGATTTTTCCACTCTATCCAAGTTTTCTGACAATAAAATCCATTATCACTTTCTCTCTTTATCTTAATTGTAGAATATCTCTCTAGATTTCTTTATCTAATTTTCAATTAAGATATTGATGTTAGATCTAAATTACGGAGTAACATAATTGTGAATCTCTTAGTTATTCTTGATGGTGTTATAATGTTCCCAAATGATCAAGTAATGACTTTTAAAATATTATTAAAAATACTCAACAATTATGAAGATGTATCAGATCGATTATTTTTTTTTTGTTACTAGGTGGAACCCTTGGACCATAGAGAAAGGTGTGGTAGTCTCGTCCTAGTGATAGATGATAGCTAGTGGTGATCAAACCTTCAGCCCAAAGGTTATGCATTTCTCATCCATCAATCTGATTTATTAATTAATTTCCATAAATTTAAATTATGTAATGCAAATAAATTTAGGGTGAAAAAAGGAATGGAAGAGATGTATTAAATGAAAAGCCAAGAATTTCCCATTTGTTATATGGGTTGTACAATTTATATAGAAAAGAAAATATTTATTTTGAAAACATAATTTAAAAGACCTAAGATCTAATTGATGTCCATACCAATACAACATAATCTAAAAGGGGGAAAATATATTAATTAAACATGTATTGTCGACAATTCCATTATACCTATTTCAGGTATTAAATTCAACTTCAAAAGTGATTGATATAATGTAGAAGGTTTCCTCAAAATTTTCATAGGAAAGAAAAATAAAATTAAGGACACTCATATAGATTAAATGGGAAAGTTATACTTCCCTAGAAAGGAAGGGTGTCTCAAATTTCACCATTTTCTTGATATTATTAAAACTACTAACATTCAATTATGGTGGAACCACCGAGTCGATGATTCATTATATAAATAAAGTCTAACAAAACAAATATCGTGCCCCCGGCATACTCATCAACATCAAAATACTAACATCTTTTTTGTTTGAAGGAGAATAAACAAAAGATGATATCATGGAAAAAACACAATTTGGAAATTAGGTTAATAAAATTTCATTTGGTATGATCATTCATGTGAAGAGAATAAATTACATAATCGGATTGAAATCCAATCTCCAAATGCTAGATTTCAAGAATTTATAATTGAGAATAAATATGATACAATCAAAATTAGCTAGGATAATTCATATAGAAATTATGGAGTTAATTATTCATTATTCTGTCTATTATATAGAAGATCAATATATTTGGTTTCTAAACAAGGGAGGTTCATTTATGAATAAATCAACTTAAAACCTAATAAGGAAAAAAACAGAAATTACAAATTTATGAGAATAGTTTGAAATTCCATAATGGCCATCAATTTTTTTTCTTATTTGGTGAATACTAAACTCTTTGATTTCAACAAAAGATATTCTTTTGATTAAAGAATGTGCATTAGCCTCTAGATGCTACAATTGTCAAAATGAGGAAACATATGGTAACTTTTTATACATTGCAAGTAGGTATTGATGATTTGACTTAGTATTATCCAGATGAGTGTATACAAGAAAATAATATAGACAAGATGATCATCATTAGTAATCCCCCTGGTTTGGAAAGAAAAAGAAATAAAATCAACACTAGTAATTAGTTTGATTCCATATTTGATACAACAAAAAATTTGGAAAGAAAAGAATGATGTAAAATTTAAAAGTTAAAATTTTCATCATAAATTATTACACAATGTCATAGAATTAGTAGAAAACATTAATGGTATTGATCTCAACAATTATTATAACATATCTTTCTAAAGTGAAAGAAATAAAGTATGAAAAAAGAAAAATAAAATAATTTATTTGTATAAAAATATTTTTTTATATTTCTATGTTTTACTTTCTTTTTGTGAATGAAAATTTTAAATTAATTAAAAAAAGCAAAATTTGGTAAGTGTATGGGCATCAAACTCTCCAAACACAATTCATAAAATTGTGTAAAGCCATAATGTATTGTGCAAATTTATTAGAAAATGGAATTTACAATGTGAAACATATGGTAATACAATTGGCATGTTAAGAATTTCATCATAAATCATGATATTGACATGCTTAAATTTCTAATATATATCTAATCTATAGTATATTTACAATGGCTTTTCCTAATTTATGTGTTTTTGTTGCAGACAACTTACATTATTGGCAAGAAAAGATGCTAAATGTATTTTTTTACTTCAACTTACACTACAAGAAATTGACAGCTTGCCTATGGACAATTTCATAGACAACATAAATAATTTTATCGTTAATTTATTTTTAACTATGGAAAACCTATATATATATATATATATATATATATATATATCATTGAAAGTGATGGTGTTAAGAAAAAATTTACCGAGAGAAAGTCAATCCATGGTAAATTACTAATGAAAGTTTTATCGGTTAATTATGGAAAAGTGGTAGGTAAACTTGAGATAAATCTACAAAGGTGTGACAAAATAAAAAAAAAATTCATAGGTAATATTTTGTTAATATATCAAGGTAAGTTCTGTTGGTATTTTGTTGTTGAGTTTGTAGTTAATCTATCAATAATTTATGATTACTTTTTTAGGTATTCTGTTGATAAATTATTGATAAGTTAGTTAAGTTCATCATTAGTATCTACTTGGTAATTTTGTAGGTAATACATCATATACAATATTCATCACTTTTGTAGATATTCCATCAGTAAATTATATGAAATAATAAAAATAGATTAATAATTTTACTACTATAATTTGGCTCTTAAAAACTAATTAAAATACAAAGTATGATTCTCATAAAAATAAATTGAAATATAGCAATCATACCTAATAATATTATACTAACATTCCCAATAAAAAAAAAGAATAATATTCTAAATAGGTTAAATGAATTAAAAAAAATAAATAATATTTCACAAGATTTAAACTAAGTAACTAAATAGCATCATCAGACGTCTGATCATCACTAGAGATAGCTAGTGTGTTGTCTTTCTCATATCTCGAATCATTTCATCCTGCTCATTAATCTTGCATTGTAGTTGTTAAATTTCTTCTACATTTTATTGATAAATATCAAATGCTAATGTGAAAGAAGAGGTAGAGCTTTAGTCATATTATTCTATAGCTTTGTTCCAAATCCATAAACTTGAGCTTTTTGTTTTTCAACCACAACATCTAGAAACATATTATTTTCATCTATTGTTTCATTATTGTATGTTAGTTGCTTTCACATAAGCTCAATGGCATCCTACAAATACATAAACATATACAATTTTAATAATCAACTAAATGAAAGATAAGACATAATATGTGAAGTGATAGAATAATTTATATTAACATCTTTGGACATTTAATAAATGAAAGTCTTTTCATCATTATTTTTTGTATGTATGTGAACATTCATCTCCAAAGTAGTGGGTGGTTGACCTAGTTTTCTAGCATAAACATGCACATACAATTCAATTAAATTATGAACTAAAGATAATTGCACAAAGAGAATAAGCATAACCAATTCACAAACCAAATAAAGAAAAAAAATCTACTTAATAAAATAAATAATGATACAAAATGAAAAGCTATTTACCATGCTTAGAATGGGTAGTAGTACCTTCTATGTGAGTTGATGGTATAGATCCGTCATTAGTGAACATGAATTTCTTATTTTTAGAGTTTTGACCCCATACTTTCAGTATTTTTGGGGTATTTCATTTTTGTTTCCAATTTTCCCATGAGTCTTCGGACACAAACTCTGACTTTTTTTATTCTGTCTTTATATCATACATCATGTCTCATTATTGACCTTTTGATTTGAACTTCCATGCTGGCTTTATTAGTGTATTTAAGACCTCATCATAAACACATTATTTTTAAAATAACATATATTAATTACAAGTTAAGCACTTCCCAAAAATAGCTTTGACAAAAAGATTATGTTAAAAATTTTGTTATTACATTAAGTAAATTAGAATAAATTCATACCATACATTCCTGATAATAGTAATCCTTAGTTTCCATAGAAAAATACTGCTAATTCATCTTTTTCTTATGTATCTTTTACTCAAAAATCTTTCAAATCTTGTGGGAGAATGGTCCAGTTAATTCTAAACTGCAAATCATAATTAAACATGAATAAAGATGAAAGAAAATAAAATAAGAAATAACAAGAATGCTGTCGGGTTCAAACAATGAAATTAACTATAATTTTTATATTATTTAAGCAATGAAATAATGTTTGACAATATAATTAACTAAACATATTTTATACAATTTCAAGATTGCAAAACAAACTTAAAGTTGAGGAATCAAATGGATGATGTCATGTCGACATAGACTATTTTTTCATGCTCAAACGGGCCACCATGTCATGCTTGGTAAGACATAAATTGTAGTACAAGCTATGACATGCTAACATGGTTGTAAAAGTATGTAGCCTAGCATGACCCATTGGCATTTGTTTTTCCAGAGTCATGTCGGGTCATGCTCGAGTGTGCACTACAAGGTTGGGTCTAATCAGGCTAGCCTGAGCGAGGCCAGGTTAGCCTAGTTCATTCCAGGCTAGCTTGGGTGAGTTCCAAGCAAGTCTGGTTCATTCTAGGCTAGCTTATGTGAGTCCAAGCTAGCCTGGTTCATTCCAGGCTAGGCTAGGAAAGTCGATGCTAGCATGGTTCATTCTAGGCTAGCCTAGTTCATACCAAGATAGCTTACTTTATGACCAAGCTAGCATGTTTGGCCAACCAGGCCAAAACTAGCTCTCATGGTTCATCGTGCCAGGTTGTGCCTTGTGTGCGCCTACCAATTTTGGAAGTTTAGCCTGCCATAGCCTAAGCCATGCCACAAATTGACACACAACACATTCATACACAATTCAAAACCAAGCTTTACCATGCTGAGCATGATTGAAATTTGATGTGTCTTGTGTCATGCCTGGGCCACTCGACTTATTTGATACCTATAAATAAAAGAGAAAATTCATAATGTAAGTTACTTATAGATTATTACATAGATACCAATGTAATCTTTTTTCATATGTCATAGACTCTAATGTAGGTATAAAATATACTAATAAAGGAGTTATAGACTATGAATTTCAAGTGGAAGTTGTTGCCAATGAATCTGTATGTGGAGGGGTAGCTACTGTATGTAAATCTAAATATAGAGAAGTTGAATGTTTGTAGTAGTATCTCGGGATATTGGGGCCAAACATATATTTGGTGAAACTGAAGGTGGAACTGTTGTTGATGTTTATGTATGTATATAAACAATTAGAGATAGTGAAGACGTCTCTGTGTAATTTTTGAATAAGAAGTATAAAAAGAATATGAAGAATAAGAAAAATAAGAAAAATTTAAGAATAAGAAGAATAAGAAGAATAAGAAGATTAAGAAGAATAAGAAGAAAAAGAAGAATAACAAGAATAAGATGAATAAGAAGAAAAATAAAAATTAGAAGATAAAGAAGAATAACAAGAATAATAAGAATATCAAGAATAAGAAGAATAAGATGAATAAGAGAGTAAGAAGAATAAGAAGAGTAGAAGAATAATAAGAATAAGAAGAAAAAAAATAAGAATAAGAAACATAATAAGAATAAAAAGAATATATAGAATAAAAAGAAAAGGACGAATATGAAATAATAATAAGAATTAGAAAAATAAGAAGAATAAGAAAAATAAGAAGAAGAACAAGAAGAACAAGAAGAACAAGAATAATAAGAATTAAAAGAATAAGAAGAATAAGAACAATTAGAAAGAATACGAAGAATTAGAATAATAAGAAAAAATAAGAAGAATAAAAGGAATAAGAAGAATAAGAAGAAAAAAAGAGTAGAAGAATAAAATGAATAAGAAGAATAAAAAGAATAAAAAAAATATGAAGAATAAGCAGAATAGGAATAATAAGAAAATAAGAAGAATAAGTAGAATAAGAAGAATAAGAAGAATTAGAAGAATAAGAAAAATTAGAAGAATTATAAGAATAAGAAGAATAAGAAGAATAAGAAAAATAAGAAGAATGAGAAGAATGAAAATAATTTAAGAAGCATAAGAATAATAAGAAGAATACGAAGAATATGAAGAAAAAGAAAAATAAGAAGAATAAAAAGAATAAATAGAATAAGAAGAATAAGAATAATTTGAAGAATAAGAAGATTAAGATGAAAAAGAAGAAGAATAAGAATAAGAAGAATAACCAGAATAAGAAGAATTAGAAGAATAAGAAAAATAAAAAAAATAATAAGAGTAAAAAGAATATGAAGAGTAGAAGAATAATAACAATAAGAAGAATAAAAAGAATAATAATAATAATAATAATAATAAAAAGAATAGGAAAAATAAAAAGAATAAAAAGAAAATAAAGAATTTGAAGAAAAAGAAGAATAACAAGAATAAAAAGAATAACAAGTATAGGAATAATAACAAGAAAAATAAAAATGTGAAGAATAAAAAATAATAAGATCTGTAAGAAGAGTAAAAAGAATATGAAGAATAGAAGAATAATAAGAATAAGAATAATAAGAAAAATAAGAAGAATAATAAGAAAAAAAGAGTAGAAGAATAAAAAGAATAAAAAAAATAAGAAGATTAAGAAGAATAGGAATAATAAGAATAATAAGAAGAATAAGAAGAATAAGAAGAATAAGAAGAATAAGAAGAATAAGAAGAATAAGAAGAATAAGAAGAATTAGAAGAATTAGAAGAATAAGAAGAATAAAAAGAATAAAAAGAATAAGAAAAATAAGAAGAATGAGAATAATAAAAATAATTTAAGAAGCATAAGAATAATAAGAAGGATACGAAGAATATGAAGAAAAAGAATAATAAAAAGAATAAGAATAATAAGAATAATTTGAAGAATAAGAAAATTAAGATGAAAAAGAAGAATAATAAGAATAAGAAGAATAGCAAGAATTAGAAGAATAAAAAAAATATGAAGAGTAAAAAGAATATGAAGAGTAGAAGAATAATAACAATAAGAAGAATAAAAAGAATAAGAATAATAAGAATAATAAAAAGAATAAGAATAAAATAAAGAATTTAAAGAAAAAGAAGAATAAGAAGATTAAGAAGATTAAGAAGATTAACAAGAATAACAAGAATAAGAAGAATAACAAGAATAAGAATAATAACAAGAAAAGTAAAAATGTGAAGAATAAGAAATAATAAGATATGTAAGAAGAGTAAAAAAATATGAAGAATAGAAGAATAATAAGAATAAGAATAATAAGAAAAATAAGAAGAAAAAGAAGAATAAGAAAAAATAAGAAGAATAAGAGGAATAAGAAGAATAAGAAGAAAAAAAGAGTAGAATAATAAAAAGAATAAGAAGAATAAAAAGAATAAGAAGATTAAAAAGAATAAAAAAAATAAGAAGAATAAGAAGAATAGGAATAATAAGAATAATAAAAAGAATAAGAAAATAAGAAGAATAAGTAGAATAAGAAGAATTAGAAGATAAAGAAGAATAAGAAGAATGAGAAGAATCAAAATAATTTAAGAAGCATAAGAATAATAAGAAGAATACGAAGAATATAAAGAAAAAGAAGAATAAGAAGATTAAATAGAATAAGAAAAATGAGAATAATTTGAAGAATAGGAAGATTGAGATGAAAAAGAAGAATAATAAGAATAAGAAGAATTAGATGAATAAGAATAATAAAAAAATAAGAAGAGTGAAAAGAATATGAAGAGTAGAAGAATAATAACAATAAGAATAATAAAAAGAATAAGAATGATAAAAATAATAAGAATAATAAAAAAGAATAGAAAAAATAAAAAGAATAAGAAGAAAATAAAGAATTTGAAGAAAAAGAAGAATAAGAAGAATAAGAAAAATAACAAGAATAACAAAAATATGAATAATAACAAGAAAAAGAAAAATGTGAAGAATAAGAAATAATAAGATCTGTAAGAAGAGTAAAAAGAATACTAAGAATAGAAGAATAATAAGAATAATAATAATAATAATAATAACAAGAATAAGAAGATTAACAAGAATAGGAATAATAACAAGAAAAAGAAAAATATGAAGAATAAGAAATAATAAGATATGTAAGAAGAGTAAAAAGAATATGAAAAATAGAAGAATAATAAGAATAAGAAGAATAAGAAGAATAAGAAGAATAAGAAGAATAAGAAAAATAACAAGAATAACAAGAATAGGAATAATAACAAGAAAAAGAAAAATTTGAAGAATAAGAAATAATAAGATCTGTAAGAAGAGTAAAAAGAATATGAAGAATAGAAAAATAATAAGAATAAGAAGAATAAGACGAATAAGAAGAATAAGAAGAATAAGAAGAATTACAAAAATAAGAAAATAACAAGAATAATAAGAATAATAAGAAAAAGAAAAATAAGAAGAATAAGCAGAATAAAAATAAGAAAAAAAATTAGAAGAATAAAAAGAATAATGAAAATAATAAGAATAAGATTAATAAAAAGAATTACAAAAATAAGAAGAATAACATGAATAAGAATATTAAGAAGAAATAAAGAATACGAAGAATAAGAAGAATAATAAGAATAAAATGAATAAGTAGAATAATAATGATACAAAGAATAAGAAAATATAAAAAATAAGAAAAATAAGAAGAATAAGTATAATATGATGAATAAGAATAATAATTAGAATAAGAAGAATAATAAGAATTAGAAGAAATAAAAAAGAATTAGAATATAAAGAAGAATTAGAACAAAAATAAGAATATGAAAAATGTGAAAGAATAAGAAGAATATGAATAATAAGAAGAATAAGAATAATAAAAATAATAAGAAGAATAAGAAGAATAAGTAGAATAAAAAGAATATGAGGAATAAGCATAATAAAGAAAAGAAAAAAGAATAAAAAGTATTAGAAGAATAAGAAGAATAAGAATAATAAAAAGAATAAAAAGAATAAGCAGAATAAAAAGAATATGAGGAATAAATAGAATAAAGAGAATAAAAAGAATAAAAAGTATTAGAAGAATAAGAAGAATAAAAAAATCATAATAATAAGTAGAAAAAAATAATAATAATAATATGAAGAGTAAATAAGAATAAGAAGAAAAAGAAGAATTAGATGAATAACAAGAATAAGATGAATAAGAAGAATAAGAAGAATAAGAAATGAAGAATAAGAAAAATAAGAAGAGAAGAATAAGAAGAATAATAAAATAATAATAATAATAATAATAATAATAATAATAAGTAGTAAATTAAGAATAAGAAGAATTGGAATAATAAGAAGAATAATAAGAATAAGAAGAATAAGAAGAAGAATTAAAAGAATAAGAAGAATAAGATGAAAAGGAAGAAAAATAAGAATTAGAAGAATAATAAGAATAACAAGAATAAGAATAATACGAAAGAATAAGAAGAGTAAGAAGACTTAGAAGAGTAAGAAGAATAAGATGAGTAGAAGAATAATAAGAATAAGTAGAATAAGAATAAAATGAAGAATAATAATAATAATAATAATAAGTATAATAAGAAGAATAAAAAGAATAAAAAGAATATTAAGAATAAGTTGTAAAAACAAAAATAATAATTTAAAAAAAGAATAATAAGAATAATAAGATTAAGATGAATAAGAAGAATAAGAAGAATAATACACTACAAGAAAATATTGATTTAGCTAGGGAATTATACTAGGGATCAATCCCTAGCTAAATTACGAGGGATTAGCTTGGGAATAGCAAGGGATTTATGTTTTTTAATTAAAATACAAATTTTCAATGGAATAGCGACGAAATAATTTCATAAATTCCGCCTCAGAAAAAAGCATTGAATTTAGCAACGGATTAGCTATGGATTAACGATGGAATATTTTCGTAAATTCTACTCAAGAAAAATATAGAATTTAGTAATGGATTAGCGATAGTTTAGCGAAGAAATATTTTCATAAATTCCACTCAAGAAAAGTGAGAAATTTATCTACAGATTTAGTGACATAACTTTCCTAGCTAATAAAATTCAGAATATATCGATGGAATTAGCGATGGAATTTTTCTAGCTAATAAAATTCAAAATTTAGCAACTAATTTAGCAACAGAATTCCCTAGCTATAAAATCTAGAATTTAGCGATGGTTTTAGCGATGGAATTTCTATAGCAATTAAAATCTGGAATTTAGCGACGGAATTCCCTAGCTATTAAAATCTAGAATTTAGTGATGAATTTAGCAACGGAATTTTCTTAGCTATTAAAATCCTGAATTTAGCGACAGATTTAGTGATGGAATTTCTCTAGCTAATTACATCCATAACATAGCAATAGATTTCAGCTACGGAATTCCCTAGCTATTTACATCCCAAAAATATAGCTATGGATTTTGTGACGTAATTTCCCTTGTTAATTACATACTTAATATAGTGATGGATTTTAAAGACGGGACTTTTTAGCCAATTACTTCTTGAATCTAGTGATGGATTTTAGTAATGTAACTTTCCTAGCTAATAAAATCTAGAATATATCGACGGATTTAACAATGGAATTTCTCTAGCTAATTAAATTCGGAATATAGCTACGGATTTAGTGACCCAACGTCCCTATCTAATTAAATCCCGAATATAGCATTTGAATTTTCCTAGCCAATATTTAATTATTTAATTTTTTTAATTTATTATTAGTTTTAATATTTTATTTAATTGTGTTTATTAAATGTATGTTAATGGTCTATAAATGAGCGATCCTTGAAAGTTACATTCTCCTCGTAAAATCATAAAAAATGATGTTATAAATAAATAATTTCAAATATATAAAAATTCAAAAAAAAATATATTAATAAGGACAAGAATAACTATTTTTATGGTGTATTAATTTTTTAAAAAATTATACAAAAAATTTTATAAAATTTTTAATAAAGAAACTTAAAATTTTGTATTAAAGTAACATTAAATAATTAATTCAATAAGTATAACAATTTATTTCGATATTTTAAAATTTAAATTAACATACATTAAAATTTCTACTAATATAAATGTAAATTAATTCATTGTATGATAAAATATAAAATATTTTCAAAACTATCTGAATTGATGAATAAACTAGTAAATATTAATATTATTATTAGTATAAAAAAATTTATGATGATAGAAAACTTTTAAAAAAATAATTAATAGAAAATTTGAAAATTTTGAAATATAATAAAAATATAAAATTTTTCATTAAAGTTAAAAAAAATAAATTAATATTTATTAATAAATACATACATGTTTGCCCCTACTAAAATTTCTAAGATTTAAATAATTGAGTAATATTTTTTCTATTAGCTTCTAACATTCAATCTTTATTAAAATAATTAATATAGCTTTTTTTAATTATCTTATCACTTTAAGTAATTTTTTGAATTTTAAAAATTATTAATGATATCAAATAATATGAAATTTTATGCTTTTTAAATTATTACATATTATATTCATAAAAATTTATATGATGAATTCTTAAAAATTTATAACCATAAAATATAAATTTTTATATATTTTTTAACATTATGAGTATTTTATAACCCTTAGGAGAGTGGCTAGAAGACAAATCATCTTTTCATGTATATCTTATTATATGAAGTTTGTTAATTTTGTAGTTATTTGATATTTTTTTTATAAGGCTAAACATATATATATTTTTTAAATTATTTATATATTTATTGTTTAATTAATATTATTATAAAAACTTGTAAGGTGTATATTTTTCATGTGTACCTTGCTACATTAACATTAATTTAGTTGACATAATTTTGATAGTATTTAAAATAAATGAGTCTTTTTATATTATATATATATATATTATATTATTTATTTAATGTTTTAATAATTAAAAATATAAATATTTTGAAAAAATATATAATTTGTTATTTAATGTTTATTTTTTCGAGACTCAAGTCCTCCATCTTTCACTCGATATTTTTGAAAATTAAGCGACGCAAGTCCTCCGTAGTCCTCCATCTTTCTCTCGACACCAACACACCTAAACATATTCGAATTAAGCAATAATTTGTTATTGATTTGAGGTACGTTTTCTACCCTAATTCTTTATCAATTTTCTTAATGCAAGAGTTTGCATATTGATTCTGTTACTTTTTTTTTCGAAATTCTTCTTCATTAATTACCATTTATGCTTGGATTGCTTATATAAACTTAATCATATTCATACCCAATGCATTTGTGATGGAATGCATTCTCATTGTGTGGACGTTGATGGTGCATAGTAGGTATGCCAACTTTATTTCCTTTTTTTCCACTCGACAGTATTCTATTTTTCTTAGTTTAATCACAAAATGGGTGTTTTGTGTTGGGCAGTGTGTATATAACACATAAATATACAAGTGTATTTTATTATATCTATAACTATAAAAATAGTATACATAAACATAACTATATATAAATATAACAATATATATTTAATATAAATATACATATAAATATATATATATATATATATCATAAATTTATATATGATACTTTCAATATACATGTCGTGTATTTCAAATAAAATTAGTATTATACATATAACATTATATACATATTTTACAGAAACAAAATTATTCTGACTTTATGATAGACTTTTAAAAATATATATTTGAAATTTGTAAGTCATCATTATGAAATACATGTCTAATAGATTTTTATTATGAAAATAACTATTATTCCATAATGTAGTGCCTACCCAATAAGTATAATAAAATTAATATCTATAAACTATATTTTATACATGGCTTTATGTATAGGGAAAAACACACACTCTTATGAAAATGTAAGAGTGTATTTAATATCTGTAAATTTAAAGTATAGTCACATTAATATTTGTTAATGTCAAATTAATATCTGCTAATGTCAAATTAATATCTGTAAACATTTATTGACCAGTTTTTAATTAGTTCAAATAAAAATGTAATAGGCTTTATGTATACTGATACTAATTTACTAGACATTTAAATACAATTATATTTTTGACTATACTTTAATTACTATGTTTAATTAAATGCCGCATAGGCTCCCTTATAAATACCCTAGCATTGACTATCAATATGATTTATATTGGATTAAAATATATAAGATATCCAGCTCATCTGACATACATTATTTCCTACATGAATTGATGTTGATGACTTTTTGATGGGTTTGAGAAGTTCCGCCAATATGGATGAGTAGATGTCACATATTTTATCATCGTTATAGCCATTACCTCATAAATTGTATACCCATGGACTTGATATTGTTTACTTATTGTAAGCTAACCATAGAATTGTTTACTTGAGTAAACACTAGAAACTATTTACTTATTGTAAGCTTAGATAATGAAGAAACTTTGATAATTAATCTAAATAATCAATATCTATGAAATGATAATTCATATTCATAGAGTTAACTTAATTACTTGTTAAACTCATATACTTGTGATACATTTTACCGTGCTATAAAATAACTAACACTTGCATTGATTTTTGCAGTATCTTGTCTATCTATAATTTCAACACTTAATGGTCTTTGAGCTATTATAATTATAATGATTCTTAGATTTAGACCTCTTGTTTTTTGAATTACTTTGACATTTTCTCTTGGTTGAATTTCTTTCAATTAACTTTGTATATAATTCTAAAGAGGTTGATGTTTCACTTGTCTATCTCTATTGAATCTCCTTGCTGAGAATTAGTTCATGAACATCATCAAATTTCAATTTATTAGTTCTTGTGAACTATGTACAACTATAATTGTAATACGTTAATTTTTGATAAAGAACACACAAGTATCAATACACATACTTCATCATTGACTTCAATATCAAACAAACTTAATTGAGTTATGATTGTGTTGACTTCATTGATTTGTTGGGTCACTGATGTGCTTTTTGTCAACTTCAAATTGAAAAAACACCTCATCATGTGCACTTTTTTTAGCATCAATTAGTTTTTCATATATACTAGCAAGAGCCTTCGTAAGCCTTACTATGCTCTTCTCATTTTTTATATTAAAAGTAAGTTGGTAAGATATCATATTTCAGATGAATTCAAGTACTAGTATGTGCTCTTCTTTCTTCATAGACTCTATCTTCTTCCTCAGAAGAGGTTGATATAGATTTTTCTAGTATATATAATCCTCTATCTATATTTTCTAGAATCCAAATTTTGTTCAATAGATTTTTTTATTTTCACTTTTCCTTCATATGCAGTCATTACTGTCTACAAAATATGACTTCTTCTAGACAATTCTTGCAAAACATTGTGTATGAGAATTGAGAACACCTCTTTTGACATGCTTGATATTGTCTGCAAAATTTTTACTATTTATTAACTTCAATATTATCATCAATAGTAACTTCGCCTAATGGGGCATCATAATGCACAACCTAAATCTCCAATAACAATTGTTGAGAATAACTTGATTTCCTATTTGTTAGATTTATGAAAGAGAACAAATATATATATATTAAATGAAACACAAAATTTACATTGTTCGGCAAATGCTTACCTATATTATGGGTTATTCTCTTTTTCTCTCTTATTCACTATGAATTAGGCAAATGCAAAAGATGTAAGAAATATATAATTTTGAAATCTCAATGCTTATTATATGTTGATCTATGCTAGAAAAATAATAAAACAAAAAAAAATGAGGTAATACTTCTTTTTTTGACAAAAATGGGGAGTAGACGGCCCCCATTTTAACAATAAATATATCGACCACTTATATGTGTTTTATATATTGGCACATGTGTTTCATAAAAGAATATTCTTTAATTTTTGTTTCATGATTATTAGATCACAAATCTATTTTACATAATGTTTTATTATATCCAACTGATCAAACAATTTATTAATTCTAAGAATAAGATATTTATTTTATTATAAATAAATCATGAATATAGATAATTTATCAAAAATTATATTTACAGAGATTCTTGCCACCAAAATAGTTTCAACTTATTTAATTTTACACGATTTATTTATAATATGGCTAGTCATTCATTATTTCATTTATATAAAACTCTAACAGCTTTCATATATAACAGATGATATATGAAAGCATTATATTTTTCATTAATATAATAAATGTTTTTATTCAACTAATTTAAAACCCTGATTATAGCAAACTATGGTATTTAAAAAAAATAAAAAAAATGTAAAAGTAAAAAAAAAATAAAAAAAAATAAAAATAATAAAAATAATAAAAATAATAAAAATAATAAAAATAATAAAAATAATAAAATAATACAAAACTACAAAACAAACACAATATAAAAAACAAACAAAAAAATAAAACAAATAAAAAATAAAAAATAAACAAAAAAAATAACTTTGGTATTTTATTTTGACCACCTTTTCCTTCTTAGAATCACATCAAACTCATATAATTCTAGGGCTAATATGTCAAAAGTTAATTCCTAGCTATTTCATATTAGCATATACTAATTAACTATTTGATATAAGTAAATTGCATCTCTAGATGAAAAGAAATAGTATAGAAGTCTTCTAATTTTTTTTGAACCACTCTCTTTTTCTGCAAAAATATATTAGATATAAGTGAATATGTTGCTCCTAGTTCAAAGAAATTGTAAGAGTGTTTTTTGCCTTGTGTTTCTCCAAAAATAAAAGACATAAATTATTACTTTCCTTCGCATAGATCTTTAATATGACACTAGTTGAAAATAATGACTAAAACACAAGGCATATTCTAGATTCATTGTAAAATATGTTGCTCTTGATTAATATATCTATTAATACATTGTTAGTTATGTGAATCTAAATTACAATCAGCATTGAAGGATCACCTTCTAGGCTCTTTTTGATTGTTAAATAAAATATTCTTGGAATTCCTTCAAGAGTGCTTTATGTCTTGTTTTTCTATTTTCTTTTTTTTTTTTTGAGAAATTAGAATAATATAAATTCTCGCATCACAACTATAAAATTGTGAGTGTTTGAGAAATCATTCTTTTTGGCACAAAATTACATTCCTTCACATACTTTGCAATCTATCCTTGGAGTCCAAGGTGCTAAACCTCTTTAGTTCACTAACTTGATCTTCAAATATTTCACTATCTTGGATTATCTCAGCCCTTGTTCTTAAATAATTACAAAACTTTATCTTATTTAGTTCTAAAGCTATATCATAATTTTTTCATATATGATTGCTTCATAAATATCAACACCTAAATTCAACTCTCATCCATTTTCCAAAAAGGTCAATTTTTTTCATTGTTATTCATAATGTAGAAAACAAATTTTACTAAGTTATCAACCATAGTAGTGTATTAAGCAACAATCACACTAGCTTGAGTTAATCTAAAAAAACTCATCATGTCCTACTTCTTCAATGGGATGCTGGAAATTATTCAAACATTACTATATAGCTTATAAATTATGCAACTATTTTTCTAAGCATCAGTTAATTTTTTTCCCTCAATATTTAGCACATCCATTATCATAATTTCTTATATAAATTCTTTAGTCCTTTGGTATTCGACCATTACTAGGAAATGTCTTGCTTGATCTCTTACTAATTTTTACAAAATATTCATTAGTTAGTTGCATCATTTCTTTCATAAATAGGCATTACTCTATTGCTCTTTCTTTCTCTCTTTTCATCTCTCTCTTTCTCTCTCCATCTCTCCCCCCCCCCCCCCCCCCCCATCCCTCACTCTCTCTCTCTCTCTCCCTCCCTCACTCTCTCTCTCTCAACTTTTCCTCTGCCCAATTAATGAGACTTCTCTTTACATAATATTCATTGTTTATTTTGAATATTTTGTAGGTTTGCATTATTTTTTCTTTACTTTACATGTGTGGAAGAGTTGATTCGACTTTTAATATGACTATTTTTTATTATTCATGTTTTGGGTGAAATCATTTCAGATTTCTAATAAAATTTTCATAGTATTTCATGAGAAACATAACCATATAAATTGAAATCAGATTTCTTTATGTATTATTTAGGAGTAAAATAAAATCTAACATTAAAAAACAATAATAAAATGATATATTTATTCAATCAAATTAGAATAAATATGTCAAATCAAACTCAATTTTAAACAAACTAGTTTGATCGAATTAGTTTTAACCTCTCTCTCATTCTCTTTGACATAGAATTTGTCAAATTCCATGGCTGAATATTTGAGACCTTAGAAGAAGTTGATGTTAAGAGATTTTGGAATATGGTAATGACAATGCGCCACTAGGTGAGCTCCATGTCAAGGCATTTGGTGTATTTTTCCAAGTATAGATATGATTAATCTAATGTCATTACTATATTTAGCTAATTTTGCCAACTAGAGTCTCTTGTTGGCCAAAAATAATGACAGAGAGTGATCTTTTGTTTTTTTTTTGTTACATCTAACCACTTCTTCACATAATTATATCTACCTTTATGTAGCCACATTCCAAAATGTAACAATAAAAGCAAGGTGTTTATTATCAATTAATTTCATACAAATACACACACACACACACACACATATATGTGTATTAAATGTATGTTGTTATATTTATACATAGACCCATAGTTATATTTATGTATACTATTTTTATAGTTATAGATATAGTAAAATATATTTATATAAGAAATTCGAATTATATTACACAAACATATTGATGTATAGTTTTGTTCAAATACACTTATTGATTTGAGGAACTTAAATGTATAAAGATTTATACATTTATATATAACTATATATAAATGTATGTAACAATATGTATATCAACATATTACTATATATAAATGTATTTATCTACATCAATACCTATACATAGCCATATGTCTAAATATATATAATTACATGAAAAACTAAATATAACTACATCTACAACATGTATATCTACATGCTTCAGAAACTTAATATCCATTCAAATCATTCATCTTATTCATGTATGTGTATATATATATATATATATATATATATATATATATATATATTGATATTGTATAAATCTTTAGCATTTTCCCACATATTTTAGAAACTTAAATTTAATTTTTTCAACCTTAAAATGTATTTTTAATGTATTTTTATATGTTTGTATAAATCATTATGATTTAATATGTTTAGGGTTTGTATTATTGTTTCACTTAATATCATTTAACTAAAATTGATTTTTAAAAAATATTAATTTGTTAAAATTCATGTTGTAAATTTCAAAACAAATAACAATTTGTTTGTGTAATAAATATTATAAAAAATTTCTAAAATATATATGTGATATAGTTTCAATTTACAAAGATACAACTTTAAAAATAAAATTTATTTACAAAATAAAATTTGTACCTCATAATATGCAATATGTTATATTTATTATAAATAAACAATGTTTAAAATGTATCTATTAATTACAAAAAAAACATTGTCATGTATTCAATTTAAAAAAAAATTAAAATAAATTATTTAAAAAAACAAATGCATATATTTATATGGTCATTTATATATTTTGAATAAAATGAAAAAATAGTAACTTGTAGAAAAATTTACTCATGTATTTATATGGCAATCTGTTTTGTTTGAACATAATTTAAGAAATAATTGATTTTTTACCAAACAATAAAGGCATGTATTTATATGCACTACATTATAATTGTTTGAATTTTAAAATTTATAAAAATTTATTAATAACAATAAATAATAGGTTGAAATTTATCATAAACATTAATATTTTAATAAAAAAATTATATAGAAAAACAAAAACAATATTATCTATTTATGATCAATATTTTAATTTTTAACATAATTGTAAAAACAACATAATTTACAAATATGTCATTTTCATTTATTTATATGAGTATAATGATAGTTATCTTAATATAAATTTTAAAAAAACAGCTATTAGAATAAAATAGAAGCTCATATATTTAATTCATAATTTAATTTTATGCATTAATATGCTCCACACACACACACACACACACACACACACACACACAAATTTATTTTTAATATAAAGAAATTACAATATTTTATAAATTATGTACAATATATAATATTTTATTTTAATTAAATTTTCAAAATCATAAAATTTAAATACATTTACCCACACACACACACATATAATAGTTTCATGTGTAACTTTAAAAATACATTATGTATATAGGTATATGTGTGTGTTTGTGTGGGTGTTCAGTAGTATATGCATGCATACAAGTACATACACACTACTTTGAGAATGTAGATACATGTGTGAATATATACAAAAGTATAAAAATATGTATTGTGATATATAATGTATAATAATGTATATGGATGTATAAATGTGTGTGTATGTGTGTAGGTCAGTGTATATGCACATATATATTTATGCATATGTATGTAAATATCAACATTATTTTTGAGAAAAAAATACTTAAGCACATAATTATTAACATGTTCCACAAATTCCTGAGAGCACAAACAAAAAATAACATTATTGCAAGATACAACTAATCTTCCATCTATAACACTTTGCCTCAAAATTTGATCAAAGTACTACTTGCAATGATAAGGTTCATTCAATACTACTTGCCATGAAGTTACATTTTCATTCAATATTATAATTTGTTCAAATAAAAAAAATCTATATAATATCTTCTTCAACAACTATTCTATCTTTTTTTTCTAGTCTTGATAAGTTATTTTCAATTTTGATTATATGTACATTTTTTTATCTAATATCTCTTGTACAAACTATTGTAATAGTAAAATCCATCAAATCAATCTAGGCATAATATCTTTCTTTTCTATAAGATATTTGATTATAGAATATTTAGTATATACTATGGCTTTGGTTCCCACTAAATATGATATTAACTTGCTAAAAGAAAAGATTGTTTATACAAGTTCTTTCTCTATAGTGGTGTAATTCAATTGGGCATTTGAGAGTGTGTTGTTATTATAGTATATGATAACTATTTATAAATATTTCTATAACTCTATAAAACTTTTCATAATTATATTTAACTATATTTGTAACTATGTAAACTATTTTTATAACTATATTAATAACTATATATAACTATTTTTTTAACTATATAATATTTTATAACTATATGAGTAATTCTATATCACTATATTTTTAACAAAATATATCATATATATAATAATATATACCTATATATAATTGTGTTTTACTATATGTATGACTATAAAAATGTTATATATAACTATATCTTTAACTACATACATATTTATAACTATATGTGTATAACTATATATAAATATTTGTATAACTATGTAATACTCTATATAATTAAATATATAAATATATTTATATCTATGTATACATATATGTATTCATATAATTAAAACTTATTATTTATTTATAACTTTTTATATATTTATGTATAACTACTTATAACTACTTTTATGAAGATATCTATATATAATTATATGTTTAACTATATATAACTTTTTTTTTAATAATGTATACTATAGGTATAAGAACATATAGAGGTTGACCTCCCTCTCTGGAGACCATCTCTTGAGGTCAATTGATTCTATTTTTTTCTCTCATCAGATCTCTCTACTACCATTTGACAAAGGATTTGAGATTTAGTGGAAGAAATGAGATTTACATTCACAAAGCTGTTCAGCAGAATGTTTGCCAACAAGGAGATGAGGATTTTGATGCTAGGTCCTGATGTTGGCGGAAAGACAACCATTCTCTATAAGTTGAAGCTTGGTGAAATCGTCACCACAATTCCTACTATTGTCTTCAATGCAGAGACTGTTAAATACAAAAATATCAATTTCACTGTGTGAGATGTTGGGGGTCAAGACAAGATTCACCCTTTATGGAGGATTACTTCCAAAATACCCAAGGTCTCATATTTGTGGTGGACAGTAATGACAAAGATCAAGTAATTGAAGCCAGAGATGAATTGCATAGGATGTTAAATGAGGAAAAGCTTTGAGATGCAGTTTTACTGGTGTTTGCCAATAAGCAAGATCTTCCAAATGCGATGAATGTAGCTGGAATTACTAACAAGCTAGGACTTCACTCTCTTCTCCAATGCCATTGGCACATTCAAAGCACCTATGCTACCTCTAGCGAGGGCCTCTATGAGGGTCTTGATTGACTTTCCAATTACATTTCCAGCAAATCATAAACAATTTTAGCAGGATGAGGCAAACATTGTTGACAAAATTTGGATGTGGATCTAATCTTTGCCTATTTTGTTTGAGTTTTGTTATGTTATATGGATGACATCATCTGTTTCTAGGGGGATTCAAATTATATTTATATTTATATTTATATATTGCACACCTGAAATACAAGACCGCATTTACTTTGTTCTGATCTATTGTAAGCCAAACTTGTTTGTTTTCTATTTTGTTTTTTTGCCATTGGATCCCAAAGGTATAAAAACATATAACTATAAATAATTTTCTTTGACTATATGTATTACTATAACAGCTTTATATATAACTATATTTAAATATATAATTTACAACTTATATTTAATATACATTTGTATATATTAGTATTCAAAAATGTATTTTAATATATCTATATCTATACATAACTATATGTATTGATATATAAAATTATATAATAAATATATATACCTACATGTATAAATATAAGTATAACTATATGTGTAACTATATGTATAACCACATGTAACTATATTTATAATTACATGTATAACAACATACAATATTATGTTTAATTATATGTGTATAACTATATATAAATATATGTGAAACTAAATAAAACTTTATATAATTACGATATTTTTAACTATTTATACATATATGTATACATATATGTACATCTATATATTTGTTTATAACTTTGTATATATTTATGTATAACTAAATATAACTACTTGTATGAATATATATATATATATATATATTTATTTATTTATTTATTTATTTATTTATATTTATATATATTTATATTATATTTATATTTATATATGTTTAACGATATATTATTTTTTATAACTATATATATTATATGTATAATAACATATAACTATAAATAATTTTATATTATTAATGTATAACTTATATTTAAATATATAATTAACTACATATATTTAATATACATTTTTATATATTAGTATAAAAAATGTATTTTAGTATATCCATACCTATACATAACTGTATGTATAAATATATGTAATTATATGAACAGATATATATACATACATCTATAGATATAAGTTTAACTATACGTGTAACTATATGTATAACCACATGTAACTATATATATAATTACATGTATAACAACATACAACATTATATATAATTATATGTTTATAACATTATATAAATATTTGTAAAACTAAATAAAACTTTATATAATTAAATATAACGATATTTTTAACTATTTATACATATATGTATACATATATGTAAATCTATATATTTGTGTATAACATTGTATATATTTATGTACAACTAAATATATCTGCTTGTATTAATATATATATATATATATATAACTAAATGTTTAATGATATATACATTTTTATAACTAATATATTATATTATACTAACATATAACTAGAAATGATTCTATCTTACTATATGTATAACTATAAAAACTTTATACATAACTATATTTAAATAAATAATTAACATGTATTTAATATACATTTTTATATATTAGTATACAAAATATATTTTAGTATAATAAATATATTTTAGTATATCCATATCTATACATAACTATATGTATAAATATATGAAATTATATAATAAAATATATATTCATACATGTATAAATATAAGTTTAACTATACGTGTAACTATATGTATAACTACATGTAACTATATTTATAATTATATGTATAAAAACATACAACACAATGTTTAACTATATGTGTATAACTATATATAAATATTTTTATAACTATAAATAACTCTATATAAATAAATATAACTTTATTTTTAATTATGTATGCATATATGTAAATCTATATAATTGTTTATAACTTTGTATACATTTATTTATATTTACTTATAACTACTTGTATGCATATATCTATATATAATTATATTTTTAACTATATTTAACTATGTATAACTACATTTACTATATGTATCCTAACATATAATTATATATGAGATAATACTAATTTGTTACAACAGTAGATGTCTTATATGGAGTCACAGTTAGCAGCATTGACGAAACATACAGCATTCCGAAATCCAGCAGCGAAACCTCACATGAGAGGCTAGCATTTCCTATAAAATATAAGGATGATTTCGTATGAGAAATATTTCTGAACTATTATTTAATTCTGTCTATGTGTAGCAAATAATTATGATATTTTTTTGCAGGTTTCAATTTTTTTATCCTGGTTTTGTTCTTTACTTTTCTGATTAACCTAATTATGAATCTTTACAGAATAATTATGTGAGACACAAAAAAATTCTGATTCAAATCATTCATACATTGCCACGATCCTTCCAATGCATGGGTCCCATATTTACCGATTTCAGTTTTATCAAAAGGAGGGCTAGCTTATTTTATCTTTATTATTCCTAAATCATTCTATTTTTTGCACTATCTTCCTCTCTAAACATAATTGCTAGACATCTTTTGGATTTTTGTTGAAGCTGTATATCACTCAACTTTAATTTGTGTTTGTTCATGTCTATAATAAATATTTTTATATATCTGTAAATATGTTTGTGTGTCTACAAATTTTTTTAGTAGAGTTTTAGCATATTATAGGTATGTAAAAGCATAAATTCAGTAGCGGAAGAAGCGGCAGCGATGGCAGCGGTGCCAGCGGCAATGGCAGCGGCACTAGTGGAGGCAGAGGCGGCATCAATGTTAGTGGCGGTAGCGGTGGCAACAGTCGTAGTAGCGTTAGCGGCAGCAGAAGCGTCAGCAGCGAGAGCGACGGTGGCAGTGGCAGCGGGAGCAGTGGTAGCAGCAGCAGCGGGAGCGGTGGCAGCAGCAGTAACAGCGGGAAGTGGCGGCAGTGGCAGCAGCGGCGGGAGCGGCGGGATAGCATCAGCAGCGGGAGCGACGGTAGCAGCAGCGGCGGCGAGAGCAGCTACAGCGGTGGCGGGAGCGACTGCAGCGGCGACGGGAGCAGCTGCAACGGCGGCAGTAGTGGCAGTGGTGGCAGTGGTGGTAGTGGTGGCAACGGCGGTAGCGACGATAGTGGCAGCAATAGCGGCAGGAGGGGCAGCGACAGTAGGAGTAGCAACAAAGGCAACAAATGTGGTATATACATATGTATATAGTCTGTATATACGTACATATAATAATGTAGTATTTTATGTACAAATATACTACGTATATATGTACTCATTATATATGTATGCATAATACTGAAGTTTATATGTATATTTACTACAATATATGTATGAGTGAAATGCAAGTATATATGTACATATTTACTGTAGTAATATATATTTATAAAGACAATTTTTTTAATTTATTTTGATTTGATTGAGTGGTTTAAATTTCTTACAGATATGGTGCCGCATTGTTTCCCATACGAGGCTTGGATAAGTGGAGACATATTTCAACAAACATGATACACTGTGACTCAGACAGTATTTTCACAGTGAAAAGTTGGTGATCGGACAAGCTGAAGGAGAGAAAATAATGTCAATGCATTGATAGATTATACTTTATGCACAGTTGGTAGATACATTGATTAATAAGATGTAATATAATTTTTGTTATTTTTTTGTTTTAGTTATTTTAAATATTGTATTAGAATAAGTTATTAAATAATTTTTTTTGTTTAATTTAAAATTTTCATTTATAATTTTTGTTTTTTTTAAATTTAATATAAAAATATTAAATTATTTAATAAAATTTTTGTTGAAGCTGTATGACAATCAACTTTAATTTGTGTTTGTTTGTGTCTATAATAACTATTTTTATATATCTGTGAATATATTTGCGTGTCTCTGAATTTTTTGGGTAGAGTTTTAGCCTATTATAGGGATGTAAAAGCCTATTATTAGTAGTAGTAGCAGCAGCATCGACGGTAGCGGTGGTGAGGGCGACAATTGCGGCAGAGGCAGAGGTGGCAGCGACGGCGGTAGCGGCGGGGCAGTAGCGGCATGGGTGGTAGTGGCGGGGGCGACAGCTATAGTGGCCGCGACGGTAGTGATGGCAGCAGCATCGATGGCAGTTTTGGTAATGAAGGCAACAACGGTAGCATTGGAAATGGCGGTAGCGGTGATAGTAGCTGTAGCACCAGCAGTTATGATAACACCCGAAGCAACGACAACACTGGAAATAGCAGCAGCAACTACAGAGGTGACAGCTGTGGTAGTGGTAGTTGTGGCATGCAACGGCAACACCACCAGTGGGAGCAGCGGCCACAGCCACTGCAGCGGCCAGCAGCGACAGCGTCAACAGCAATAGTGATGCTAGTGGTGGCATCGGCGATAGTAGAGGCAGCGACAGTAGCGATGGCAGTAGTAGTGGCATTGGCAGCGGCAAGAGCGACATCGACAGTGGGAGTAGCAGCAATAGTAACAAATGCGGTATATACATATGAATATAGTCAATATATACGTACATATAATAATATAATATTTTATGTACATATATACTGAGTATATTCATACTCGGTATATATATACACATAATACTATAATTTTTATGTACAAATACTACAGTAATATATGTACGAGTGAAATGCTATTATATATTTACATATATATTGCAAAAATATGTATTTATCATAACATAACTTTTTTTTTATTTTAATTTGACTGAGTGGTTTAATTTTCTTATAGATATGATACCGCATTGTTCCTCATACAAAGTTTGTATAAGTGATGAGATTTTTAACTAAACATTACGTGCTGTGACTCGGATAGTTTTGTCGCAGCAGAAAAATGGTGCTCGGAGGAGCAGAGGGAGAGAAAGCAACGTCAATGAATGGATATATTATACTTTATGCACTGTCGGTAGATACATTGATAAATAAGATGTAATAAAACTTTGTTATTTTTTTTGTTTGAATTATGTAAAATATTGAATTAGAATAAGTTATTAAAAGATTTTATTTTTTGTTTATTATAAATTATTTATAGTTTCATTTTATATTCAATTTGATATAAAATTATTAAATTATTTAATTAAACCAGGGTTGTTTTGATCTCACGTTTTGCTCTCACGTTTTGCTCTCAAGTTCTAAAGAGATAAACACATTTTTTAGAGAGAGAAACAACAATTCTTCATTGAAGAAGAAGCCGATTTCATGCTAAAATGGAGCAAGTTGATCAATTAAGTGATAAGAAGTCATTCGCTCATCAAATTAAAAGGACCACACCTCACTATTCTGATTTTTTGGAAATTCATGGGGAAAAAACGGAGAACCCTCGATAGAGTTCTCCCCCTCCGATATTGCCATGCTTGCTGAAGCTCACAAATACACTGAAGTGGGCAAATTTTCTCATGGGCGAACTCGCATTGAAGATATCAGGGCATTCTTCGCATCACTGAAGCTTAAAGGTCTATCAAAAACTGGCATCTTGGATGCTAAACATATTCTCATTCAACTGTCCATCGAGGAGGACTTCCATAGAGTATGGCTGAAGGCAGTATGGTATATATCGGGCTATCCTATGAGAGCCTTCAGATGGATGCCTTCCTTCACAACTAAACGGGAGTCGCCATTACACCCGGTTTGGTTTCTCCTTTCTATGCTGCCTATTCACTTCTTTGATAAGCTCTCCCTCTATCATTTTGATAGTGCAGTTGGCACCCCTCTTCTCCTTGATGGTGCCACTGCCATGTTATCTCAACCAAGTGTAGCTTGGCTCTGCATAGAAGTGAACCTACTGCAGCACATCCCTCACTGTATATGGATTGGCAGTAAAAACGGGGATGGTTTCTAGCAAGAATTGATTTCAGAAAACCTCCCAAGCTACTACTCCTACTGTAATAAACTAGGGCATTCGTGTGAACAATGCTTGGTTAAAAAATTTACAGAAGACAAACAGTGGAATGGTCCTAGAACAGAAACAATAAATGAGAGGAAAGAATATAGAATTAAACTCCCCCACCCCCCCCCCCCCCAACATAGTGAACAAAATTGCAATGGAGTTGTTGCAGGAATGGAAATAGTGGAATATGTCCCCACTAGGAAAGAAGATTCCGAAGGGGCTAGAAAAATAAATAACTTAGAGCAAAATGCTAAAAACCATGAACTAATCCTAAAAATAGCCGAAATAAATAAAAGATTTAAGGAGAAGTAGATTTAAAACCAGAAAAAAGAGTGCAGGGAGAAGGAAAAGGGTAATGAAGTTAGGTAAGAACTCAGATGAGGATTTAGAGGTTAGAAGCGATTTCATTTTAAATAAAAAAGAGGAAGAATTTGATTTTATAAAAGCCACCGAAGATGATTTAGAAATTGATAATTTTACAAATATAATGGGAGATAGATATTGGGCCATGGAGGAAATAAAACTCATGGCATTACAGCTAGGCACAGAATGGAAAAATGATAAATCATGAGGTTTTAGTTCGATTAAAAAATCTAGAAACATGAAAAAATATTTAGATAAAACATATGAATCAAAATGCACTAAAGAGCTCGGGCTAAATCCACTTCTAATGTTTAGATTTCTCTACTGGAATGTGAGGGGTATCGCAAACCCTTCCTCAATAAAAAGAGTTAAAAAATTGATTCAATTATATAAAACTCCAATTATTATACTTGCTGAACCCATAGTAAATAAGGATAAACTAGAATATTACAAAAAGCTATTAGGGTTTTATTACTCTTTCTCTAATAAAAATAAAAAAATCTGGATTTTCTGTAAAAGCTTATTTAATATAATTATTTTAGAAGATACGAATCAAATTATTAACTTTTCTTTAGATAATGCCCAAGAGGAGATCATTTCAGTAGTTTATGCCAAATATACTAAAGAATGTAGAAATGAGCTATGGAATGATATTCTTAAAACTGCTAAAATAAATAAACCATGGATAATAGGAGGAGATTTCAATATTATAAGAAAGGCTAGTGAAAAAAAAGGGGGCAACCCCCCCCCCCCCCCCCCCCCCCCCCCCCCCAATAAAAAAGCTATCGCTCACTTTAATGATATGATATCAGATGCTAGTTTGATGGAAGCTAGCTTTTCAGGCCCCCAATACACTTAGTGCAATAACTGGAAAGTTAAAGGCACCATATGGGCAAGATTAGATAGAATTCTACATAATGTCAAATGGCTAGAAGCTTATGGCTCCACAATCGTCAGACATTTAAATAGAACCTGTTCTGACCACAATCCACTATTAATATCCGTAGAAAAAAATAAAATCAAGAATAAGTCGTTTAAATTTCAGAATGCATGGTCCTTACATCATGTTTTCATCAATACAGTTAAAAATTCATGGATGCAAGAAATAACAGGTAACCTTGTTCAAATCTGGAATAATAAATTAGAAAGGCTAAAAAAGCACTTAATAATATGGAATAGAGACTCCTTCGGCAATATTAACAAAAATATTATAGAAGCAGGAAAGAAAGTTGAAAAAAAAAAGAGTTAGAATATGAAACACTTCAAAATTCAGATAGTAGAAAGGAACTAAATAAAGCACAGGCTGAGCTAAAATTAAAATTGCTAATTGAGGAAGTATTCTGGAAACAAAAAGCTAAAATAAAATGGATTAAAGAAGGAGATAAAAATACGAAGTTTTTCCAGAAAATAGCCAAAATCAAGACTCAAAAACAAAGAATAAAAGGTATAAAAATTAACCTAAACAAATGGGTAGACGCTAACTTATAAATTAAAAACCACCTTGACGAATATTTTGAAAACCAATTTAGAGGAATTACAAATTTGAATGGAGATTATCTCCTAAATAAGATAGATCATAAAATTACCAACGAAGAAAATGATACACTTACCAAATTCCCGAATGAAGAAGAACTGAAGTTTATTGTTTTTAGCATGTGCAAAAATAGTGCCTCGGGTCCTGATTGGTGGAACAATGAATTCTATCAAAATTGTTGGTCAATCATAAAAAATGACCTCCCAGGGGCTATACATTGGATATTCTGTGGCGCAGAAATAGGCAAGAAATGAAGCGGCTCGTACTTGGTTCTTATTCCTAAAATGGAAAACACCCATAAAGCTGAAGACTTTAGACCTATCAGCCTGTGTAACTCCATTTATAAAATCTTGACCAAGCTACTTCAAAATAGATTAGCTGTAGTATATCCAAAAATCATTTCTAAAGAACAATCAGGATTTATGAAAAATAGATTACTAATGAAAATGTTTGTTTAGCTAAAGAAATGATCAGAGAAATAGGATCCAAATCTAGAGGTCATAATGTATTGCTAAAACTAGATCTTTCAAAAGCTTTTGATAGAATTGAATGGAAAATTTTATGTTTTGTCATGAGAAAGATGAGTTTTTCTGAAACCTGGATTGACTTGATTTATAGATGCATATCAAGTCCTTGGATTAAAATTCTTGTCAATGGAGAATTAGGAAAAGATATCAAGTCGATGAGAGGATTAAGGTAGGGTGATCCCCTTTCTCCCTCCCTCTTTAATATCTACCTAGAGCTCCTCATTGTTAATGTCAAGAATAAAATTATCTCATAAAGTATAGGTCAGTTTAGTCAGCCTATTAATACTCCTTTAGTGGGATGTTTGGCTTATGCTAATGATGTGATCATTTTCACAAATGGAAGCTCCAGATCCCTACATAACCTCATGGAGTTGCTAAAAGTCTTAGAAGAAGAAACGAGACAGAAAATTAATAATAAAAAGTGCCAAATCATGATTGCCAAAAAAGCCCCAATAAGTCTAGGTCATAGAATTAACAAAATAACAAGTTTCACACAAATAAAACGTGCACTTCAATATCTTGGATGCCCAATATACGAAGGAAAAGTAAAACCAATATACCTAGATTTCCTACTTGAAAAAATTAAAAATAAAATTGCTGGCTGGAAAGTGGACATACTTTCCATGAGTGGTAGAATTGCTATGATCACCCATGTGTTACAAAGCATAATCATGCAGAATCTGATGATTACTCAACTTCCAGTGTCGGATAAAAAAAGAATAGAGAAGGAATTGGCCCATTTCTTATGGGGATCAAAAAGTGGCAAAAGAAAGTTACATTGGAAAAAATGGAAAGATCTTTGCTACCCCTTACAGGAAACAGGCCTCGGCTTTACTGATTTAAACGATCTAGCTAAAGCATGGGCGTGCAAAAGATGGTGGAGGCTCAAAGAAAAAAATAACCTATGGGCTGAATTAATGAAAGCTAAATATTGTATAGAGGATGATATAAATAGGAATAGAAATAAGAATAAAGCATCACAAATCTGGATTCAAATGCTCAATCAAAGGGAATTAGTGGAAAAATATTCTAAACTCACAAAAAAGGGTTGGAAATAGACTTTGAGTGCAGACGGAATATTCTCAATTAAAACCATTAAAGAAAAAGTAAGAAGTAGGAAGGAAATGCAACCTTTATTTAAATAGATATGGGATAATGATAATAGTCAAAAAATAAAAACTAATACATGGAAAGTTCTCTCAAATATCATTCCTATAGATGAAAACATAAAAACAAAAGGCATACAACTTGCCTCGAGATGTGAATGCTGTTTGCAAAAACTAGAATTGCTTGATCATATGTTTTCCCAAGGTAATATAGCCATGGAAATCTGGGGAAGACTAGAGTCTGAAATGGGATTAAAACATTCATGTATTCCTCTTAGAAATAGACTAATTAAATGGAGTAATGCACATTTTCAGCACAGCTCACAGAAATGGCTTAAAAATAACATACCTCACATTGCTATCTGGTGTATATGGAAAGCTAGGAATAATAGCAGATATGAAGGGCACAGAATGGACCCTGAAGACATATGGAAAGCAATAAAGGTTGAAATAAAAATCACCTCAGAATCCTCCCCACTTGCAGCTCAAAGCCCTCTTCTAGATACTCACACTCTAAAATTCTGGAATCTCACGGTGTCTAAAATCAAACCACTAAAAGTTATAAGAGTTAAATGGGAAAAACCAGAAAAAGGCAGATTAGCCCTAAACACCGATGGTAGCTTCGATGAGAAACATAGGCCTAGCTGGTAGAGGAGGTGCCTTAAGGGACTCTTGTGGTCACTTAATACTTGCCTACTCAGGTCCCAATAATGCGTCATCTACCCTCCACGTAGAAATATTAGCATTAAGGGATGGACTCAGAATATGTTACTCTAAAGAGCTAACAAATATAGATATACAAATAGATTCTAGAATATTGGTAGACTTAGTGAATAACAAAAGCAGCACGTGGAAATTTGAAGAGGAGTTAGAAAAAATTAACAAATTAATGATATCCTTAAATGCATCACCCACACACATATATAGGGAAGCAAATGCCTTAGCAGATAAATTAGCAAAAAATGAAAACTTAATGAATCCCATGTATATGAAGAAGACTCTCTTCCAGAGAGATTTAAAGGTATTATAAAACTAGATAAAAAAGAATTCCCATACATATGAATAATCAAAAAAGATTGAGAGGATATTACAAGATTTCGTCATCGCTGTGAGTTTCAAGTTCTTTTGTTCTTATATTATCACAGGGCAGGTACCAGAATCGCTCATGTCTTCCTGGTCCTGAAGGAAGACTCTGTAGAAATGAATAATTACAATGTGGCTACATTCTGGATTACCCCACAAAAATATCAGTTCTCACTGCAGGTTCGGAATCACGCTGCAGAGAGTAAGAATGGACTGTATACCTGCTATTTCGGTTGTTTTGTTTTTTCTTTTCTATTGTATTTTTCTTAGCAGCAAGGATATCTAAAATAGGAGGAACCGACATGCGCACAAGTGCCTATATCTCCAGCATTATAGATTCTAAGTCTGTATCTGATGTGGCCATGTTAAACGGCTTAAGTTTAGGTGTGGTTTGTGCTATAAGGTTATGCATTGTCTGTGTTATTTTAATGTAATTTAGAAGTCCACAAAAGTAGGCTAGGTTGTGTACACTATAGAAAGCTGTTGTCCACAATTGGGAGCAACAAAAAGCTGCTATGGAAGTGCTGACAGCATAAACTATTGGATGCTAGGTTTGAAGGAGCCAGAACAGTGAGAAAGAGATCCAGCAGAAGGAGGCTGGAAATCTCTGTGTTTGTGGCATGTATGCAGGTGACAAGTAGAGGAAGATCAACTACACGGGTGTCCATGGAAGATTTCAGGAGATAGCACCACATTTAATAGAGCCTTTTCTACAAAACATAAAGCTAAACAGCTCTTGATACATAAGCTAAACAAAGTTGTTGGACATAATTAAAGGCCCGACAGGAAGGGAAAGGAAGCTAGTTTGAAGAAAGTGATTGAAGGATAAAGACTCATCTCTCAACTAGCAACAAAGTGCAGGCAGCAACAATGCTGAAAATCCCAACAAAAACTCAAAATTGTTCTCTAGGTGGATTAGAATGAACAAATATTTGTCCATATTTACATTATTACATTTACAATAACTAATGCTTAGTGTAGATGAAAAGGGTGTAAAGAGTAATGGGTAGCAAGCAAGTAGGTTGTAAAAATAGTATTCCTCCGCCAAAAGAGAGAGTTATAATTAATAAATAAATTTTCACAAAAAAAAAATTATTTAATTAAAAAATTTTAAAATAAATTAAATTATTAAAATAGTTTTGCAATTAAAATAGCTAGGGAAATTTTTTTTGCTAAATTAACAAGAGAAAAATCGCTTGCTAAATTAGCTAGGAAAAATTCTCTAGCTAATTTAGCAAGGGAAATCTTTATTTTAGCATCGGATTTTTCCGTCACTAAATTTATTTAGCTAGGGATAATTTCTGTTGCTAAAATTTTGCGTCTAGCACTTTAGTTTGGGAAATCTTATGTCGTTATTTTCATTTAATAATAGAAAATCTCATTTAGCTTGCTAATTTAGCTAAGGAATTTATCTTTTTTAGCAAGGGATTTTCCGTCGCAAATTTTTAGCTTGGGATAATTTCCCTCACTAAATATTAGCTACGAGTACTTTAGATAGGGAACCGATCTGTCATTAATCTATCGTTATATCCCATTTAGCAATGGAAAATGCCTATTTAGTAAGGAAATTGCCTCTCGCTATATGTGATTTTTCTTATTGTGAAAAGAATAATAATAATAATAATAATAATAATAATAATAAGGAGAATAAAAATAATAAGAAGAATAAAAAGAATAATAAGAATAAGAATAATAAAAAAAATTAGTAAAATAAGAAGAATAAGAAGAATAACACTACAAGAAAAATTACTTTTAGCTATGGACAATTCCCTAGCTAAATATGCATTTTCTGTCACTAACGGAATATAGCGACCGATTACCGATGGATAGTTTCTCTATCTAAAGTGTTTCTTGCTAAAACTTAACGACAGAAAGTGTCCCTAGTTAAAAAGTTAGCGATGGAAAAATCCCTTGGTAAAAAAACAAATTCCCTAGCTAAATTAGCAAGCTAAATGAGATATTCTGTCGCTAAACTAAAATAACGACAGAAGATTCTCAAGCTAAAGTGGTGGTCGATAAATTTTAGCGATGGAAATAGTCCCTAGCTAAATAAATTTAGTGACGGATTTTCCATCGCTAATTTTAAGTTTTTTCTAGCTAAATTAGCTAGGGAAAATTCCCTAGCTAAATTAGCAAGGGATTTTTCCCTTGCTAATTTAGCAATAGATTTTTGCGTTGCTAATTTAGCAATAGATTTTTCCCTTACTAATTTAGCAAATGATTTTTCCCTAGCTATTTTAATTTTAAAAATAATTTCAGAAGTTAATTTAATTTAAAATTTTTTATTTAAATTATTTAATATTTTTATACCAAATTGAATAAAAATTGAAACTATAAATAATTTATAATAAACAAAAAATAAAATCATTTAATATCTTATTCTAATTCAATATTTTACATAATTGAAACATAAAAATAATAAAATTTTATTACATCTTATTCATTAATGTATCTACCGACAATGCATAAAGTATAATATATTCATTCATTGACGTTGCATTTTCTCTCTCTACTCATCCGATCATCATTTTTCTACTACGACAAGCTGTCCGAGTCATGGCACGTAATGTCTAGTGAAAATTCTATCACTTATAAAAGCTTTGTATGAGGAATAATGCGGTATCATATCTGTAAGAAATTTAAACCACTCTGTCAAATTATAAAAAAAAGTTATGTTTTGATACATATATATTCCTATAATATATATGTAAATATATACTAGCATTTCATTCGTACATATATTACTGTAGTATATGTACATAAAAACAGTAGTATTATGTGTACATATAAACTAAGAACAAATATACTCAGTATATATGTACATAAAATACTACAGTATTATATGTACGCATATACTGACTTTATTCATACGTATATACCTCATTTGGTGCTGTTGCTACTAATCTCGCTGCTGCTCTTGCCACTACTGTCATTGCCACTGTCACTGCCATTACCACTATTGATGTCACAGTTGCCGTCGCTGCCTCTGCTGCCACCGCTACTGCTGTCGCTGCTGGCCACTATCGCCTCTGGTAGCTGACAGCTACAGCAGCTACTGCCACTACCCCAGTTGCCGGAGCTACCGATGCATGCCATAGCTGCCGCTACCACTGCTGCCAACACCGCCGCCATTACTGCCACTATCGCCTCTACTACTGTTGTCGCCTCTGCAACCCCTGCCATCGATGCTGCCGCTGCTGCCTCTCTCACTACTGCCGCTGCTTCCGGTGCTGTTGCTACCACTGCTTCCAACACTGCTGCCACTACTGCCGTTATCGCCTCTGCTACTACTGCTGCTGCTGCAACCACTGTCGTCGCTGCTACCGCTACCGCCTCTGTCACTGCTGCCGCTGCTTCCGGTGCTGCCGCTGCCGCCGCCGCTGCCACTGCCTCCGATGCTGCTGCTGCTACCGCCACTGTCACTCCCTCTGATGCCGCCGCCACCACTGTCACCACTGCCACTTCTGCTGTCATTCCTGCTGCTGCTACTGATGTTGATAATAGGTTTTTACATACATATAATAGGCTAAAACTCTACCCAAAAAATTCAGAGACACACAAACATTTTCACAAATATATAAAAATAGTTATTATAGACACGAACAAGCAAGATTAAAGTTGATTGTCATACAGCTTAAACAAAAATTTAATTAATAAATTAATATTTGTATATTTAATTTAATAAAAATAGAAACTATAAATGAAAATTTTAAATTAAACAAAAAAAAATCATTTAATAACTTATTCTAATATAATATTTTAAATAACTAAAACAAAAAAAATAATAAAAATTATATTATATCTTATTAATCAATGTATCTACCGACTGTACATAAAGTATAATCTATCAATGCTTTGACATTGCTTTCTCTCCCTCTTCTCCTCCGATCACCAACTATACGCTGCGAAAATGCTATCCGAGTCATGGTGGAACATGTTTGTTGAAATGTGTCTTCACTTATACAAGCTTCATATGGGAAACAATGCGGTACCATATCTGTATGAAATTTAAACCACCAAATCAAATCAAAATAAATAATAAAAAAACTATGTTTTGATAAATATATATTACTATAGTAAATATGTACATATATACTAGCATTTCACTCGTACATATATTACTACAGTATATGTACATATAAACTATAGTATTATACGTACATATATACTGAGTCCATATATATACTCAGTATATACGTACATAAAATACTATAGTATTATATGTACGTATATACCACATTTGTTGTAGTTGGTGTCGCTACAACTCCTGCCACTGTCACTACCACTGCCACTACTGCTGCCGCTACCACTGTCGCTGTCGATGCCACCGCCAATGCCGCTGCTGCTGCCGCTACCACTGCCAGTGCTACAGCCACAACTGCCGGTGCTACCTCTACCACCACCCCTGCTACCACCACTACCACTGCTACTACTGATGTCTCCTCTGCCGCTACTACCGATGCTTCCGGTGCTTCCGGTGCTACCATTGCTGCCGCTACTGCCGTCACTACCGCCGCTGCCGCTGCCACTACTGCCACCGCTGCCATCGCTGCCATTGCTGTCATTGCTGCCACTGCTTAAAATAGGCTTTTACATACCTATAATAGGCTAAAACTCTGCCCAAAAAATTCAGAGACACAAAAACATATTCACAGATATATAAAAACAAATTTTATAGACATGAACAAACACAATTTAATGTTAAATGTCATACAACTTCAACAAAAACTCAAAAGTTGTCCAGCAATTATGTTTAAAAATAAAGAGAGTGCAAAAATAAATTGTTTTAGAATAATAAAGATAAGATAAGCTAGCCCTCTTTTTGATAACATTGAAATTGAATTATATATGGGACCCATGCATTGGTAAGATCGTGGTAATGTCTGAATGCTTTGAATCAGGATTTTTCTTTTGTCTCACATAATGTGTCCTGCAAAGATTCATAATTAGGTTAATCAGAAAAGAAAATAATAAAACCAGAATAAAAAAAATTGAAACCTGCAAAAAAATATCATAATTATTTGCTACACATAGACAAAAATAAATAACAGTTCAAAAATAATTCTCATACTCAATCATCCTCATAATTTATAGGGAATGCTAGTCTCTCCTGTAAGGATTCACAGCTGGATCTCGGAATGCTATCAATTGTGCCATTGCCGCTAACTGTGACTCTATATACGACATATGCTGTTGCATTTTATTTTTAATTTTTTTCATCTCATGGTTCATTTCTTTAATTTCTTACATTTCTTCCATCAAATTAGTATACTGCTCTTCCTTCTGTGCTTTAATTTCATATATTTTATCCTTCAAATTAGATATCTGCTCATCATTCTTTTTCATAACGGTCTCCATAACTACAATACGTTCAAATTTTTCCACTGCTTGTTGTTTGACCACCTAATCCACCATTGCTGAGATAGATGAATTAGAAGCACAACTTTACAACAAAATGTCACTCCCTTAGAGCCGATTTCGTACACCCGCTTCTTTTTTCGACCGTCTATTGTCTCCAAATAAATAGGATCATAGTCAATTGGTTGAAGATCCTTAAAATTTCAACTTGTTGATGAGCAGCAGTCATACGTTCCTCCTTTAGGTCCTGAGATAAAATAGAGAAAAAACTATTCTAGATATACAAAAAATAAAATAAATATTTTGCATTCTAAACAATTTTCATAATGTACTGTAGTTTTATAAAATATAATTAATATAATAATTTCTTATAGCAATCATATGAGACTTGTTGTCAACATACTGACTATCCACTTTCTTCACATGCATCTTCCTGAAAATCTCTTTAAAATTTGGATCTCGACCCAATTCTCCAGCCAAGAATATGTTTTTATTAAGTCATAAAAAATTAAATGATAAAAAAAGTTAACAAAATTAATAAAACCATGCAAAGATTTTATTTATTGGACTATTAGGACAACCAATAAATATAGAAATGTTTAGAATTTTAAATTTGTACCAAATCTCGAGTGTGCTCAATTCTTGACTTTGACCCTCTAGTGTGTCAACAGATTTTTGTACCTAGTCCAGCTACCTCACTTTGTTGATTTTTGCTGGCAATATCTGATTTTTTTATTCACATCTGGCTCCTCTCAATATTTAAGCCACTTGGGCCAGTCTTCCTTGGATATAAAACCAGGCATTTCTTTCATTTTCTTTAATTTATGGAAAAAATCAGAATACCGTTTACCAGCTTTGATCTCTCATAATAACTTTATCTTTCCATCATATTTGGGTGCCCATGTGCGCTAATTCTATAAATAGAAAAATGACAAAAGAATTTATATTAACAATAAGAACATAATTATTTATAACTTGAATAATAACCAATATAAAAGATAAGTAATTAGATAATTATTTTTCAATGCTTTTGTTTTGTTATTTTTACCTGAAAGTCATTAAAATATGACTCTTTTGTCGATTCAGAAACTTTCTTCCAGGAGAAAGCTTTAGAATCAGTCATTTTCTTAAAAGACTTTGTAATTATAGTTGAACACTTGTGAGATGGAATAAGACTGTACAAAAAATAACATTGAAAACAAGAAAATCTTAACAATATAAAAAAACCATTGATAGTAACATCATAATTTTTTTTTCAAGTAATTTATACATATTTATTTTACCTCTCATCCACAATATCAATTTCTAACTTTGCACTGACTATAGAGGAAGGCACAACATTTGATGATGTCATTAGTATTGTAAATGGGAGAACAATCGGTGTAAATTGTGGTGTAGAAAATACAAATGGATCAAAAGTGTAAGCAGGAATCACAATCAGTGGTGGGCTTACATCTGATAAAAGTGATTGTAGAGGTCTCAATGATGGTGATGACGATAGAAATAGAGATGGTGATTGGGATATTGAAGTCAAGATATGGTGGCTATGAGATGGTACTGATTCTGCAACATGATGTAACATATTAGATGAATTTGGTTCATTTCTGTGTCCAAGTCCACTTCCACCACGGCCACATCCTTTAGGTGCCATCTTCTATACAAAATAAAATATGAAACAAAAATTAGAAATATGATGAACAAGCATGCATTTTCGAATAAAACACGCCGATAGATTTCAACAATATATAAAATATCTTGATAGTTTAAATTTATAATAAAATTATAACAATTTAATTATCGGCATCACTGTCATCTTCCAAAGGATCTTCTAATATTTCGTCTAATTCCGATAGAAGTTCGAACTCATCTTTAGATATAAATTTAATCATCTTCAATTTCTATTATGCCACCATTTGAGTCACATAAATTTTCTAGATCTTCATCTACATTCAAAAGTTCAATATTATTTATGTCATCTTCCTGGAATACCAGTGCAATTTCTAAGTCTGCACTTCTTTTTTGCGATGTTGATACTTCAAATTTTGATCGAGCTTTGATCTTACAAATCACCCACTAATCTCTCTTTTCACGAGATAAACTCGGATATGTACAATAATATACCTGAGCGACTTGAACTGCCATAATGAATGGCTCATATCGATTATATCTATATTTATGATTAATATCCACTAGCTTATAATCCGAATGAATCTTTTTGCCCACATTTGGTGTAGGATCAAACCGCTCCTACTTAAATAATACAATCCTGTTAATTTTGAGTTTAGGAAACTCCAACTCAATAACTTCTTTGAGTTGACCATAATAATCAATCTCATCTACACTATATCATGCGCCTTTAATGCATACACCACTATTCATTATTATTTTAGAAGAATAGTGCCCGATTGTTTGCAATTTATATCCATTAACAAAATACCCAGGATAGGTTGTCACATATCAAAATGGGCCTTTACTTAGATTCTAAATAAAAATATTTGAATCTCCATTTGAATGATCAATTGTTTGTGAAATAAATTACAAAATTGATATTAACAAATAAAATATAATAATAAATTAAATAATTCAAAATTTAAAACTTAATAATTCTCACAATTTCTGAACTAATTCGCAAATTCAGTTTCTAGCAAATATTCGACATCATTGCTGGAAATTGCTGGTTGTCTATATTTTAACTGCTCAACATAAATACTGCACAAAAATAAAAAGAGAAAGAAAAATGTATATCAATTTTTAATAATTCCTATTAAATATAAAATTAAACTATGATTAAACCTGCAACCATTTTGTGTATACATACTCAATGTATGGTGCAACTTCCTCACAATTAAGTAAAACATAGCTCCATGTTGCTTTGTACTCTGCATCTGTCATACATCTTTTCATTGCTCTTCCAAGTGCTCTTCTAGGGTGCTTGAAGATATATAATTTATCCATAGAATCATCTTCTACCATCACATGACCTTTATAATTCCGTGACACATTTTTATTCTTTGTATTGACATGATCATCAAAATAATAAGAACAAAATGATGATGCTTCTTCTACTAAATATGCATTGCGATTGAACCTTCAACTTTTGCCTTGTTTCTAACATTCAATTTCAACTTACGAAGATACCTACAACCACAATGTTAGGTTTTAATTTGATTAAATTTCAATATTATTTAAAGTACGAAAAAATAAAACACATCAAATTATACGTATTTACCTCTCAAAAGGATACATCCACCTGAATTGCATTGGCCGTAGGCCCTTTCTTCATATGACAAATGGACCAGCAAATGCTCCATTGAGTCAAAAAAACTCTGTGGAAATATCTGTTTAAGCTTAAAAATAATACGTTGAATGTCATTCTCCAGCTTCACCATATCATCTATTTTGATTGTGGTTGTAGTTAACAGTTTAAAAAATAAACTTAATTCTGTAAGGACCTACACTTTGTGGAAGTAATTCATGGAATGCTATTGGTATTAATCTTTGCATAAATATATGATAGTCATGACTTTTCATTCCAAACTATCCATCAAAAAATTTCAAATTTTTAACCCATTCACACAATATTTGTCTTGCCTTTTGCAAAAGTGTGTAGCAAGCTTTAGAGAATTTTTCTATTTCCTCGTTGAGTTTCAATTCAAGATGCCGATAGTTTAATCATTCAGCTCTTGTCTTGATTTAAAGTGTCTTTTGTCTTTCCTTCTACATTAAAGACAGTGTTGAAAACAATGTCAAAAATATTTTTTTCAATATGCATTACATCTAAGTTATGATGAATTAAATTGGACTTCTAATAGGGCAAGTCCCAATATATACTATGTTTCCTCAAGCCAAATAATTTTCCTATTGGTCCATTGCTTCCAGTAGCATCCTTTTCAGTTACCTTCTTCAAACTCATAATATCAATCGCTGTAATAATTTCATCTCCTGAACGAACTGCTCGTGCAACTGTCATCATATTTTTATTTTTTTTGAAATGCAATTCTATTTCTTGGAAATGGATAATTTGTATGTAGAAACTTACGATGGTTATCAAACCATGATTGTTTACCACTAAATTTGAGGGTAAATGCATTAGAATTTGTCATGCAATATGGGCATGTAAATCATCCTGCAGTACTCCAACCAGACAACATTGAATATGCAGTAAAGTCACTTACCATCCACATAAGGGTTACCTGCATAATGAAATTTTGCTTCTTTGAGATATCATATGTATTCACGCCAACATCTTATAAATAATTTAACTCTGCAATAAGAGGTTGTAAGAAAACATCCAACATGTCTTTCGGATTTTTTGGCCCTGGAACCAATATTGACAAAAATATGTATTCCTCCTTCATACATAACCATGGAGGTAAGTTATATGGTGTGACTATCACTATTCATGTTGATATAATAGTTCAAATTGCCCAAATGGCTGAAATCTATCAGTGTAGACACCCAATCTCACATTTTGACTTTCTGCTATAAAATCTTGATTTATATAATTAAAATGCTTCTAAGTAGGTGAATCTAATGGATGACGCATTACCCCTTCTTCAACCTCATGCTCAGAATGCCACCTTTACTGTAGCATTTGATGCATATAGTCTTTGTAATCGAGGAATTAATAGAAAATAATACATCTTCTTAAAGACAACCTTCAAATTTTTTCGCATTTCTAAAACACGAGGTGCCTTTCTAAATCGAGGATGGTCACAAAAATTACAAATAATTAAATCACTATCACCGCCCCAATATAACATGCATCCATTTAAAGTACAATCAATTTTTACCACTGGTAGACCCATTCCTCGTAGTAACTTCTTAGTGTTTAAAAGTTATTAGTGATCAAATTATTATCTAGAACAATCTCTTTCATCAGTTATATCACCTGATTAAATAATTTCTCAGATATATGATTTTTTGACTTAATGCTCATTAGTCGAGCCACAAATGACAATAGTGAATGTGTTTTACAACCAAGCCACAACTATTTATCTACAGCTTTAAGCATTTCATAAAATTTCTGAGCTTAAGGATTAGGTGGTTCATCCACGTAATCCATATTGAAGTCAGCACCATCAGCTTCCATGATCATTCTATGGTATGAGTTTGCTGATTCTTCACCACAAGCAAACAATTCAATACCCTCATTTTGGTCAATATTTAGAGCCTTTGTACTTTCCCCATTATAAATCCAAATAAAATAATTTGGCACAAAGCCATATTTTGCCAAATGATATCTTATAGTGTTTGCATCACGAAAAGAGATATTCTGACACTTTCAAAGATTACATGGACACTTAATTTTTTCTCCATCCATCAATCTCGATTGACTACATGCAAAATTGATGAAAATTTCAAGCCTAGTCAAAAAATCTTCAATCAAAAATCCATTAATAATCCTTTTGTACATCCAATGACAATTTGTGCTCATTTTGTCATGTTTTATTTACAAAAAATAATGTCCAATCATTATTATAAATAAAACATTCTATTACTTCAAAAAATACAAATAATAAAATAAAATTATTTACAAATGAATATTTAAAAATTAAATATCATGAATATCGAGGTAATGCATTTGATAAATCTACATTAATAGATAAAGTAATTTTTAGCACGATAGAGATTAATAAATATCACAGTTATACTAGATAAAGGGTGAAAATGTGATAATGCACAAGAAAGGAAAACAAAAAAGAAAGACATTTAATGTTTGATGGAGGAGAGGGAGAGTGAGAGAGAGAGATATATATGGTGGGGAGAGAGAGGAGCAAAGAAATTGGGAGATGGGGGGAGAGAGAGGGAGAGAGTGTGGGAAAGAAATGGTGAAAGGGAGAGAGGGGGAGAGTAGGGGGAGAGGGAGAGAGAGGGAGAGAGAGAGAGAGAGAGGTCAAGAGAGAGAGAGAGAGAAGGGTGGAGAGAGAGAGAGAGAGAAGGGTAGAGATAGAGAGAGAACAAATAAGAAAGAAGAGTGATAAAAAAATTAATAAGAGAGAGTGTGTGACACATAAAAAGTGGATGAGAAAGACAGAAAGAATTATAGAGGGTGAGAGAGATATATATATAGAGTGCAGTGTTAGAATGAAGAATTATATAAAAGAAAATATTAGTTCTTCAATACAACCCTATCAAATATTACATTTTGTGTTATTCATAAGTTCATATTTGAGCATGAGGCCCAATGGCAGGGATTAGGTAAGAGTATGACCCTTATTTGTATTATACCATATATGAGCCTAATCAATGGACACTCTCATGCTATGTGCTTACATATTATTGATATTATAGCTTTAGTCATTTTATTTCAAGTTTGTGCAACAAAATAGTATTATTCCATATATAATTATATGTTAGGATACATATAGTAAATATAGTTATAAATAGTTACATTTAGTTTAATATATAATTATATATAGATATATTCATACAAGTAGTTATAAGTAAATATAAATAAATGTATACAAAGTTATAAACAATTATATAGATTTACATATATGTATACATATCTGTATACATAATTAAAAATAAAGTTATATTTATTTATATAGAGTTTTTTATAGTTATACAAATATTTATATATAGTTATATAAATTTAGTTAAACATTATGTTGTATGTTTTTATACATATAATTATAAATATAGTTACATGTGGTTATACATATAGTTACACGTATAGTTAAACTTATATTTATACATGTATGTATATATATTTTTTCATGTAATTTCATATATTTATACATATAGTTATGTATAGGTATGGATATACTAAAATACAATTTTTATACTAATATATAAAAATGTATATTGAATACATGTTGTTAATTATATATATATATATATATATATATATATATATATATATATATATATATATATATATATAGTTATGTATAAAGTTTTTATAGTTATACATATAGTAAGATAGAATTATTTATAGTTATATGTTATTATACATATAATATATATAGTTATAATAATTTATAATTCGTTAAACATTTAGTTATATATATATATATATATATATATTCATACGAATAGTTATATTTAGTTATACATAAATATATACAATGTTATAAACAAATATATAGATTTACATATATGTATACATATATGTATAAATAGTTAAAAATATAGTTATATTTAATTATATAAAATTTTATTTAGTTTTAATAAATATTAATATATAGTTATACACATCTAATTAAACATAATGTTTAATGTTTTAATACATGTAATTATAAATAAAGTTACATGTGGTTATACATTTAGTTACACATATAGTTATAGTTATATTTATACTTAAAATAATCAAATCCTACTTGCATTATTATGATAAAGATATTTGAATCCAAGATTTCTAAAACGTTATTAGTTGGATGGTTGGTGGCATCATTAAATGGGTGTAAGTGCTTGGTTTGAACTTATCATTATTCTTTGAAGAAGTATATTTTGGTAAACCCTATGAGAATCAAAAATTAATTTTTAAAATCTAAAACTATTATTTTAGATTTAAATTTTTTAAAAACTTCTGTGAGATAAACAAAGTTGATGCATTTCGGTGCATCAAAAGTGGATAAAAATTATAATGTTATAGGAAAAAATTTTAAGGGGACCCAAAATGAAAATAAATTGTTTTATTACAATTTTTAATTTCAATATAACATTTGGGGACCCAAATCCAAAATATTTATGATTTGGGGTCTTCCAAATTCCTATATTGATAAGTACCTTCCTTTATTCATACGGTATGCTTATACTCAAGCATGCATATGAGTTTATGCAGTAACTCATTTTTTTATAAACAAAAACATATGCATATGGAGTTCATAAATACTTTGTATGCATAAACTCATTTTTGCATATTGAGTAAGCTGAAACGAGTTTATGCATAATATTTTTTTAATTATATTAAGATAATTATGAGTATCCGAATTTAGGTGCTAAAATATAACCCAAATCATAGATTTTTTTTTTTGATTCCATAACATCATTATCCATTATATATATATATATATATATATATATATGGATTAAGTATGAAAATATTAAGTATTATTATTATTATTAGTGTTGTGGAGGAATTCCATTTTTTTTTTCAAAGTTAGATAAAAGTTAGTGTTGTTTTTGGAAGCAACAAAATATAAAGAATAGTTCTTTCATTGTTAAGAAAATCTATTTAATAAAATTTTGAAATTGAACTAATTTAAGAAAATGCTTCTCAGAGCAATATTCCTACCTTTTAGTGATATCAATGCATAATATTAAATTGTTTTTGTTATTTTGTTTTGTAATTCAAGAGATGCAAGCCTAATCTTTTTTTCTATTTGAAGATTAGAATGATTTGGATTTCTTGTTATGCATGTAATTGCTACTTAAGAGCTATAAGGCTACTCTATTTTCATTTTCTTTGTTCTCTCAATAATTTGGATTTTTTTGGCTCATTTGCACGACTAATAATTATTCTTGATTACTAATTTATTTTTGATATTTTCTTAATTGTTATGTGATCAACTCGAAAACTTACAAAATACTTTTATGCGACATCATAAGCAAGGTCTCTTAGTTCAAGCTTCTTTGTTGTGCCATCCAAAACTATAATAAAACCTTTATTTATCATTTTCATTTTACATGATGAATAGTTCTATACTTAGTCCCTTACAAGAAATTTGAACATAATGCAGGTTGATGTGTAGGATTTAGCTTGGGTTTAGGTTGGCTCTTAACCTCTTGACGTGCATTCCTACAAACAATTTAGAAATATTAAAAATTTAAGATATAATATATAAAAAAATGATAATATGGCATACAAATTATGTAAGTGACTAAATCTATTTTTCAAATTAAATTTATAATCTTTTTTCTTTGGTTAAAATTAGAAATGTAATCAAATTATGGTGCTAGAATGAATATAATCAACCCTCATATGACTTATGAAATATCATCCCCTCGGTGGCTATTAAGCTAGCATGAAATGAATATAAATCATTCTAGCCATAGGAATCATAATAAATCTTTCTTTCATGGTGCAATATAAATGTATGGACGAATTTACTTCTTAATTATTGATCATACAATAAGTATAAGTGGCTCGTACAACATTGATAATTAATTGTTTGCATAATGAGTTTATAATGACTCGGAATAATTTAAGGATGACATTGCACGAGGGTTTATTATCACGAACCTAGGGCACTCTCATTCAAGGGCTATGATGTGCTTAGTTTGATTAGTTAAATTTCATAGGATTTAAAATACTATAAATTCCAATATTAGATGTTTTTGCATTTTTAATCCTAAGTTTTTACAATTTTTATAAATTACTTATAAAGTATAGTAAAAGTTTATGTTTACTATTTCTATAGTTATATAGATATAGGTATGTTTAAATAGTTTATGTATAATATTTTTATAGTTATATATATATAGTTATGTTTAAACACACTTATATAAAGCACACTTATATTTATGTGTAGGTTTTTTGTATACATTATGTAGTTATGAATATTAAAGAAGTTATTAATTCGGCATACCTACTATGCACCATCAAAATCCACACAATGACAACGCATTATATCACAAGTGCATGAAGTATGTATATGATTAAGTATATATACGCAATCCAAGAACACCACGGTGAATAAAAGAGAAAATTTTAGAAATAATAAATAACAGAATCAATACGCATAAGCTTAATCAAGATAATCGATAAAGAATAAATGTATAAAACATACCTCAAATCAAATAAAAATTAAAACTTAAACCTCAATTATATGTTGATGTGTCACTGTCGAGGGATAGATGGCCGAATGCGGAGGTTCAATTCACTTGTTGTTGAAGATTATCACGTCTCGACATGAATGTAAATATTGGCAACTTTTTTATATTTTTGATTATATATATATAATCAAAAATACTCATTAATTTTATTTACTATCAAATTTTTTTCAATAAAATTAATGTGCGTATAGCAAGGTACAAATGAAAAACAAACACCTTACAATTTTTTATTATAATATTAATTAAACAAATAATATATAAACAATTAAAAAAAAGTTTAGCCTTATAAAGAAAATATCAAATAGGTACAAAATTAACAAACTCTGTATAATAAGACATAAATAAAAAGATGATTTGTCTTCTAGTCACTTGCCTAAGAGTTATAAAATACTATTAATGTTAAAAAATATATAAAAATTTATATTTTATGGTTATACATTTTTAAGAATTCATATTAATTTTTACGAAGATAATATGCAATAATTTTAAAGGAATAAAATTTCATATTATTTGATATCATTAATAATTTTTAAAATTCAAAAAATTACTTAAAGTGAGAAGATAATTAAAATAAGTTATATTTATTATTTTAATAAAAACTTAATGTTAAAAGCTAATAGTAAAAATATTACTCAATTGTTTAATTCGTATAAATTTTTGTAAGAGCAAACATATATGTATTTATTTATAAATATTAATTTATTTTTTTTAATTTCATTAAAAAATTATATTTTTATTATATTTCAAGATTTTCAAAATTTGTATTATTTATTTATTTAAAAGTTTTTTTAATAATGAATTCCTTTTACTTATAATAATATTAATTTTTACTAGTTTATTCGTCAATTCAGATAATTTTTAAAATATTTTCTATTTTATTATTCAATGAATTAATTTACATTTATATTAGTAGAAATTTTAATATATGTTAATTTAATTTTTAAAATATAGAAAAAATTATTATACCTATTGAATTTATAATTTAATGTTACTTTAATACAAATTTTTAAGTTTCTTATTTTAAAATTTTTGAAACATTTTTTGTATACTTTTATAAAAAAATTAATACATCATAAAAATAGTTAATTTAGTCCTTATTAATATATATAAATATTTTTTGTATTTTTATATTTTTTAAATTATTTATTTATAATATAATTTTTTTATGATTTTACGAGGAGAATGTATCCCTCAAGGATTGCTCGTCTATAGACCATTAACATACATTTAATAAACAAAATTAAATAAAATATTAAAACAAATAATAAATAAAAAAATTAAATAAATAAATATTGGCTAGGGAAAGAGCGTCGCTAAATCCGTAGCTAAATTATAAATTTTATAAACTAGAGAAAATTTGTCGTTATATTATGGATTTTATTAGCTAGATAAAATTATTCGCTAAATTAAAACTTTTATTAGCTAGGGAAATTTTGTCAGTAAATCCGTCGTAAAATTAAGGATTTTATTTTCTAGGGAAATTCTGTCACTAAATCTGTCACTAATTTATGGATTTTATTAGCTAGAGAAACTCAGTCGCTAAATCCGTAGCTAAAATACGGATTTTATTAGTTATGGATAATCTGTTGCTAAATATGTAGTTAAATTACTGATTTTATTAGCTAGTGAAAATTCGTCGCTAAATCCGTAGCTAAAATAAGGATTTTATTAGCTAGGAAAAATCCATTGCTAAATCTGTTGTTAAATCCATAGCTAAATTACGGATTTTATTAGCTAGGGAAAATCAGTTGCTAAATACGTAACTAAATCAAGGATTTTATTAACAAGGAAAAATTCGTCGCTAAATCGTTCCCTAAATCAAGAATTTTATTAGCTAGTGAAAAACCGTCGTTAAATCATTGTTAAATCAAAGATTTTATTTGCTAGGAAAATTTACTCGCTAAATCTGTCGCTAATTTTCGGATTTTATTAGCAATGGAAATTCTATCACTAAATTCATCGCTAAATCATGGGTTTTATTAGGTAGTGAAAATCAGTTGTTAAATCCGTCGCTAATTTCAGGCTTTTAATAGCGAGAGATGTTTAATCGCTAAATCCGTTGCTAAATTCCCCGCTTATCCTGAGCAGAATTTACGAAAATTTTCCGTCGCTAAATCCGTCACTAAATTGCTAACTTTTTTTGAGCGGAATTTACGAAAATTTTTAGTCGCTAAATCCGTAGCTAAATTCATCGCTAAAATCCCCTCTTTTCTTGAGCGGAATTTACGAAAATTTCTCGTCTCTGATGCGTCGCTAAATCTCCCACTTTTATTGAGCAGAATTTACTAAAAATTTTGCATCGCTAATCCGTCGCTAATTCGTCGCTGATCCATTGTTATTTTTTTTCAAAGAAAAATCATAAATCCCTTGCTATTCCCTAGCTAATCCCTTGCAATTTAGCTAGTGATTGATCCCTAGCTATATTACCCTAGCTAAATCGATATTTTTTTATTGTGTAAGAAGAATATCAAGAATAAGTAGAATAAGAAGAATAAAAAGAATATGAAAGATTAATAAGAATAAGAGAATAAGAAGAATTAGAAGAATAAGAATAAGAAGAATTAGAAGAATTAAAAGAATTAGAAGAATAAGAAGAATAAAAAGAATAAAAAGAATAAAAAGAATAAGAAGAATAAGAAATATAAGAAATATAAGAATAAGAAGAATAAGAAGAATAAAAAGAATAAAAAGAATAAAAAGAATTATAAGAATAAGAAGAATTACAAAAATAAGAAGATAAGAAGAATAATAAGAATAAGAAGAATAAGAAGAATAAAAAGAATATGAAGAATAACAAGAATATGAAGAATAACAAGAATATGAAGAATAACAAGAATAAGAAAAATAACAAGAATAACAATATAAAGAAGAATAAGAAAGAATAAGAAGAGTAAGAAGAAAAATAAGAAGAATAATAAGATGTAGAATATGAAGAAAAAGAAGAATAAGAAAGATAAGAAAAATAAGAAGAATATGAATTATAAGAAGAATAAAAATAATATTATGAAAAATAAGAATAAGAAGAATAAAAAGAATCGAAAGAATAAGTAGAATAAAATAAAGAAGGAGAATTAGAAGAATAAAAAGAATAAGAAGAATAAGAAGAATAATAAGAATAATAAGAATAAAAATAATAAGAAAAATAAGAAGAATAACAAGAATAAAAAAAATAAACAGAATAAGAAGGAGAAGAAAAATAAGTAGAATAAGAAGATTAAGAAGAATAAAAAAATAAGCAGAATAAAAAGAAGAAAAATTATAAGAATAAAAAGAATAAGAAGAATAAGAAGAATAAGAATGATAAAAAGGATAAGAAGAATAAGAAGAATACTAAAAATAAGAAAAATAAAAATATTAAGAAAAATAAGAAGAATAACAAGAATAAGAAGAATACAAAGAAAAAGAAGAATAATAAGTATACGAAGAATAAGTTGAATAAGAAGAATAAGAAGAATAAGAAGAATAAGAAGATTAAGATGAATAAGTATAATAATAATAATAATAATAATAATAATAATAATAATAATAATAATAATTAGAAGAATAAAAAGAATAAAAAAAAGAAGAATTAGAACAAAAATAAGAATAAGAAAAATAAGAAAGAATATGAAGAATAAGAAAAATGAGAAGAATAAGTATAATAAGAAGAATAAGAAGAATAAAAAGAACAAGAAGAAGAAGAATAATAATAATAATAATAATAATAAGTAGAATATATGGTATAAAAATAATAAGCATATTAAAAAGAAGAAGAAGAATTAGATGAATAAGAAGAATAAGAAGAATAAGAAAAATAAGAAGAATGAGAATAATAAAATAAACAAGAATAACAAGAATAATAATAATAATAATAATACGAGGAATAAGAAGAAAAATAAGAATAAGAAGAATAAAAAAATGAATAAAAATAGAATAAGAAGAATAAGTAGAATAAGTAGAAAATGAAGAATAAAAAGAATAAGAAGAATAAAAAGAATAAGAAGAATAAAAAGAATAAGAAGAATAAGAAAAATTAGAATAATAAGAAGAATATAAAAAGAATAAGAATAATAAGAAGAATTAGAAGAATAAGAAGAATTAGAAGAATAAGAAGAATTAGAAGAATAAGAAGAATTAGAAGAATTATAAGAATAAAAAAAATAAGAAGAATAAGATTAAAAAAAAGAATAACAAGAATAAAAATAATAACAAGAATTAGAAGAATAAGAAAAAAGAAAGAAAAAATAACAAGAGTAAGAAGTGTAATAAGAATAAGAAGGGTAGAATAATAATAATAATAATAATAATAAGATGAATAAAAGAAAAAGAATAATAATAATAATAAGTAGAATAAGAATAATAAGAAGAATAAGAAGAATAAGAAGAATGAGAAGAATAAGAAGAATAATAATAATAATAAGAATAAGCAGAATAAGTAGAATAAGAAAAATAAAAAGAATGAGAAGAATAAGTAGAATAATAAGAATAAGAAGAATAAGAATAATTAAAAGAATACGATGAATAAGAAGAATAATAAGAAAAACAAGAATAAAAAGAATAAGAAGTTTAGAAATAATAAGAAAATTAATAATAATTAAAAGGCTAAAAAACTACTCTCTCAATTCTAGAGAGAGAAAGTGGTTTCTTTGAGTGAGAAACTCCATTGTAGAAGATCTCAAGCTTGAGCTATGGAAAAACTCTCTAAACTATATAACAAAAAATCCTTTACTTTGGTTATTAATGAACCTGATAAATTACGTCTGAAATTTAGTGTGAAGGATGAGGCGCCAGCAGTCTGCTTCTCAAAAGAAGACATGGAGAAGCTTACTGCTCAATTTAAACTTACTCTAATCAGTAAATTTTTTCATCGCAACCCTGAATTCAAGGATATTTATGCATTTTTCAAAGCATTGAATCTTCGGGACTCGGTCATACTTGCATGGTATGACGTGAAACATGTAATGATACAAATGAAGGAGGAAGAAGACTTTCTCCATTTCTGGCTATGCGGGCACTGGAACATCTCGGGGTATCCTTTGAGATTATTCAAATGGATGTCCAAATTCACACCAAAGAAGGAATCCGTGCAAGCCCTGGTTTGGTTCTCTCCCTCAACTTCTATTTCACCTATTCTGTAAGCATTCTTTTTTACTTTATTGCACTGTGTGTGGGTAAACCTTGGCTATTGAATGAATCTACGACCTGTATGACCAGGCCGGCTGTGGCAAGGGCATGTGTTGAAATTGATGCTTTGGTTTCTATTCCTCAAAGGGTGTGGGTGGGTAGTGGTCAATCAAGTGGCTTTTGACAGGATTTAGTTCCAGAAAATATACCTAAATAATGCTTAAACTTTAAAAAACTAGGACATATGGAAATGGATTGTATTGTCAAGGTAGGGGGAAGAAATTTATGCAAAAGAGAAAAGAGGTAGATGGAAAAGGTTTGGATAAAAAAGAAGAAAGGGGAGAGGGTGGTGGCAGAAGGAGAGAGGGCTAAGGAAGGGCAAATGATGGGGAATGATGAGATAGGGGGAGGTGGGGGAGGAGTTGGGGAGCATTGGGAAGGGCAGAGAGGGAAAGGAGAATGAGGGGGAATTATAAAAAGATAAAGAGGAAAGAAAAAACAAAAGATGAGAAATGGGATTGGGGGCAAAAGGGAAGAGGGAGGTGAGGGGAATGACACTAGAGTTAGAAAAGAAAATTGCACATTTTAATGGGGGAGAGGATGACCTCTTATCGGAAGGAGAAACAGAGGCCAAAAGCTGGCCTATCAAGGGTATGTACAAGGAAATGTAGATTTTAGATTCTGCATTAGCACAAGACGGCTCAAAGATGCTCAAAAAAAAAAATGAGCCGGAGTGGATCCCAAAAAATAGAGATAGTGCTTTTGAAAAAATAAAATTGATGAGTTTGCAAATAAACAAACTAAATATAGTAAGTAGCTCGGAACAGCCACAACCTAGTGCAAGTAAAAGCTCAAGAAACAAGAAAAAATACTTAAATATGTACTACGAAACAATATGTATAACTAGAGCCCAAGTTAGACCTAATAATTGAAACATAAGAGCAGTAGGAAATCCTCCATCGATAAATAGAATTAAAAAATTAATTAAAATTCACAGCATTAGAATATTAATAATAGTTGAACCCATGGTTAGTAAGTATTCACTAGAAGAGTATAAAAAGAAAATAGGTCTAGACAAGGTGTTTTCCAATAATAACGGCAAGATATGGTTGTTATGGAAAAATAAAATTAATTTTGAAATTATCTCAAAGGCGGACCAGATATATAACTTTAAACTAGGCAAAATTTTAGAACCAATTATTTCGGTGGTATACGCAAGCAATTTGAAAGAAGAAAGGAAATAATTGTGGGGTGAAATGAAAGAGATAGCCACAAGGAACGCTCCATGGATCATAGAAGGGGATTTTAACGTGATTAGGAATGTTAAAGAGAAAAGAGGAGGAAGGTCGCCGGACCTGTTAACCATAGCTCAATTTAATGAGGTAATAGAAAATACAAATCTTATGGAAACTGATTATCTTGGCCCTAATTTCACATGGTGTAACAATTGGGAAAATAAAGGAGAGATTTGGTCTAGTCTGGGTCACATACTGTATAACACCAAATGGGTAGATTACTGTGGAGGGGTGAGCATGAAGCACTTAAGCAGAACATGTTCAGATCACATCCCTCTTCTCCTAATATTTAAAACTAGAGAGAGAAACAATAAAACTTTTAAATATTAGAATAGTGTGGAATGCATAAAGATTTTGAGAAAATAATATGGGACTCATGGCAAATACTGATTACCGGGGATCTCATGCAGGTTCTAGCTATAAAATTACATAGATTAAAACTAGACTTAGTTGATGGAATAAAGAGAGATTCGGAAATATAAATAAGAATATATAGACACTGAACGAAAAGTTAATTTATTAGAAATAGAATATGAGAATACCCATGATGATTCCTCTAGAATTAATTTGAATAAAGCAAATGCAAAATTAAAATTAATGTTACATATGGAAGAAGTATTTTGGAAACAATGAACCAAAATAAAGTGACTTAAGAAAGGAGATAGAAATACTAAGTTTTTTAATATAGTTGCAAAATTAAAAGCCATGAGACAAGAAATAAGAGACATTAAAAATGATATTGGTAAATGAGTAGAAAAGGAGGGGGAGATTAAAAAAGTGCTGGAAGACTACTTTAAAAGCCATCTTTGTGGCTATAGTCATCAAAGGAACAACACCTTAATTTGGCTCATAAGGAAAAGAGTAACATAAGATGATAACAAAGCTTTGGAAGAGAGCCCTAGAGAAAAAGAAATAAAGGCTGCAGTCTTTGGTGGAAATAAAGACAGTGGAGCTGGACATATTGGATGGAACAATGGCTTTTATCAACAAGCCTAGAATATAATAAAAAAAGACTTGTCAGCCGCCATTGTCCAGGTCTTTGCAGGTGCAGAAATTACAAAAGCATAGGCTAGCTCATTTATTATCTTGATTCCCAAGAAGGATAACCCGCAAAAAAGTGAGGATTATAGACCTATAAGTCTATGTAACTTGGTGTATAAAATTCTAGCAAAAGTTCTGCAAAATAGTCTAAATAGAGTAATTCCCTCTATCATATTGGATGAACAAGCAGGATTTATCAAAAATAGATTAATGATGGAGAACATCAACCTATCCGTAGAACTGATGAAGGAACTAGGTGCTAAAGTTAGAGGCCACAATGTGATTATGAAGTTAGATCTATCTAAAGCATTTAACATAGTAGAAGAAGACATTTTATGCTATACAATGAGGAAAATGAGATTTTTTGAATTTTGGATAGATCTAATGTATAGATGTGTTTCTAGTGTCTAGGTTAGAATCTTAATCAATTGGAAGGTAGGCAGAGAATTCAAGCTAGTTAGAGGGCTTAGACAAGGGGACCCATTATCCCCAGCATTATTTAATATATATATATATAGAAATACTAAAAATAAATTTAAAAGAGAAAATGAAGGAGGGCAAGATTCTTAGATTCAAACAACCAAGACAAACCTCCAATGTGAGCTGCTTTGCATATGCAAATGATGTGATTATTTTTACAAATGTTGGGAGCACATCACTGAGATATATGATGAAGCTATTTGATATATTGAAATAAGAAACATGACAATAGCTAAATAAAAACAAATGTCAATTTGTGATTACGGGAAAAGCATCAAAAAGGATAGTTCAAAGAATTAAAAGAATTACAAGCTTTGAACAAGAAAAAGGGGTGTTAACATACTTGGGATGTCCAATCTATGAAGGAAGTTTGAAAGAAGAATATCTAACATTTTTGATGAACAAGAATAGAGGTAAAATAGTAGGTTGGAAGGAGAACAAGTTAAGCATGGCATGGTGAATTACATTAATCAAACATGTTCTACAAGGATCTATTGCACATATTCTAATGACTCTTCAGCCCCCGATGAAGGTTTTGAGTAACATAGAGAAGGAGTTGGCTAATTTTTTATGGGGTAAAAAATCAGGAAAAAACAAGCTGCACTAGAAAAAATGGGAAGACATATGTTGTGCAAAGGAAGAGGCATGCCTAGCTTTAAAGAAGAAAAATGATATGGCTGAAGGCTAGGCATGTAAGAATTGGTGTAGGCTCATACAAAATGATAATCTATGGGCAAGAAGAATAAGAAGAATAAGAAAAATAAGAATAATAAGAATAATAAGAATAATAAGAATAATAAGTAAAATAAGAAAAATAACAAGAATAAGAAGAATAATAAAAATAAGAAGAATAAAAAAATAAGTAAAATAAGAAGAATAAAAAAAAATGAAGAATAAGTAGAATAAGAAGAATATAACGTATATGAAAGATTAATAAGAATAAGAAGAATAAGAAGAATGAGAAGAATGAGAAGAATAAGAAGAATAAGTAGAATAAAAAAGAAAAAGAAGAATTCGAAGAAAAGAAGAATAAGAAGAATAACTAGAATTAGAAGAATAACATGAATAAGAAAGAATATGACGAGTGAGAAAAGTAAAAAGAATAAGGAGAGTAGAAGAATAAGAAGAATAGGAAGAATAAAAATAAAAAGAATAAGAATAATTATAATAATAAAAAGAATAATAAGAATAAGAAGAATATTAAGAATGGGAAGAATATAAAGAATATGAAGAATAAGAAGAATAAAAATAAAAAGAAGAATAAGAAAAATAAGAAGATAAGAAAAATAAAAAGAATAAAAATAAAAAAAAAAGAATAAGAAAAATAAGAATAATAAGAAGAATATGAAGAATATGAAGAATAATAAGAGAAAAAATAAAAAGAAGAATAAGAAAAATAAGAAGAATAAGAAGAATAATAAGAATAATTAGAATAAAAAGAATAAGTAGAATAAGAAGAATATGAAATAATAATAAAAATTAGAAAAATAAGAAGAAAGAATAAAAAGAATCAAAAGAATAAGTAGAATAAAAAGAATAAAAAAAATAAGAAAAATAAGAAGAATTATAAGAATAATAAGAAAAAGAAAAATAAGAAGAATAAGAAGAATTACAAAAATAAAAAAATAAAAAGAATAAGAAGAATAATAAGAAAAAGAAAATAAGAAGGATAAGAAGAATAAAAAGAATAAGAAGGAATAGAAAGAATAAGAAGAATAAGAAAAATAAGATGAATAAGCAAAATAAAAATAAGAAAAAGAATTAGAAGCATAAAAAGAATAATAAGAATATAAAGAATAAGAAGAATAAGAATAATAATAAGAATTATAAGAATAATAAGAATAAGAAGAATAAGAAGAATAAGAAGAATAAAAAAATAAGAAGAATAATAAGAATAAGAAGAATAATAAGAATAAGAAGAATAAGTAGAATTAGAAGAATAAGAAAAAAAAGAAGAATAATACAAATAAGAAGAATATGATAAATAAGAAGAATGATAAGAATAAGAAGAATAATAAGAATTAGAAGAATAATTAGAATAAGAAGAATAATAAGCAAAATAAGAATAAGGAGAATAAGTAGAATAAGAAGAATTAGATGAAAAGAAAGAATAAGAAGAAGAAAAAGAATTAGAATAAAAATAATAATAACAAAAACAAGAAAAATAAGAAGAATATGATGAATAAGTAAAATACGAATAAGAATAAGAATAATAAGAATAATAAGAATGATAAGAAGAATAAGAAAAAAAAAGAATAAGAAGAATAAGATGAATAAGAATAAAAAATAGAATAAGATGAATGAAAAGAATAAGAAGAATAAAAAGAATAAGAAGAATTATAAGTATAGAAAGAATAAGAATAAAAAGAATAATAATAAGAATAATAAGAATAAAAAGTAAAATAAGAATAAGAAGTATAATTAGAATAAGAAGAATAAGAAGAATAAGAAAAATGAGAAAAATAAAAAGAATAAGAAGGATAAAAGGAATAAGAAGAATAAAAAGAATAAGAAGAATAAGAAGAATTAGAAGAATTAGAAGAATAGGAATAATAAGAAAAAGAATAAGAATAAGAAGAATAAAAAGATAAAGAAGAATAAGAATAATTAGAAGAAAAAGATGAATAAGATGAAAAGGAAGAAAAACAAGAATAACAAGAATAACAAGAATAAGAAGAATATGAAGAATACGAAAGAATAAGTAGAGTAAGAAGAGTTAGAAGAATAAAAAGAGCAAAAGAATAATAAGAATAACAAGAATAAGAAGAAAATAAAGAAGAATAAGTAGAATAAGAAGAATACAAAGAATAAGAAGAATAAAAATAATATTAAGAATAAGAAGAATAAGAAGAAGAATAAGAAGAAAAATAAAAATAAAAAGAAGAATAAGAAGAATAATAAGAATATGAAGATTAAGAATAATAAGAAGAATATAAAAAATATAAAGAATAAGAAGAAAAATAATAATAATAATATTATTATTATTAATTATAATAATAATAATAAGTAGAATAAGAAGAATAAGAAGAATATGAAACATTAATAAGAATAAGAAGAATATGTGAAAAGAAGAATAAGAAGAATAAGTGAAAAGAAGAATAAGAAGAATAAGAAGAATAAGTGAAAAGAAGAATAAGAAGAATAAGAATAATAAGAATAATAAGATGAATAAGAAGAATAAAAAGAATAAGTAGAATAAGAAGAATAAGAAGAATAATAAGAATAAGAAGAATAAAACGAATAAGAAGAATAAAAAGAATAAGAAAAACAATAAGATAAAAAAGAATAAGAAGTATAAAAAAGAATAAGAAATATAAGAAGAATAAGAAGAATAGAAATAATAATAATAATAATAGAAATAATAAGAAGAATAGAAATAAGAAGAAGAATAAGAAAGTATAAGAAAAATAAAAAGAATAAAAAGAATAAGAAGAAAAAGAAGAAAAAGAAGAATAATAAAAATAAGAAGAAAAAGAAGAATAATAAAAATAAGAAGAAAGAGAATAATAATAAAAAGAATAAGAATAAACAAATGAATAAAAGAATTAGAAGAATTCGAAGAATTCGAGGAATAAAAAGAATAAGAAGACTAAGTATAAAAATAAGAATAAAAAGAATACAAAAAATAAGAAATATAAGAAGAATAACAAGAATTAGAAGAATAAGAAGAATAAAAATAATAAAAAGAATAAGAAGAATAAGAAAAAATAATAAGAATAAGAAGAATAAGTAAAATAAGAAGAATTCGAATAATAATAAGAATAAGTAGAATAAAAAGAATAAGAAGAATAAAAAAGAATAAGAAAGGATAAGAAAAAAAATAAGAATAAGAACAAAAATAAGAATAAGAAGAATAAGAAGAATGATAAGAATAAGAGAATAAGAAGAATAAAAAGAATAAAAAGAATAATAAGAATAAACAAAATTAAAGAAGAAGAAGAATTAGAAGAGTAAGAATAAAAAGAATAATAATAAAAATAATAACAATAAAAAGAATTAAAATAATTAAAAAAATAAGAAGAATAAGAATAATAAGAAGAATAAGACGTATATTAAGAATAAGAAAAATAAGAAGAAAAAAAAAGAAAAAGAAGAATAATTTGAAATTGAAGAATAAGAAGAATAAAAAGAATAAAAAGATGAAGATGAATAAAAAATGCTCTCGACTTTTAGAGAGATAAAGTCATATTTTCTAGAGAAAGAAAGCTTCATTTTTGTATAGAACAAGCTTTTCCCAAGCTCATAATGGATAAAAATGACTTCTTAATGAATAAGAAGTCATTCGCAACTATTCTAACGGAGCCCGTGCTTTTCTTTCCAACTCTCGAAAATAAATACCTTCTCCTTCTATTTTTCTTCTCTTCGACAGAGCTTGAGAATATGGCAAAACCTTTCAATTTAACACTCGTTGCCAAGTTCTCACATGACAGGCCATGAGGTAATGATATCAGATAGTTTTTAAACTCAATGAAACTTAGAGGTGTTGCAATAATAGGTGTCTACGAGTCCAAGCATACTTTCCTGCTACTCATTGCCAAGGAGGATTACAACCAACTATGGGTGCGCGAACTATGATTTGTCATTGAATACCCTATGTGCCTACTGAAATAAACGAATGAGTTCTTTCCACGTGAAGAAGTGCCAATTGCTCCGATATGGCATTTTTTACCGAACCTTCCTCTCTCTTACTTCAATAAGATTGCTCTCTTCTCCATCGCTAAATGCATTGGCAAGCCCATGATGATGGACAAGACCACTACCTCTATGACTCATCTCTTTGGTGCAAGAGTCTACATAGAGTCTAACCTCGAGTCAAATCTCCCACAGAAATAATGGATGGGTGAAGACGAGGATTGTGGATTCTAGCAATCCATTGAGCCTGAGAATCTACCTAGTTTTTGCACATGATGTAGAATTATAGGGCATGGGATAGAGGAGTGTAGGGTGAGTATGGGCAGCAAGGGGGGAGAATGGGCACTCGAGGTAGAACACAGGAATGGGTCATGAGGGAGAGTCCACAAGAGGAGCTTGCTCCAAAAAATGCCTCGAATTCAGACAACAGGGAGGGGGGCTAAGTGGAGTAGAAAGAGAAGATGCCTCGTTTCCTAGGGGAGAATTCCCGCATGATCAAGTCTCTTCAGAAAAAAGATGCATTGAGGTCGGTAACAAGGAGGAGGCAAATCTAGGGAATGGATGAATTAGTTAGAGGGAGGGAGGGATAGAAAGGTTAGAATAAAAAACATAGATGGGGAGTACGAGAGAATATGAAAAAGTTAGTAAAAGTTATAAAGAAGCTATCATGGAGAGGATGGTTGGAGCTAGCTCCACAAAACCATAAAGGAATAGGAAAAAGTATTAGAATATGAATCAAAATGCACAACGAGAGCGTAAGCAAAATCCACTTTAATGGATAGATGCCTATATTGGAATATTAGGGGTGTTGCTAACAAGCCCTCCTTAAATAGAATTAAAAAACTAATCAGAATGCATAAAATAAAAATAGTTGTTATATCGGAACTGATGGTAGATAATAATCTACTAGATGATTATTGAAAACTAATGAGTTTTGAAAATGCTAAGACTAATTGTAATGGTAAAATATGGGCCATGTGGGCCACAAAGATAGATTTAGCTATCCTAAAAGACATAGAACTTCTGATCTACTTCAAACTTACTGATACAGAAGTGCATATCTTGGTAGTATACGCAAAAAATACTAAATAAGGAAGGAGGTCTTTATGGCGGAACATGGTGGAAATAGAGTCAAAGGATCTCTCATGGATCATTGGTGGTAATTTTAATGTGATTAGATACCCCAATGAAAAGCTAGGAGGGAGATCCCCAGATGCAAAAGTAATGAATCAGTTTAATGAGGTGATTTAAATTGCTAATCTTATGGAAGTAGATTTCTTGGGTTCACAATACACATAGTGCAATAACTAGAAGAAGAGAGGAGCTATTTGGGCAAGACCATATAAAGGCATGTATAACACAAAATGGTTGTCTTCGTATGGGGGCATGAACCTGCGAATATTAAACAAAGCTTGTTTAGATGATAGCCCAATGCTCTTAACATTTAATTCAAGCCAGAGGCCAGCAAAAGCATTTAAATATCAGAACATGTGGAGTTCTCACTCCAATTTTGAAAATATAGTGGAAAGATCGTGGTTAGAACCAGCATCAGAAAATCCATTACATATTTGGGCAATCAATATGGGTAGGTTGAAGATCACTCTGAACAAATGGAACAGAGAGATTTTTAGAAACATAGATAAGAAGATTATACAAACATAAGAAATAGTGGCTGCCTGTGAAACAATATACGAAAGACACCAAAATGAAGAGAAAAGACATGAATTAAGTAGAGTAGAGGCCGAGTTAAGACTTAATATTTACATGGAGAAAATCTTTTGGAAACAAAGAGTGAAAGTGAAGTGGCTGAAGGAGAAAGATAATAACACAAAATTCTTTAACACTATGGCAAAAATTAAAACTCAAAAACATAGAATTAAAGGCATTAAAAATTCAAAAGGAGAATGGATGGAAAAGGAGGAGGATATAAAATTTAACGAAGATGTATATTTTAAGAAATACCTATGTGGGATAGGGCGACAGGAAGGAAACACCCTAATGCATGCATTGGAAAAACAAATATTACCAGAGAAGAATGCAAAGCTAGAGGAACCTCCATAAGAGGAGGTTAAAAGACTAGTTTTAGCATGAACAAGGAGAGTACTACAGGACTGGGTGAATGGAATAATGTGTTTTTTCAAGTTTGCTAGCATATTATTAAAATGGACTTAATTCAGGCCATCTCTTGGATATTTGTAGGGGTAGAAATAACCAAATCATGGGCTAGTTCTTTTATCATTCTTATTCCGAAGATAAAGAACCCCCATGGGGTGGAAGACTACGGGTCGATTAGCTTATGCAATGTAGTTTATAAAATTCTAGCTAAGCTATTGCAAAACAGATTAAGTGATATTTTTCCCAGGATTATCTTGCAGGAACAAACAGACTTTTTGAAGAATAGATTTATGATAGAAAACATAAGTCTAGCTTCTGAATTAATGAGAGACATTGAACAAAGGTTAGAGGATATAACGTAATGCTCAAACTAGACCTATCAAAAGCCTTTGATAGGGTGGAATGGGCTATTCTATGTTATGTCATGAAGAGAATAGGATTTTCAGAATTTTGGATTGGCATAGTGTATAGAAGCAGTTCAAACGTGTGGGTAAAAGTTATAATAAATGGCCAAAGGGTGAGGAATTCAAGCCAGTTATAGGTTTGAGGCAAGGAGATCCATTATACCCTACCTCTTTAACATTTACTTGGAGCTGTTTCTCTTGAATTTGAAAGAGAGAATGAGAAATGGTATTATCTTAACATTCAGGCAGCTGAAAGAGACTCCTTTAGTGGGATGTTTGGCATATGCTGATGATGTCATCATCTTTACAAATGCTAGCTCTAAATCACTCATTAATTTAATTGTGCTATTGCAGACAATAGAAGAGGAGCCGGGTAGATTTTGAATAAGAAGAAATGTTAGTTTATGTTACCAAATAAAGCCACGGTAAAAGAGGCTCAAATAGTGAAAGAAATCATAGGCTTTACTCAAAAGAAAGGTGCGTTGATGTACCTAGGATGCCTGATATTTGAAGGTAGGTTAAAAGAGAAATATTTAAGTTTCCTACTAGAGAAAATGATTGGAAAGATTGCAGGGTGGAAAAAAGACTTTTTGAGTTTGGGAGGCAGAGCCACATTGATAGCACATGTATTACAAGGATCACCGGCACACATTCTAGCAGTTATACACCCTCCAAAAAGGGTGTTATAGAGATTAGAAAAAGAAATGACCAACTTCTTGTGGGTCAAGAAGGAGGGAAAACCTAAATTACACTTGTTAAAATGGGATATTCTATGTCATCCTAAGGAGGAGGTGGGGCTGGATTTACTAGTCTCATGGATACAAATGGTGCATGGGCTTGCAAAGGCTGGTAGAAGCTGAAAGAGAATGAAAGTCTTTGGGCCGGTTTAATGCGAGCTAAATATGGATGGGAAAAGGAGTCTTTCAATCATGGGAAGAAAGCCTCCAGGGCCTAGAAATCAATGTTAAAACAAAAAGAATTAGTGGATGCATATTCTTAATTGAATAGAAGTGGCTGGAAATGGACATTAAACGTGCAAGGTAAGTTCACTATAAAATCTGTAAAAGAATTGATGAGGAATAAACTTAAGTTGCAACCAATGTTCAAATGGTTATGGAAGAGTGATACTCCACAGAAGATGAAAATCCTTCTGTGGAAAATACTTTTAGAAGTTACACCCGTGGACATTAATATATAGAAGAGAGGAATAGGAACAGTTTCAATGTGTGAATGCTACTTTTCTGAAAGAAAAAGCTCAGATCACCTATTTTCGAATGGGATTATAGCTCGAGAGGTGTGGAATCAGCTAGATACTAGACTGCAGCAACAACACGAGGGAAAGCTAAAGAATAGGCTGTCACACTGGATTAAAGACAAGTCTAATAATAATGCTCAACTGTGGCTCAGGAAAAACATCCCACTAGTAGTAGTCTAGTGTATATAGAAGGCTAGAAATAGAAGTAGATTCGAGAATGCCTGGATGAACTCTCAGGACATACTAAAGGATATAAAAAGGGAGATCTCCATTATCTCAAGCATAAAACCTATTATAACACAAGTTACAGGGGTTTTGGAAGAGTTGAAAGGAGCATGGGCACTAACATATAAAATAGAGCGAATGGAAGGTATAAAGAGTATAATATGGAAGAAGCCACCGGTGGGGAAGCTCACTCTCAAAACTAATGGTAGCTTCTTTAGAGATATGGGAGTAGCGGGAGGAGGAGGAGTAATAAGGGACTTGCAGGGAAAGATCATTAAAACATTTACAATGGCAGTTAAGGAACTCAGTGTTACACGCAGAGGTACAAGAACTTGGGAGAGGTCTACAAATTTTCAATGGACTTAATTTAAAAGAGATCTTAATTCAAGTGAATTCAAATCTACTGGTTGGTCTCGCCTCCAAAAATCTAGAGATGTTGAGATATGAGGAGGAGATGGAACTATCACTCATACCTATAGGGCGGCCAAAGTGCTAGTTGACAAGCAAGCAAAGGAAGGATCGCATAATGGGGAGCAAGAATTAGATAGAGGCAATATTCTAGATAGATTTAGAGGGCTAGCAAGGTGAGATAAACTGGCTTGTCTTTATGTCAGAATCTGTAGAATTAGTCAGGGTAAGGCCTAGGTAAAAGGGTAGAATAAGGTTAGATGCATGTATTATTGTTATATAATTTATTGCAGGATCTCGCTGGCATTCTCTTAAAGTAGGTAAGAATAGAAAATATTAAGCTGTAGAGTACAGGGAAGCATTGGACAGTCTCAGTTTTTAGAGTCGAGATTTCAATGGTGAGGTAATAAATGGGAGGTAAAGTCTGGGCTGTTAGTTGTAGTGCTTGTGTTTCATGTTTTTTGCAGAAAATAGAAGTTTCTTGTAGAATGATAAGGCTGAAGTAGTATGGGTTGCAGCAAAAAAGAATTAGTTTTATTTATTTGGTTTATTTTATATAGGTGTGTATTCGTGTTTGGATCTGTGTCTTGATCTTGTGGTTGCAGAAATATGAGCCAAACAAGAGGCTAGAAGGCTGTGCACCATGATGCAGGTTGTGCACCATGTTAGGAGGGTGCAGGTGGCAGTAAATGGTAAGAGATCATGGAGGCTGTGAAGTATAGGAGCAGGGAAGGGGAGCCAGCTTGTAACAGAAAAGGGGAGTGGATTAGGGCTTAGTCCAGCTTTGATGGGGTAGTGTGGGAACTAATGTAAGAAGGAGGGTAAGGAAGGAAGGGGAGTATAGTTGTTGCAATATGTGATGTAATAGATAGCTAGCACAAAGTATTTTATTAGAAATGCAGGTAGGAAGGAGCTGAAATTGTTATCCATGGGATACATGACAACATGAGTAGCATGAGGAGGGATGACGGAACCCGCAATCTCTATTTGTAAAGGATAGAAAAGGTTAGATAAAAGACAACTGATGAGAGGAGAACCAGGAGTCGAAGGCAGGGACATGGGACAAGGCAGTACAGAAGAGAGAGGAAGGGGAGTAAAGTTTAAAGAATAGAAAGACATATAGTTTTAGAGGCTGATTCAGGGGTGGGTGGAATAATTATATTGATGTAATTGTAAGTTAGAATTAGTTATGTAGCTTGTGTATGTGTAGACAAGCCTGGGAAAAGTAGTTGGTCTCTGGGTTATGTTCTTTGGTATAGGTCTTTGTCAGTAGTTGCAGGTAGCAAAGGATAAAAAGGTTGCTGAGGATGGGAGAGCGAGAAATCAGATGGGATAAACTAAAGCTAGGAAGGACTCTAAAGGGAAGGGGATTGAGAATCAACAAGAGCCGTGATCTAGTGAAGCAGCAAGGACACCTACATGTTCAGACACTAGAACAATGAATTTTACTAATAAATATACAAGGACATGGAAAAAGCTGCCTAACAAAATTAAAAACAAGCATGGGCAGAATTTTGGTTATGTTTGTAAAAGATGTGTTATGAGGCCTATTAGTTTTTTTTTTTTTTAGATACATGGTGTAAGAGGGTAAAGGGTAGCTTTAACTTGTATTAAATGGGATTCCTCCGCCAAAAGAGAAGGAGTTACTAATAAAACAAACTTTTGAAAAAAAAAAGAAGAAGAATAAGTAGAATAAGAAGAATAAGATGAATAAAAAGAATATGAAGAATCAGAAGAGTAAAAAAATATTGAAAATATGAAGAATAGGTAGAATAAGAAGAATAAGAATAATAATAAAAATAAGAACAAAAAGAAGAATAACAATTATAAGAAGAATAAAAAGAATTAAAAAAAAATAATCATTATATGAAGAATAAAGCAGAATAAGAAGAATAATAAGAATGCGAAGAATAAGAAAAATAATAAGAATAAAAAGAATAAGAAGAATAATAAGAATAAGTAGAATAAGAAAAATAAGAAGAATAAGAAGATTAAGATGAATAAGTATAATAATAATAATAATAATATTATTATTATTATTATTATTATTATTATTATTATTATTAAGAAGAATAATAAGAATAATAAAAATAATAAGAATAAGAATAATTAGAAGAATAAAAAGAATAAGAATTAAAGAATATGAATAATAAAAAGAATAAAATGAATAAGAAGAATAATAAGAATAAAAATAATAAAAATAATAATAAAAATAAGAATAATATCAAGAATAATAAGAATAATAAGAATAAGAAGTATAAGATAATAATAAGAATAAGAAGTATAAGATAATAATAAGAATAATAAGAATAAGAAGAATAAGAAGAATAAAAAGAGAGGGTATAAGTTTAATAAAATAAACCTTTAAAAAAAAGAAGAATAAAAAGAATAAGAAGAATAAGAAGAATAAGAAGAATAAGAAAAATAAGAAAAATAAGAAAAATAAGAAAAATAAGAAGAATAAGAAGAATAAAAAGAAAAATAAGAAACAAAAAGATTAAGTATAATAAGAAGGATTAGAAGAATAGAAAGAATAAGAAGAAGAAAAAGAATTAGAATAAAAATAAAAATAATAAAAATAAGAAGAATACGAAGAATATGAAGAATAAGAAAAATAAAAAGAATAAGAATAATAAAAATAATAAGATGAATAAGAAAAAAAAGAATAAAAAGAATAAAAAGAATAATAATAATAATAATAATAAGACATAGAAGAATAGAAAGAATAAGAATAAAAAAAAGAATTAGAACAAAAATAAGAATATGAAATATAAGAAAAAATAAGAAGATAAGAAGAATAAAAAAATTAGAAGAATAAGAATAATAAAAAAATAAGAAGAATAAGAAGAATAAGAAGAAATAGAAGAATAAGAAGAATAAGCAGAATAAGAAGAATAAGTAGAATAAAAAGTATAAGAAGAATAAGTAGAATAAAAAGAAGAAAAAAAATTACAAGAATACGAAGAATAGGGGGAATAAGAATAATAATAATAATAATAACATAAAAACAAATACATAGAAAGTTGTCTCAAATAACATTCCTATAGATGAAAACATAAAAAAAAACATACAACTTGCCTCCAGATGTGAATGCTGTTTGCAAGAACTAGAATCGCTTGATCATCTGTTTTCCCAAGTTAATATAGCCTTGGAAATCTGGGGAAGACTAGAGTCTGAAATGGGATTAAAACATGCAAATATTCCTCTTAGAAATAGACTAATTAAATGGAGTAATGCGCATTTTCAGCATAGCTCATAGAAATGGCTTAAAAATAACATACCTCACATTGCTATCTAGTGTATATGGAAAGCTAAGAATAATAGCAGATATGAAGGGCAAAGAATGGAACTTGAAGACATATGGAAAGCAATAAAGGTTGAAATAAAAATCGCCTCAGAATCCTCCCCACTTGCAGCTCAAAGCCCTCTTCTAGATACTCACACTCTAAAATTCTGGAATCTCACGGTGTCTAAAATCAAACCACTAAAAGTTATAGGAGTTAAATGGGAAAAACCAGAAAAAGGCAGATTAGCCCTAAACACCGATGGTAGCTTCGACGAGGAACATAGGCCTAGCTGGTGGAGGAGGTGCCTTAAGGGACTCTTGTGGTCACTTAATACTTGCCTACTCAGGTCCCAATAATGCGTCATCTGCCCTCCACGCAGAAATATTAGCATTAAGGGATGGACTCAGAATATGTTACTCTAAAGAGCTAACAAATATAGATATACAAATAGATTCTAGAATATTGGTAGACTTAGTGAATAACAAAAGCAGCACGTAGAAATTTGAAGAGGAGTTAGAAAAAAATAACAAATTAATGATATCCTTAAATGCATCACCCACACACATATATAGGGAAGCAAATGCCTTAGCAGATAAATTAGCAAAAGAATGAAAACTTAATGAA